>CM068750.1:3253018-3652723 GCA_035084275.1 Hydrolagus colliei
TAGAACGAAAGAGTATTGGTTTGTCATAAGGTATCTGTCAGTCTTGTACACATTGTGAGAGATATCTACAGCAGCATCTACTTCAATAATAAGAACACTTGCATTTGATACAGTGCCTCATCGAGTCGTAGAGACGCCTCAAAGCGCTTTAATAATAATTATAATATTCCTTGCATTTGATATAGCGCTTTTAACATCTTCTGGACGTCTCTAAGCGCTTCACAGAATATACTGTAAAGTGAATTGCCTGTATATTTGTGGATGAAACGCAGCAGCCAATTGCGCACAGCAGAGACCCACAAACACTCGTGGATCGAAATGACCATTTATTTATTGTTTTTATATAATAATTATAATTTTTTTATCATTTATTATTATAATAATAAATCAATTATTATTTGGCGTGTGGAGTAAAGAAACTTGCTGGATGTTTCTCCCCGGCTGGAATCGAACCCAGTTTCTCTCGCTTACAAGGCAAGTGCGCTCTAACCACTGAGCTGGAGGTCTCCACTTTTAAAGTGCAGGATATACCGTAAAGTGAATTGACTGCATGCAACGTACGTTTACATAGCGCCCCCCGAGCGCTCCACGCGCCACTGGAATGATCCCAATTACAAAACCAGATCCAACAAGAGAAGAGGGTTTCTCATGTTGTTCTGGCTAAAAAGAATCCTTCAGATAAATTGGCGGCTCACACCATCACTGTTTGTTAGACATTGTTGTATGCTAAATGAAGTGTCTAATTTTGTTGTTGTTTTGTTGTTATTATTTACCGACAAGCACACGGTAGTTGACTTGACTGCAATTTCCCCCAAATCACTGTGACACATTCTGTTGTTGTAGACGTTAAGTCAAGTGGAGTGATTATTATTCTTACTAATTGTTGCTAATTACTCATTGTTGGGTTACGACTAATCCTATCGCCCACACCCTCGCACGCACCGAATTCCACACACCCCTTGCATTGCCGGGCTCAACTATCTCCTTCTCTCTCAACAGATCAACTTCAATGAACTCACGCTTACCTATACATCTCTTCATGCCCTGGTCCCTCCACTTAAAGTGTAATGAATGTGTATTTTGTAGGCGGAGGTTGAAACGTGTTCAGGGGGAAATGGATACACTTTGCAATGAATTTTTGTACTGCACAAAATGAAACATTCATCACCATGGTCATGTCTCCTACGCCGATTCCTAACGCTAATGAGAACAAAATAGCTTCCTATCTATCGAAATTCACTGCCCACGCAGCGAGATTAGTTATCTTAATAACTCGACGCTGGGCTTGAGCAAAATCCAAATATTGCAATCATTCATTTCAGGAGAGAATCAGAGGGTAGAGTTCCCGGATTCGTATTCGTAATATCCATTGCCACAGCTGTCGGAAGCATGTCAAAAGGTGTTCAGAAACACTGACAGTCTCGGGACTCCAGCAAAAAACACAAATGGAGGACTTGACAATCAATCAATCAATCAATCAATCAATCAATCAATCAATCAATCAACCACCCACCCACCCACCCAACCAACCAACCAACCAACCAACCAACCAACCAACCACATCCTTTTTTAAAAAATATTTTCAAAGAAAATCCAGTCACTTTGGTAATACATTTAATGATTAATTTGGTAATTGACAGTAAGTCGGAACCCAGTTGTTAGTCGATTGGTGGATCGCTTTTCAAGGGTAGTAATCCCTTCAAAAAAAAATTGGTCACTCCATCCATCACTGTTTGTGGGACACTGTTGTGCGAAATTGTCTGTCGCGTTTCTGCCACAAAATACAGTCATACCAATTTACATCATATTCTGTGAAGCGCTTTGAAATGTCTCAATGAGGTGGTAAGGTGCTATATCAAATGTGAGGATTATTATTATTATTTTTCCCTGCTTTCCCACGAAGAAGCAAGAATCCGCACAGACGTGAGAACAACTCAGTTCCTCATTCGAGCTGCAGAGTTTGTTCGGTGATAATGGGATAAAAATCAAAAGAAAAATGGTCGTTTTATTTCCTCCGCTTAATCTGTTAAATCAATCTTTGTCTGCGTGGACCTTGAAATGCCCTCAGAATTAATTATCAACTTCCTGCTGCTTAAGTTTAAGTTCAAATGTTGATAACAATAACAATGGATGGTTTTACTTTATCCAAAGAAAAATGCAATTGCCAAAGACGCTGTGTGCAGAATAAACAGATTTATTTTGGCATGATGATTCATTTTGCACTTTCCGGACAGCAAAGCCAGACGTGATTAACGTATTTAATTCTGGCTGCGTTCTCTTTCCCTCCTCTATTTTTGACCATGCAAAACATGGCACTGTAATCCTATTGCTAACTTAACAACCGACTCTTGTTAAAACAATCATTATCCTTGCATTTGATATAACACCTTTCATGTGGGGTAGTGGTGGGGGAGAGCAAGTCTCAAAGCACTTCAGAGGATTTGTCAGTAGAGTTTAGCGAATGTGTATTTTGCACGCAGCGAGATCCCACAAATAAATATGGAGCAAATGGCAGATTTTATTATGATAATCCACGCATTTGATGTAGTGCCTTAATACGGGATTAGCGACGTCTCAAAGTGTTTATTGGGAGATTGTTGTCCACGACACCGTGAGAAACACCATTTTCTTTTTGAATAGTGTCAGTGGTTGAAAGGATGGCATCGCCATCGATGCAACAGTCCCTCAGCGTATTGATGGAATGTCAGTCTAGACTATGTGAGTTCAAAGTCCTGACTTTGAAAGTCTTGAACCCACAACTTTCTGACTCAGAAGCCAGAGTGCCACTATTTGAGCCAGGCTGACACCACAAATGTGTTTTGGGATCCAGTTCAAAATGTTAACGTGAATGCTAATATAATCGAAGATAATGCATCAAGGATGGGCAGAATTGATCCCCGCAAGACAATCCACTACAAATTCCTAACTATTTAATGATATGTTATTTACAATTTTAAAAAAATGTGGTCAATTGATCTGCCACGGAGTGGCTGCCACGTTTCGTTCATAAAATACACAGTCAATCCACTTTCAATAAATTCTGTGAAACAACGTAATAAGACGCTATATCAAATTTAAGTTGTTATTATTTATTCAGTTAAACAAAAAAAGTCCTGTGACAGAAGATAGCACGAATAGTCCAGTAGTTGGCTTCCTCTCTTCCTTGGAGTAATGGGTCTCAAATCTTTTTCTGTGATGTGCTACTGAATAAATATTTTCCCTAGAATTGAAATAACCCCGTGCGTGAACAACGTCCAGGAAAGCCTGGAGCATACATTCTAGAATTTGTGGTCCTTTCTTTCCGGGGAACAAAAATATTCAATCAGTAAAAAACAGTTTAGTTGCTAAAATATTGGGCATCTGACCCAGGGAACTGAAACCTAAATGAATGTATTTTACAAAATGTATCATCAATATTTCTGAAGGTGAAAATATGATTGTGGTGGGAGACAGGATAGAAACTGATCCCTGTTGACAAGGTAATACAGTATTCATGTTGTGTAGGTCTCTAAAGATTTGTGATACTCGCTTATTCACGGCCTGTAATGCTTGCCTTCTATCTGCAGCATTCTGTTATGGCTCTAATCACTAATCTAGGTCTGAATGGTGCTGAATACTTAACATTTCAATACGCTTCTCAGATGAGCAAAGCTGTACCTGTCCCTCCTCATTCCACCCCAAATGGAGCTCTTGTAGCTCAGTGGTTATAGCACTCGCCTAACAAGCCCGAGACCTGTGTTTCAATCCAGGCAGGTTAGGGGGAAACCTTGGGCAAGTTTCCTTACTCCACACACACGCCTAATAATAATCCTTCCAAAAAAAACCACAATGATAAATATTGGTCATTTTCAATCCTCGACTGTTTGTGCGGAAGTTGCTGCGTGCAGTTGGCTGCTGCGTTTCGCCCACAAACATACAGTCAATTCACTTTACAGTATATTCTGTGAAGCGCTTTGGGACATCGATAAGATGTGAAAAGCACTATATCAAATGCAAGGATTATTATTATTATAATTGGGATTGGATCCATTGTGGATGAACAAACAGTTTGGATAATTGGACATGTGGATAGTTGGGTGCAGTAACTGGAGTTTTAAGCGCCTTGGAATGTTCTCCTGACTTGAAAGGCACTATACAAGTGTCATTTTGTTGTTGTTTTATTACACTCATCTTTCACTAATATTAGCGGACACAGCATCATGCCTTTAGTGACAGAATTCCTTTATTCCATTCTTTTAGGTAAACCATTGTTCCTTGTGACTGATCACAATGTCACGAAAGGGGAATAGAGTTCAATTTTCTTCACTTTGAGCTGCCAGGTGTGATATGGAACTTTTTTTTTAGAAAACCCTTTCATTTGAATTGATTCAAATCATGTGCAGCGAGCTGTCAGCTCAGCATATGATTGATACAGTTCCACCTCACAGAGTCACTCTTAACATCTGAATCAATACTCTGTGGTGGGCTATTTGGTCTTTTATATTTAAAAAACAGTATTTTAGTCGAAATTCTGCTCCTGCTTATTTTCAGGAGGTGGGCAGTTTTCAACTGACATAATTGTCTTCACACAATTTCTTTGCTCAATCCAAGCTCATTGTTAAATTAGTCACAAGTACCCTATCTGGTATTTGGCTTTAACACTCTGACAAGCATGTCATTGGGATAGTGAGAATATACTGTATAAAGATATGTTCAGTCATAGAATTGTAGAATTATACAGCGCAGAAGGAGTTCATTCAACCCATTGTGTCTGTTCCGGCTCCCCCGCTCTCTCCCCATAGCCCTGTAAACCTAAATAACTACTTCTTACAGTGCCTTGGGATGTCCTCCCGATGTGAAAGGTGCTATAGAAATGTAATTTTGTTGTTGTTGTTACTCCTCTCTTAAAAGTTGTTATCGTATTGGCTTCTACCACCCTTTCAGTCAATGCTTAACTGGCTAACTTGCTGCGTGAAAACATTTCTCCTGACCTCCCCTCTCTTTCTTTTAACAACTATTTTATATTGGTATCCTTGGCTTACCGACCCACTCGCCAGTGGAAACAGTTTCTCCTTGTTCACCCTATCAAATCCCCTGATCATTTTGCAAACTTTTATTAAGAATCCTCTTAAACTTCTCTGCTCCAAGGAGAATAATAATAAGATTCTACCATCAGCTTATAGTGCCTCTCCTTATTCTTCCTCCCAAAATGCATCACTATCCACATTAAACTTCATCTGCCACCTGTCTGCCCGTTTTACCAGTCTGTCTATGTCCTCTTGCAGTCAGCTGCTATCCTCCTCACTGTTTACTACTTTTCCTAGCTTTGTATCATCTGCAAACTTGGATATTGTACTTTCTATACCCTCCAGGTAATTTATATAGACCAAAAACAGCAGTGATCCCAATACCAATCCCCTGGGGGACACTACTGCACACTTTTGATTTATAAAGCACCCTTCATGCTCTGAGATGTTGTCTGGCATGGAGAGCGTTATATAAATCCAAGTTGTTGTTATTGATGTTGTTGTTTTCACCACCACTCTCTGCTTTCTGTCTCCCAGCCAGTTCTGTATCTATGCTGCCACTGTCCCTTTAATACCATGTTTTGCTTAAGTCTTTTATGTGGCACTTTATCAAAAGCCTTTCAAAAATCCATAAAAACTACATCAACTGCGCTACCTTCATCCTCCCTCACCATTACTTCATCAAAAAACTCCCATCAGGTTTGTTACACATGATTTGCCTTCAACAAATCCATGTTGGCTGTCGTTTATTAACCCGTATTTTTCTAATATAAATATATTTAGTGGTTAGCTTTCAGAAGAATGTACAGGTCAATTTCAGTCTGAGATCAATAGTGAGATTGTTGATTCACTGCTGCACTGAAACGATCAGCTTTGATTTCTTGTTGTTTTGTGATTCCAATGAATGTCAAGCTACAATTATTTGTAGGCATCAAGATTGTAATGTTGACAGCCCCTTAAATCCACTGTTGTACTAGCCTAGGTGATCCACCCTAGAGTAGACAAGATGATCTTTGAGAGAAGCTGAAGGGTGAATGTCAATCTAAAATGGGATCAGCTTCTAGCTGAGAGTCCCATTTGTAACTCGACCTCCTTCTAAACTACGTCTCGCCCTTCTCCTACTTTACCTCGCAATTTTCTGGAGATCATAGAAAAGGCATAGAAAACAGAAATGATCACCGGATCATTTATTTGAAAGTTTCATATCCTCTGTAATGACAAGGCCTGAAATATACTACTTTTGATCAAAGGCACATTTTTTTCCCCCAGTTTTTAAAATTAATCCATTCACGCTGCATTTGTTGATCGCAATCAGCAAACGAAGGAAAACGCTCACATCTGCACCAAAGTCATTTCTGAATTTGCATTTGAATTGCCAACTTATTCTTCCTGAAATTAACTGGTTCAGGTGAATGCTGACTTTGGACTTCACATACCGTTATAACAATGCTTGCATTTTATATAGCGCTAGCTATGAGGTGAATGATCAGAATATCTGGTGGATTGTTGGCCTGGGCAACGGGAGAATCTCCCATCTCGTTGGGGATTGTACCACAGTAGATGTTTAACGTTGACTTGAACAGGCAGATGGACAAACCTTGGTTTAGCATCTCATCTCAAGGACTTCTCCTCTGGCGTCTCTTTACGAAGTGCGTCACAGAAGTACAAACTGTTGTAAAACCTGAAGCTGCCTATTAAAACTGATGGCACTATTACTAAATGTGAATTGAAGCCCCAATAGAAAACCTTCACAAGCACATTGCCATGGAATTGGCTTGAGCTTGTTGGAGAGCATTGAATCTGAAGTTCAAAGCTCCAGAGGTTAGAATATTATGTAGCTAATTGGAAAATTATTTCTCGCCAAATAATCCCAAATAATAACATTGCTGTTCTTAGATCAAAGACGAGGAAATCAATTTGTTAGATGGGAGCAACTGTTTCCTTTGTCTGCTATTCGTGTGTATCTCACTGTTAATAAGAGTTCGGTTGAGAACTAGGAAACATAATAAACCCTAAGAGGAACAGAGTTACTTAGTTTTGTGATGTACATTACTGATTTAAAATAAATGAGAAGAAACACAGGAAGCCAAAATGAGCTGAAGATAATTATACACTAAATAAAAGTGGGATTCATCCGTACCCAAACTAGCGGGGATTATTTTCCTTATTTAACATCCGCTGAATTACTAGACATGCTACGTAAATAACAATTCATGCGCTTCATTAATGCTAACCTGGTGTGAACCTGACCCATTGAGAAACCTTGTGAAGCCTTTAATTTGTCCTGTCCACGGCTGTCTTCCCTTTCCGTACCACTGTCAACATGTTTCGCACTCATTAAAGGATGTTAAGACTTCTGTAGCTTCTTTATTATTTGCGACAGGTTGTGGAGGTGTCAAAGGCTGCAAGTCTCTGTGGGATGAGCCACTGCAACAAAACATGGTAGTGGCACTTCCACCCGCACGCTCAGCTTTGAACAGATGGAAATTTATGGATATGAGGGGAAAATGCTCGACACTTAAAGGATTATCCACATTGTTAAATGCTTTCCAAGCCGGCATGTTTGTCCCTTCTAAGAGTTTAGAGATTGCTTGTGCATTAACGCCCTAAATAAATGATGGTCGTAATGCAGATGGAATGGATGGAATTTGCAGAGTAAAGATATGCTGGTTCATAACCAACCAGTTAAGGTCTCGGTCTGTCTCCTGTTACATACAAATGAAGAGATAATACTATGTTACAGCCCGAGTAACATTCAACTTACCCCCAAAAAACACCGGTTAAACAGAAGCTACAAATAGGCCGATATTTTGAAAATAAATAATGTGAAAAGAGTTTTGGGGAGAAAATGGGACTAACTGACTAGCTTTTACAGAGACAAAGGCAGAAGCTGGTCAGGCACCATCTATGGAGAAAGGAAAGTGAGGCAGTGTTCTGGGTCCACGACTGATGAAGGGTGGTGGACCCAAAACGTTGACTCACTTTTCCTTTCTCCATGGATGCTGCCTGACCTGCTGAGTGTTCCCAGCAACTTTCTGTTTATGTTTCAGATTTCCAGCATCTGCGGTGTTTGGCGTTTATCTTTTACAGAGAGACTGGCACAGGCAGGGACGAAAGGCTGACTCTCTGTGTTCAAAACTTGATGATACTATAGTGCAGAGCGCCAGTAGCCTTGAGGATAACTCTAGGGTAAAACCTCTGTTAAATTATGTTACTCATTAAATTACAGACCAACATCTGCCTTTCTTTGAAGCTTAGAAAATCATAATACTCCATCTAATTATTATGTTGCACAATAGGTATGTTTGTCTCAAAGCTTTTTTTGCACAATGTTGCTTGATATCCAACTATCTTACAATTATTATTATTATCTTGCTATTAGGCACGGTATCAAATAATAATCCTTGCATTTAATATTGTGCCTTATCGCGTGTTTTGGACGCTTCAAAGCACTTCACAGAATGTACTGTAAAGTGAATTGACTGTATATTTATGGGTGAAACGCGACAGACAATTGCGCACAGCAGTGTCCCACAAACAGTCATGGATTGAAGGATTACTGCAAGGATTATTACTTTATATCAGGTGGACAGCTGCAATCTGCAAGCCATTTTTATTTATATAAAAGTGAGCCAATTCCTTATTTTAAAATTCATCTCCTAAGACAGCTGAGAGCAAGCTTTTTAAAAATTATTTAATTAGGAAAACAATTTTATCTGCTGCGAAAAACAAATCAACTAAGAATTTATACTTCAGTTCATTAACATTGACCTTCACTTCTTCCCTCTTCTCTGCAGTGTTGTGTTCTGCAGTGTGGTCCTGGTTAGATCATTACTGCTTCTTTTACGAACAAATTGTTATTTAATTATATTTGACAACTTTACCCTTTAAGCATTAGACTTGTGACGGGTCTGGGGAGGCTTGTGTCTCTGTGGGCTGACTGGTTCTATATCTGTTCAGCTCTCGCACTGTGACTTTGACAAATTAATATTGCGACAATAAAAGTTGTTTAAACATAGGGACAGGTTTACAACTGCGATATTAACTGCCGCCCATTAAATTAAGCAAGCGTAATTTTAATTAAATATGTGTACAACGATACCTATGCATTCCCTGACATAACTTTTTTTCTTTCTGATTTCTCTTTGCTCTTCTTTCTGCCTTTATTTTAAATGTAATTTTTAAAAACGAATTTCTAGTGTTACAGTACATGCCTGTTTGTTCTTGCGCAGTTTGCCAGTCAATCAAGCGGGGAAACAAATACAAAGTCACTTTTACTTCACAGCGAAATCCTGTGCAGCTCATTAGGATGTTCTCCCGATGTGAAAGGTGCTTTATTGCAAATGCAAGAATTATTATTATTGTAATTAACATATGTCTAAGAGCAGTCACCGGTCCAGTGCAGGCATGGATTGAAGGACTTGTAGGCAATCTACCAGAAAGACAATACAGTTGATAATAATAGTAAGAATCCTTGTATTTGATATAGCACGTTTCACATCTTCTAGACGTCTCAAAGCTCTTCACAGAATATGCTGTAAAGTGAATTGACTGTATATTTGTGGGCGAAACGTGGCAGCCAATTGCGCACAGCAGTGTCCCCACAAACAGTCGTGGATTGAAATGACCAATTTATTATCAGGCATGTAGACTAAGGATGGTATATAAGCATATTGAACACTGATGAGGTTCACATTTACATACTGTAGTCTGTTGCCTTGACCACTCAGCCATGTCCAGTTAAAAACTCTCTGATTTGATCTGCATCTTTCAGGGAATAAGATGTTTAAGATCAATCAATCAATGAAAATAGATTTTTATATCGCCTTTCACGTCGAAAGGACGTCCCAAAGCACTTTATAATTAGGTAGGGACGAGAGCAGGGGGCGAGGGGTCGGGGTAAGACGAAGAAGAGTAGGAAAATTGACTGTATAAGATAGAATTAAAGGGAGGAAGGACATGGGTGAGTGAGTCATGCACCATCGGATATCTCTGTTGCTTCAATGGTTTTCTGAACTGCAGAATCTCTGGGAAAGTTTGTTTCAGCTTTAAAATGCGTACATGTACAGCTGAGTGGTAATGTGTGGTTACACAGCAGGGTGTTGGCTATTACACTGGCTATTCACTGAACACTTTCCAGTTACAGCAAGCTAAGCTGTTCCTTTATGTAAAGGAACATCTCAACGTGTCTCTCGATAGCTTGTCTTCAGAAATAAAATGTATGTTGTGATGCCAAATGCGGCAACTGATGAACAACAGCAAAGTCTACAAACGAACATTGGCGTCTTGATATGTTCACAGGGAACCCAAGGCATTGTCTTTGTATTATATATGTGACTAAAGAGAGAACAGGGATATTAGGTCTTTCAAATATCACAAGCATTTGACGAGAGATCTTGCCAGTGTTTATAGCTACGTCATTACATAAGAGCAGTGCTCTGCCCTCAGCCAGCATTTAATGCTGTTAATTGACACCACTGAGAAACCAGAACCTCAATCAGCAGCTGTGGCATAACTGGACCCAATGAAAATAAATCAAACGTGTTAAATCTTTAATGCTACTATTATTTTCCGCTGTAAAATTGGTGCTGTTCATTGTTGAGGTGAACTGGATGATTTTACAAAGCAAAATCATGTGCCACATTTTCGTTCAGTGTAGTTGCTCAGAAAACCCCAGTGAGCGACTGTAAAATGATCGGCGCAATCAAAGTCCTGATTAGCACCAAAATACACCCACTTTAGAGGATGCACATTGAAAACTAAACTCATCGAGTGACACCAGGATAACCACGCAGATGGGATCACGGTTGGGGTTGTTGACAAGGCTGAATTGGTTCGGGCCCTTGAGTGGGTGGTGGTTGAGGCAGTTCAGGGCTCAAAGTCTACACTTGTCCTTCGGGTGGACTGTAAATCACGTGCGATGGTGTTTCTCTGTGGTGATGAAGGGAAAGAGTTCGAACCGTGGGTATCGGGAGCCCCGCGGGATCATCGTGTTGCGAGTTTGACTGATCTTTGTGAGATGATGCAATTTGTTGTATTTCTGGATGAATTTCTCACACGATGTTTCATCATTTCGAGGTTTGACGAGGAGGCTCCTTTCTGTCGGTCTGGGATCTTGAGGGGGTCCAACTTGGCTGGGATCCCCTCAGTTATTCAAGAGTTGACCTGGAGCCCGTCCACGCCTGCGACCTTGTTCACCTTGTTCACGTAGTTCCTTTACAATGACCACTGACCACCAACACCTACCAAGGCACATTGGTACAATGACATTTTTTGTTATTGCGGTGTTCCTATTGATAAATCACAAACTGTTTGAAAAGAAATATTACTGAGTCAGCCCTCGATTTTCAGCACCATTTCCTCCGCTTCTAATCTAAAATACAATTCGATTCTTTAGGTACTAGTAGCACGGCACATTTATCTTTGGAGGCTCAGTAAACAATGACCTACCATTTCTCACATGGTAGCTTATTTTTGCACTTTACGATTACGGTACGTCTCTGCGTGAAGCCAACCAGCCTTTGTGGGCAAACAGCGCCCCGTGCATTGTGACAATTTAGTGGGTGAATGCGTTTTGCACTGGTGGTGACGAATGGATGAAGTGCTCCCAGATGCTACAATGCGTGAAAGCCGCTGCATAAATGCAAGTATTAGTTGTTATCCTCATTGCAAATTCGCTGCGGAAAATGACCATCATTTAGTGTGACCATCACAGTATATTCTGTGAAGCACTTCGAGACGTCAAGGATTATGCAAGGATGATTATTATTATTATTATTCTCTTTGTCAGGTTCAAACACTTCCGTACTACATAGATAATAATGGTCCTTTATCCAGCCTCTGAAATGTTGCTTAGCACCTGGCACAGTGCATCACTGAGGCATTTCTCTTTCCTACAACTAAAAATCCTCTTAGCGGCGCTGAGTGAGACTTTGACACAGAAAGATATCTTATTAAAGAAGGCAGCAACACACACAGTGAAAGATACATGCTGAGACCCCAGCCAGTGAGTGTGCGAATGTGTGAAAGTCACAATAACAACCATCAGAAATTAAGGAAGAAAGCAGGGTTTTCGGATTTAGGGAGTGTGAAATCAGCGTGGGTTTAAAATGTATCGGGCGCTCGACAAGGCTGAGAGACAACATGACCGTAAACAAGAGAGATTGAGAGGAATCTATCAAACAACTTTGGCCATTGGTAATTTCATCGTTAATTGTGTAATATGGGAAATCGTAGAATTAAATAGGCTGTACAGCACAGAAACAGGCCATTCAGCCCAACTAGTCTGTGCAGGTGTTTATATAACACCCACAGTCACCACTTTCTTCTATACCCCTTTGTTCCCTTCTTCACCCTCCACCCCTCCGAATCCCAACCCCCAGATCGAGTCCAAATCCTTGACTATCTAGCACTTTGGGACGTCTTCCTGATGTGGAGGGCACTTTACAAATGTACTGTGTATTGTCCCCCATTCATGCATTCCATTTCCTCTTCAGGCACTAGTTACCAAGTTATGTTATGTGATGTGATGATGCTTTTTCACCTGTTAGATATTATGGGACAAAAATATTATTATATTCTTGATTGTAAGCACTTTGAGAAGGGGACAAAAATACAATAAAATGATTGTAAAATTCAGATGCTGATAAGGATGGTGAAGTGAATTGGGGGTGAATTTCAGTTCCCTTAACCTGTCTCCCTCCGAGCCGGTCTCCCCTCCACCACAATCCACAAAATCTAGCTAATTCAAAACTCTGCTGCCCGCATATTCACCCGCACCAAATTTCACTCCCCCATTACCCCAGTCCTTGCCAGACTTCACTGGCTCCCTGATCCCTGAGAAGATCGACTTCAAGATCCTCACCCTTGTTTTCAAGTCCCTTCACTCCTCTGCATCCCCCCTACCTCCCTGATCTCCTCTCTCCCCAAACCAGTACCCGCTGCCTTTGCTCCACCGGGTCTGGCCTCCTCCATGTCCCCCCGAATCCTCCGCTCCACCCTCGGCGGCCGTGCCTTCAGCCACTACGCCCCGAGGCTCTGGAACTCCCTTCCTCACTCCCTTCTCCTCGGCCCCTCTCTTCCCAGTTTCGGTTCCCAGCTTTCTCTTCGACCGCGCCTTTGGTCACCTTTCTACCCCTGCCCTTGGCTCGGTCCTGGGTATCCGCTATTGTGAAGCCTCTGAGATGCCGTCTGGCGTGGAGGGCCTAATATAAATCAAAGTTTTTGTTGTTGTCTATTGTGTACAGCATCACAAGCAGCACAATTAGCAAAAATTACTGAACGGCTGAACGCTGACTGATTTAACAGTGAAACAAGTGACAAATTGTAGTCGGTTACAGAGCAGATCCTAACGCTAACCACCGTTATGAACTAAGGATGTGATAAATACTAATAATCTCAGCACCTACAGGGCCACGGACCCGTTAATAATCAGGCCGCCAATTCTAAGGGGGTAACTGTTAAATGTGCGGCTCGGGGAGATAATTGGCCAAAATCGTTCTGCTTCACGTGCGTCATTGTGAAGCAAGGGTTAGCGAGTGATTCCATTTTCTGCTCCTAATTTAAATTTATTGCATGTTTCAAACGCTGCACTCACACCTGTAATTATGCAGATGAGATTCACGGCTGGACTCAGGTGATTTCGGACTACAGCATACCCTCTCCTCAGCCAGCATACCCTCTCCTCAGCCAGCATACCCTCTCCTCAGCCAGCATACCCTCTCCTCAGCCAGCATACCCTCTCCTCAGCCAACGCTGAATTCTAATTCAGTGCTAAATCGCTTTCCCGGTTCTGAATTTCTATACAGCTTCTTCAAATATGTTACACAATCCACTGCTTGTTTCGTCAAAAAGAAAAGCGTGGCACATTCGAAGTCGAGCCTCCTGCATATTAACGAACTCCTTCAAGCGAAAGCAAAGGGGGGAATTTTCTTTTTATTTTGTGAAAGAAACATTCGCCCTGGCAGTTGAACAAAAATAGTTGGTTTATGACAGCCAGCTTAGTCCAAGTTTCGAGAAATATGTCTTGTCAGAAATATGTATTTAGAAGACTTCTGCGGCGTGATTACTCCGAGCTATCAGCTCCCTGACATGAGAGTCAAAAGATTTAGCAACATTTTGACAAAGTGTTTTCAAAGATGGTTGTTTTAAGCATGCCCACTCATGGAGAGAGCCGCTGTATCCATGGCACTGCTTGCCGGGACCCAGCAGTTGAAGACACTTCATTTTGTTTGAAAGAAATCTTTTAATTTGCTTGCGGCTTGCAATGTTTTGATCGTCTTGGGGGTGATTTTTTATTTAATCGGAGTGTTGTAACTCCGCTTATCTGTGTCATGCCACACTCCGCCCTGCCTGTGTCTAGAACCTTAGAAAACAACGTCTTTCACAGAATGTACTGTGAAGTGAATTGACCGTATATTTGTGAGCAAAACCCTGCAGCCAATTGCGCACAGCAGCGTCCCACAAACAGTCGTGGATTGAAGCGACCAAACTATTATTGATTTTTGGGGGGGGGATTATTATTAGGCGTGTGGAGTAAGGAATGTTTCCTTACTCCACACGCCCAAGGTTTTGCCCTGCCGAGAATCGTACCCAAGTCTCTTGCTTGCGAGGCCAGTGCTCTAACCTCTGAGCTACAGGGACTCCGCTTCCAGCTAATATGATTATTGTAACTCATCTGCAGAAATACATTGATTCAGTTGAGTATTCAGTTGACATGACTTCGGATGCAGCAGTCGATAGTAAATGCTGAAATATTCCATATTCCATTCCGTTTAAGCAGTCAGTAAAGTGTGAGGCTTGCAAAATTAATCTTTAATTAACTGAGATCGTTAAACGATCAAGAGAAAAACTGGAGGATTGGTTTACAAATTTAAAAACGATTACAAAATCCAATAATGTGAAACCAGTAATTTCTTCAGTGACGAAACGAAGGCTGACCATAGCTTGATATCAATATACTGGTTTCTCTGGGAACTTACATTACAACCACAAAATATACAGTTGATTCACTTTACCATATATTCTGTGAAGCGCTTTGAGACGACTCAGAGGTGTGATGATGTGCTGTATCAAATGCAACTATTATTATTATTAATAATCACATACCTGATTGATTCAGTCATGGTTAGAACATTCGCCTTTGCAAGCGAAAGACCTGGGTTCGATTCCAGGCAGGCAAAACCTTACTCCACATGCCGAATAATAATCCCTCCACAAAAAACACCATAATAATTTGGTCACTCAATCATGAGTGTAATAATAATAATAATCGTTGCATTTGATATAGCGCTTTCCACAGCGCTTCACAGAATATATGGTAAAGTGAATTGACTGTATATATTTGTGGGCGAATCGCGGCAGCCAATTGCGCACAGCAGTGTCCCACACACACTCGTGGATTGAAATGACCAATTTTAATATTGTGTTTTTTTGGAGGGATTATTATTAGGAGTGTGGAGTAAGGAAACTTGCCCAAGGTTTTGCCCTGACCTGCCTGGATTCAAACACAGGTCTCCCCAGCTTGGTTTCCCCAGCTTGCAAGACAAGTGCTCTAACCTCTGAGCCACAGGAGCTCCACAGGAGTGTTTGTGGGACACTGCTGTGTGCAATTGGCTGCCGCGTTTCGCCCACAAATACACAGTCAATTCACTTTATATTATATTCTGTGAAGCTCTTTGAGACGTCTAGAAGATTGAAAAGCGCTATATCAGATGCAAGGATTATTATTCTAAGTTACTGCTATGTTGAGCGATGGGGGTGACAGCGTTATGGTAGGCCGCCCTTACTCCTTATGAATAATGGCCTTAAATTACTATAAAAAGAAGCCTTTCTGCCCAATTAAGCAGAAATTTCAGATGAGGACGTATTGTAACTGGGAAGAATCAGGGAATTGGATTGGATCAAAGCTCAGAACAACACTCTATAAGCTCCAAACCTGTGAACTAGTAGGACGGAAATCACTGTGCCCTGTGAAGTACTTATTTGTTCATTGAAGTGAACCTAGTAGAACCAAGTAGAAACTTGTCCAGTTCTTTGTTGGTTGAGTTTGTTGACTCGACCTCTACGGCTTTTGTTGGAAATCTGTTCCACCGATCCCGCTAGTTACTTTGTTGTGTGAAAACCAAATACTTTTTCGAATTTTCCACTCCTGTATGCCGCGTTTTTTGTTAACTAATAAAAAAAATTATCACCCTGTGGGTGGAAGTCAGAAATAAGTGAACCTGAACATTGCTCCGTGGATTAGCATTCACTACCGCTTCCTTGCGGCAAAGGTGAATGTTGGGATTCCAATGGAGAGAGGAAATGGGTTAACTTGCGTGGAGATGGGTTGAGGTTTTGTCAGAATTCTCTGTTCCTCTGGTGTCAGCAAGCTTGATATGGTGGAAAGAACTCTTAACTGAATAGATTCTCATTGAGCTGACATCCTTCAGTTATTAATGTAAATGTGCAATGGTATGATCCTCATTGCTATTTTTGGATTGCACTGATGAACGTTGAAATATGCTGATGAGGGTGGCTGTATCACACGAATTAGCTCAATCTTATTACAGTACACTCGAACCTTTTAACACCGTGCTCTCAGTATGGTTTTTAACTGGAGTTGCCTGCAGCTTACGACTCTGCGATTTGTCTTGAAGGTTGAAAAAGATTTGGCCGGCTTTTCATCTGAAGCCTGGCACTTTGCCTCCCTTTGCCATGCACCGAACGGAATGCCTAATTTGCTCTTTAACCGAGCACAGTTCTCTGCCGTGAAATATAGACGGCAAAGTGTGGCCGTCACTCTGTGCCAGTGCCTGATCTCAACTGAGTTTTGACATTTAGTTGTGATCTCTCACCCTGCTGTGTGCCTTCACTGTAACTAACAGAGGTAGATAGGTAGGGCTGTTGGAATTGCAGATTGTCGATACGATATGGTGGAAATATCCTTGGCATATTTCACTCACGACTGTTGACTGACTTGAATGACGGCCATTCAGTGTCAAGGCTGTGTAACGTATCGTGACAACGTCTATTTTCAGCAAAAACGTTCATTAATTTGCCTGTTCGCGAAGTTGGACGATGTGGTTTAATAACAGAAGAAGGGGGAAGAAAAAAAAATGGAATCAAAACTTTGTCCAACAAACGGACAACTTGAAAATGATAAGAGTAAATCAATTTCTCTGTTGACCCAACCTCATGCTTACTCTCTAGTCCTGTGGTCTTCATACACAGAGCAGGAGATTGTAGCTTCTAGCTTCATGTCCAGAACTTGAGCTTCTAGTTCAGGTTAAGATTTCTGTGCAATAGTGGGGGTATATTAGGAGAGGTAGAGACCTTTGAACGAGATGTGCCTTTGAGTGCTCTTCATTGTGCCTTTGCCTGGGTTAATGATCCCCTAAAGCCACTCAAGAGGAGAAAGGAAGCCAGTAGAATTTGGCACATGGCACCATTTTAAAGTAATAAGGATTGTACCATATTACCAGATGCACTGGCTTCAATGAAGTAGCACAGAGTAATTAGTTAACATAGTTTACTGCTTTTTAAACTATTTACCTCGTTCCCTATGGAAAGCAAATATGGATCCTGCCTTAAACACCACTCCCGGCAGGGCGTTGCATGGTTGTTGTTGGAGCCCTCTAGAGCCACCACCATCATTAGATCCAAGTCCAATAAATTTTATATTCTATAAAATCTACATATCGCTGGGAGTTGATTTAGTGTCAACAACAACAACAACGTCGATTTATATAGTGCCCTCCACACCAGACGGCGTCTCAGAGCGCTTCAAAGTATCATTTCGCATGGTCAAAATTGGGAGCTCAGTTCAACATATTTCTTTCTTCTTACACAAGTGTTCTATGAAGGAATAATAGCTTGTAATATTAGAGTGCTTTGTCCTTGGAGAAGTAGTTTTCCCAGTGTAATCTCGTGTTACCCCAATGTTCCTTCCAGCACTATAGCAGAAAGATGAAACAAAAGTCTTTGAAGCTTTTACAGGCAAACTTTGTTATAGATCCTTCTACTTTTGCTTTGTCTGTGGGTCTCTGTTCTCTGGCGCACAGATGTAATTTAGCCAAAGGGATCATACTTATTCCCCGTATGGACTGCAAGTGGTGATAATGCTCTCAATGTTCGACTGGGAACCGTAGAAGTCTGTCAACTTTGAGCGCAAAGTTCTGGAGATGCGAGAGGAAATGTTGTGTGTGGGATGTTTTATTGGATTAAATTGGTTACATCAAAGAACACAAAACTGTCCTGTCTTGATAGTGGAAATAACAACATGTTGAGGACAGAAATTCCACCCGGGTCTAGATTTACACTTATTATCTTTGCATTTCAAGACAGGCAGAATTCCACAAATTCTTTAAACACAGCTTTAATTTTGAAGCCTTTTTTTATGCTTAAATTTTTTTTTAGAGCTGCAACACCTTCATAGTTCAGACTGAACTCAATAATTTGTCAAACAATGTGCTCTTTGAAAGGTTACATTAGAATAGAATAAATCAAGACTGATTTACAAGGTGGAACTTCACCCCCAAGCTATTTGATGTATACTTATGTGGAATTTACAATTAAGTTTGTACTCAAAGCCAGGGAGAGAAAAAAGTGAAAGGAGGAGTAGATAGATATTGTAAATCCTTAGCAGAACATTGGAAATTTTAAGAAAGAGATTTGCGACATTGATGCATTGCTGATCTGTTGTGAAATATTGCGAATATCCCTTGTTGATTCCATTCATTAAGTGATGTAGTAAATGTACGTTAATCAATTGGGAATTTAACGAACAGAGGTCTTCAATTTCTTTTCAGTTTGTTTTCGCCAGCAATCAATTTTGTCGATGATTGAAAGTGCTCATTGTGATGAAGAAAATAACCAGCGCAAGCTTGATTTGATTTATAATCGCCATCTCAGAATGTACACCGAGTAAGACAGGCATTTTAACTTGCGTTGATCATAAAGTGAAAAGCAAATCTGATTTTAAAGCTGATTGAAATTGAATTAGACGACTTTATTTTGTACCGTTCAAAATGCTTGTATTTCTAAATGATCTTGGATTAATAACAGAGATCCCTGTCTGATTTGTTTCCTCCTTAACTTATTGTGTTGGTGTCTGTCGTATCATCATCTGTGTCACTCATGGATGAATTCACATCAATCAGCAAAGATTACAAACTGAATCTGGCTTCAGCACGGCTGACAAGCTTGTTGAGTGAACTGACTGATCCATTGAAGGAATTATATTCTTATATAATAATATCTTTCGCGATCGGAGGACGTCTCAAGGAGCTGAAAATGCAGACAAATCTCAATTAGCATCTGCATACCTCTACGATAATAATAATAATCCTTACATATATAGCACTCCATCATGTCTTTGTGACATCTCAAAGTGCTTCACAGAATATACCGTAAAATTAATTGATTGTGTATTTTGGGGATAAAATATATAATAGTATACGTATAATAAAACATAATAATAATAATGGTTGTATGATGCCTTCTGATAACCCATTTAATCTGTTTATTACCCCTTGTGCGGATGATATATACATTTATGCATAACTTAATACCACGTTATTCGTCAATTAATTTGGTCATTTTCAATCCACGACTGTTTGTGGGACACTGCGCAATTGGCTGCCGCGATTTGCCCACAAATATACCATCAATTCACTTTACAGTATAATCTGTGAAGTGTTTTGAGATGATCTAGAAGATGTGAAAAAGCGCTATATTAATATTATTTCTAAGGCAAACAAATACATCTGGGAGGGTTTCTGTTCCAAATCGGAAGTGATGTCAAGCGAAGAGATTAACAACAACACCAAAATTACACTTGTGTAGCGCCTTTCACGTCAGGAGGATGTCCAAGCAAAGAGATTAAGCCACAGGATATGCTAGAATGCAAACTATCTTGAGAGTAATTTACTTGAAAACTGTACCTAAGTAGCTCTTTCTCAGATAGGTGATTGCATACACTAGCAAATATAGAGCTGTGCTTTCCCTCTCTTTCTCAGTATCATTTAATATTCATCTAATATTCGTATAATTGCCCCTCAGTTTATTAGCACTGCTGTGCAGGTTGCATTTTCTTTTCATGTTGCCATCAATCTATGGCTTTGTTATAAGACATATTCTATTGTAAAAGACATATTGCTCGTGTAGACAGAAGGGCTGAAAGAGACCTTTAATCATTACCATAATGGGATATAAATGTAGTTGTCATTTGATAGGTTTTTATTCAGTGTACATTGTAACAACGCCATAAAATAATTGCAAGAGTAAAAATGTAACATGCCACAGCAATGCTAATAAACTGTTTAGCTATTAGACAAATATTATATTCAATCAATAATTACATTTACATCATATATATATTAGATTGAGGTAGAGAGAGAATCCACATCTCTGTATTTGCTTATGTATGTGAACACATGCATGAGAAAGAGCGAACTTTACCGCATTGAATGGTTGGAGTGTGTCCCATTCTGTGCTGGTTCGGTTTGTGAATTTATTGATCGTGGTACAAACCGAGAAGCGGATTTTCTCATTAGGGGAAAGCTTGGCTCAGTTGATAGGACTCTTGCCTGCTTTACTAATGTGGTCTTGTGTAGTGTTTTGAGAAGTTTGAGATGACGTGATAAGGAAGAAGTGCTATACTGTATCACTAATTTTCTATTCTTGATGGAAAATTATCAAAACACTGATGCTCCAGACTTAAAGGGTTACAGGAGCATTTCACCCGCTTACTGACCTTTAGAAAGTGGATGTTTATTCCTTGGATCGGTTTATACAAAACTGGTAGCTTTTCTAAGTACTGTTTAGCAACCTGGTGTATGCTGGGGCATGCACTATGCCTCCATGGTCTTATCATTAATAATTCAACAGGCGAGTAACTAACAATCTGGCACTCAAGAGCATCAGTGTTCCTTCCTTCCTGCTGCACAAAATGCTGCCAGAGGAATAATTAGATGCCACGAAGTAAACCTCGTTTCCCAGTGTAAGAGGACGAGAAGGCGACAGGATAAACAATACGAGACGTTTATTTATTTTACAGCAGTCAAACTTAGTTGCCCGGAATTCTGAAATGTAATATTTCAAGCCACCATAAGCCCAGCAGCCAATAATAATAATAATAATAAGAATCCTTGAATTTGATATAGCGCTTTTCACGTCTTCTAAACGTCTCAAAGCCGCTTCACAGACTATACTGTGAAGTGAATTGACCGTATATGTGAGGGCGAAAATGCAGCAGCCGATTGCGCACAGCAGTGTCCCACAAACAGTTGTGGATTGAAATGACCAATTTTATTATTGTGGTTTTTTGGGGGGGTTTTATTATATATAATAATAATACTGTGATCAAATAAATATACTCATAGGTTTTATTTTCAAGCTTATTTGAATTGCTCCGTCTTGAAATTCAACGAGAAGAAGTGAGACCATAAGATGGAATGATTCATTGGACACCGCCCCTGCCGTAGTCCTCTTTTGTGTTTGAATTCTGTTGAATTTGGATGCTTCATTTTGTAACTTTTAGATTAATTAAGTGGGTGTTGGCTGGGAATTGGGGTATCAGCAAGGAAGGTAAATGTGTGCATGTGGGTGGGGATGGGGGTGTGGGGGAGAGTTGCTGGACTCAACTTTTTCACATATATATCCATCTATCTAACAACCAGTTATCACTTCCAATCTAACAGAAAGTTTCTCCGTGCAAAGGCATTGTGAGTCAACTAAAATAGTGGAACAGCCTACCTCACATATTTCCAATGCGCTTCTGCGAACAAAACTGTACCAAAACATCCTAAATTTGGTATTCATTTTATTATTTTAGGCAAATCCTAAAAGGGTCGGCAGTTAGGGAAGATGCTTGAAAGAATCTTCCACTCTGGGATGAGCGTTGCTTGACATGAATGGAAATATTTTCTGAGAAAAGCTATTCATGATCCATTACTGGTAACTTTATCTGATAGATATAAGTGGACAGGGCACTCAGGCCAGATTGATGACTGGAGAGTATTTTCACTTACTGACAAATAATTTATGTGGTTATTAGAGACTATCTTTGTAGAATTATTGCTGGCTGTTTTTAAATTGTATACTATATATCCTACTCTAATATAGACATTTCATAAACAATACACTGTGCATTCAGTGAACTCGACAATCTATTGTAATATACTGCATTCACCCACAAAATGCACAGTTTACTTTACAGTAAGTCCTGTGAAGCGCTTTGAGATGTCTTGACGACGTGACGAGGCGCTTTTTCAAATGGAAGAATCATTACGATTCCATGTGCAAACTAATTGTTATTAATGTAGGAGAGGCAGATGCATTTTGTTATGGTTTTTTCTACATGAGATAGGTCTATATGTGCTAGGGGCAAAAGTATTTTCCATTACAAATTCTCCCTTGCCACCATTCTTGCTAGTTTCAAAGATTCCCTGACAAATTATTTCTTTTACTGTTCCTTTGTGCCTTTTCTTCCTCCTTTGCTAGTTGGGTACCGTCCCCACTCCCTGCGTTACGCCATTTGAGATGTCCTTTTACATAACTGGTGAGTGCTGTATAAATACTTGTGACCCGTCTACTTCTTTACCCAGTGAATCAAGTACGCATTTACAAGTGTTCAAAAAGCATGGAGGAGGTTAAGGTTTAATGATACCTTCTTTGTGTTTTGAGGAGAGCGCAGACTCTTTGCAAATGAGCGTGATGAAAGTAAGAGAATCATGATGACACATGCGGAAGCCTATCTTCGAGCTTAAGAGAATCCAAACCAGTTGACTAAAAGTTCCATGCAATGCAGTACACACTCTCCGTTAATACACTGGGTTAATCCGAGGCGCTCTGAGATATTATACTATGTGAAGAGGGCGCAGAGTAAATGCAGGTTGTGGCTCTTGTTGTTTTACGTCTGCACCAGGGTCGCTAGCTCAGTTAAATTGCAAAGCGAGTTTTGCACAAAATATTTATTTGGCTACCCAAATTAGAATGAGCAGGAAGTCCCTACTTCTTTTCCTCCCTTTCTTCCCTGTTGTCTTCTCCCTCCCCCACTGCTCTGATCCCAACCTTGGGACGTTGTTGCATTCTGTGAAGCGCTTTGATATGTCAATAAGACGTGGAAAGCGCTATATAAATGTAAGGATTATTATTATTATATTATTATTATACGGAATCAGGGGAAAAAAAAGGTGTTTCCATGAGTTGGTTTTCAACTAAAACTGAACCAACACGTGACTGAGCGTGAATGGTGATAGGATTATAATAGTTGCCACTATTGATGACTCAACAATTTACACAACAATCATGCGACGAGTGAAAGGTAACGCATGTCATCGCATTAGCTAAAAATTTGTATTTGGCTTCTTCACATTTGTACGATGCAAAGCTTTCATAACCTTGGGTTCTACAAATGACAACGAAGGAATAATTGGCTTTCAGAGTGATTTATGCTATAGCTTAAATGCCAGCTGTAAAAAGTTGTAGTTTAAATCATTGTCAACCTCCAGACAAAAGTGGAAGAGGTTTTGACCGCAATTTTAAAACAGCTACTTTGCGCGCAACATATTTAATAGACTACTCATATTAAAAATAACTTTGGAGCATGGGGTGCCTGCCTGACATTTCATCTGCATCAGTGATGATTTTTCACGCAGGATGAGAAGACGAGGCTGGCTGGGTTGAGAGAATTCCAGATAAGAACTGTGAGATAAGAATAAATCTGTACCGCTCAAACCCCTTCTGTTTTTTAAGCTAACATCGTTGCTGAGTTGAATCCAAATGGAACGATTGGTAAAACCTAGCTAGAGGTAAAAAATCTAACTCTCAGCTGCTTAGGGAATGATGAATCGCTTCTCAAACCCACACATCCCCTGTTGTAGAAAGGGGAATTACTCAGGCAACTGTTTGTAAGTCAGTGCAATGTGTTGCATTGAAAGTAAATTTGGTCAGGTGTCTTGTGCTTTACACTGTTGAAGTTCCTGTGAGTTGTTCACTTATATCAATGAGCTGCATTTTCAAACTGCAATGAAAATTCCTTAACAGCCGTTCTTGTTGTTCACAAGATTGTGGTTTTTTTTTTGCAAAGAAAGCCCTTCAGCCCACCTGGATCCCATCTTCATTCCACAATCCTTCGTGGAGTCCTGTAGCTCAGTGGTTAGAACACTCGCTTCGCAAGCGAGAGACCTGGGTTCGATTCCTAGCAGAGCAAAATCTTGGGCAAGTTTCCTTACTCCACACGCCCAATAATAATCCCTCAAGAAAAAAAGACAAAAAGAATAAATTGGTCACTTCAATTCCTAATAATAATAATCCTTGTATTTGATATAGTGCTTTTCACGTCTTCTTGGCGTCTCAAAGTATTCACAGAATATACTGCAAAGTGAACTGACTGTATATTTGTGGGCGAAACGTGGCAGCCAATTGCGCACAGCAGTGTCCCACAAACAGTCGTGAATGTACTCCAAAGTGTAAAGAATATACTGTAAAGTGAATTGACTGTGTATATGTGGACGTGAAACAAATAGGTGGGGAGAGGAGAGGGTGGGGTGGTAATTATTTATTCCACTCAGAATGTTAATTTGATCTGAATGTATTTATGCTTTGGTTGTATTTGGCATTTAAAGTACTTTGATTATAAATGAGTAACTGTCTACAAACTTTTGGATGCTTAGCAATTAGAAGTGCAGCAATCCATAATGGCAATTGCTATCGAAGAAAACCAAAGCTGTTAGGCTGTGGACGCACCTATGTCTGACTGTGCCTAAATCAAGCTGCTAAAACATGTACAAACTGGCTTTCCCAAGCACAACATAATTTTAGAATAAAGCAACGCCTTACAATTCCCTACATGACTCCAGTAGAGTCCTGCAGCTCAGTGGTTAGAGCACTCGCCTTACAGACCTGTGTTCGAATCCAGGCAGGTCAGGGCGAAACTTTGGGCAAGTTTCCTTCCCTGCAAGCCTAATACTAATCCCTCCCCCAAAAAAACACAATAATAAAATTGGTCATTTCAGTCCACGACTGTTTGTGGGACACTGTTGTGCACAATTGGTTGCTGCGTTTCGCCCACAAATATGCATTCGATTCATTTTGCAGTATATTCTGTGAAACGCTTTGAGATGTCTAGAAGACGTGAAAAGCTCTATATCAGATGTGTGTGAAATTAGATATATCAAGGATTATTATTACATATGGGGGTGAGTTGAATAGAGAGGTGTACACCATATGGGTATGTCTGGACATACAATACACCACAATAAAATAGAAATAATACAAATTTATATTAATATACTGCAGGGCCTTTCACGTTGGAACAGGTCTCAAGGTGTTTAGTGACACTGGACATTCAAGGCTGATAGAATTATGGGAGTTGAGCTGGATTAACTCCAGGGGTCAGGTTTTAAAGCGCTCTGAGACGCCGTGCGGGGTGGAGGGCGCTATATAAATCGAAGTTGTTGTCGTTGTTTTATACAGGTACATTCAGAGTCTGAATGTTCTTGAATCCATTCATTCTTATGTTCCAATCCAACGATCCAATCCAAAGAGCAAAAGGTTGATTCGTGACTTAATACAAAGTCAGTTGCTGCATCCAGTGAATAATTAGCACAAGGTTCTGGGATGTGTTATTTTTCAGTACAAGGTTAAGCAGGGTTCATCACCTGCCACCACTGAATGGCTGATTATCATGTTTTCAGATGCACTGTCAGATCCAAGTACAGTAGTAGGGCAGGACAATGCGTTCCATCTCACACAAAAACTAAAATGCCTATCTTCCTCTACCTATTATCTAATTATCATTATTTTTTCCTGCTCTCAGATCTTTGAAATGTTGAACCAGCAAATACACATTGCTTAAATTACTGTACAGCACATTGAAACCATTACATGTGATAAGGTGCAAGTTTCCTACTTTCTTTGTTTCTTTCTTTTGCTTTCAACCCAATCTATGTACATCAATAAAGCTGCTAGTTCAAAGAAGTTTGTTTGGGTGCTGGAAGAACACATTTGCAAAAATGCAACACAACACAATGCCAGTGTTTACTTCAGTGGTATTTTTGAGCAAACAAATCTATCTAGCTTTTGAGTTGGCTGCGTAGCAAGAGATTTATGTTTGTTCTTTGTTTAAAGCCTCCTGATGTGAAGCTCCTATTCTTTTCTACCAGCGGATGATCTTGAGGCACTGGACTCCTGGCGTGATCTAAATTGGGATGGCTCTAAGGTGAAATCAGTATCAATTGATAGGGCTGTAAGCATAAATTGACAGAAGTTAAAAAATCCTGGCTGTTTGCCAACTGTCGTGCCAGTTTGTCTGGTGTTTCAATCCAACCCTTTGCTAGAAGTTGGAGACGCTACTTTACTTACTCGGCATAAGGTACAGCAGGGAAAGAGTGACTGCCCTTTACCCATTGCGACAAGGTTGGTAAGAATTATGACACAGCCATACTGATTGCAGCTATAACAAAACTGTCGAGCTGTTCCAGTCATGTCTACACCAACATGGAAAAGCACTGGATAATTCAGATAAAAAGTGTATTAGAATTGGACCACTGCTGGTGAAATCTCTTTGGTCAGCAACGGGAGGTTAGAACATAAGAATTAGGAGCAGGAGTAGGCCATTCAGCCCCTCGAGCCTGCCCCGTCATTCAATAAATCATGGCTGATCTTCTAATGTAACTCCACCTACCCATCTTATCCCCATTTCCCTTAAACCCTTTATCCATAAGAAATCTATCAATCTTAGTCTGGAATATGTTCAAGGACTGTACATCGACAGCCTTTTGGGGTGGAGAATTCCATAAATTCACTACCCTCTGAGTGAAGAAGTTTTTCCTCAACTCGGTGCAAAAAGGTTTCCTTTTGCCAAACTGGTAAAAACAGTGTGAACTATTCAGTGAAATCCTCAGAGTTTATAATAATCCAAACAGGTCCAAACTCTTACCATGGTAACTACAGATACGAGATGTGGTATTTCCTCGTAGAGAATTTGCCAAGTCTATAGCACTTCACAAACAGATCTCAGATATGCTGCCTATTCCAGTAAAAGGCACTACACATCAAACATTATGTACACTATCTGTAATTTTTTTCCTCTTGAGGGACAAAAACATTGAAGAATCCATGAGTATGAGGAATAAAAACACAAGAACCTACTTGAAGCTGTTTGACCTTCAAAACAGGGAATAAAATAATAAATACTCAGCAGCACTGTGCTCTCTCTCGCTCTTTCTCTCTCTCCTTCCCAGTCCCTATGGATTAGGTTGCTCTACAGGCCTCAAAATGAAACAGAATAAAATATTGTTGAACTAGAACCTATGTTACCGCATGCACCACTTGATTTTGGTGGGATTGATTTTTTCGAGGTTATGATTGTTTGAAACGCTTTTGGATTGTTCATGTTGCATTTGCATTCTGTTGCTCCTTTTGCCAAGGGCACGGTATTAGAGTTAGAAGCTAAACTGATGTGACATTTCACCTTGGAGTATTGTGCATTCATTCCCAGTGTCAGCTAGTCGAACTTGGTCTACTGTTCAATTATTTAATGGCATCCTGCATGCACATAATTCCCTGGAAATTGATTTATTTAAATTGTCTTAATTTAGAAGCAGTGTGTTTACAGCAAAGAATTATAAATAAATTCTCAAGGGGTTGAACTCACTCTAATATTGAAGCAGAGCGGGGCTGGAAAGGGGCCATTGGAAACAAATCAATGAGTTATTTTACCTGTTATGTAACCAACAATAATTCTTTAATTAAAAGGTAGTCTTTGTTCAGTGAACCAAACATCTGATAAACTATAAATGTTCTTTTCATTTTATGCAACTTGCTGCATTTTATTGACCCCCCCCCAACCCCACCCAATCCCCTCAATGTTTTTTGCTTCATATAGTTTCGGTATTGATAGTAAAAGGTAGTCGATAGCACGTTTGAACGATAAAAAGATTGAAAAGGAATGCTTGGGGCTACTGCGTTCCATAGGGAGAGACTGCACAAGAGTGCAGCTAGTTCTGAGGATGTTGGGAACAATATTTTAATAACTTAAAACATGAATAGCAACAAGTGTAGACCTTTCAGTACACTCTGTTATTTTAACTAAATCATATCAGATCTGTTAATCCCAAGAAAGCCAACATTTTCTTGAATGACCCTGAATGCCAGGTATCTGTTGATCACCCAAAGGTCAATCAATGATCGAGATGATCCAAAATCTTATTGTAATCCAATAAGTAAAGGATGTGACAAAGAGTGCAGGGCATAACATAGAGTGGAGGATTTAATACAGGTTGGGATAAAGATTGATATTGATCGTGGGCGATGGAATAGAATAGAGAAATGGAGGAAATTCTTTGTCAGAGATCATCAAGATTAACGTTAACAGAGAAAAGTGAGACACCGAGGTCAGCTTACTGTTTAGGAGTACCAGTAACTGCTCCAATCAGCGTGGAAGAGTGGTGGAAATGATGATGTATAGACATTTGGAGAGAATGCTTTGGCAAAGAAGCAGAAGGCATGACCTTCTCCTCCTGGCTATTGATCCATTGGAGGAGATTTGCAGAATGATAAGGATGTTTTTTTAACTTTAGTGAAAGCTTGTCAAATATCTGGTTAGGAATTGGAGCTGAAGGTTACAAAGGTAATACACAGACAGTCGTGATCAAATATGCTACATAGCTGCTGAGACCATTGGAATGTCATGCGAAGGAAATCACCCAGGGCAGGGTAAATAAAGGAGAGAGCAGGAATTGGGTGGTTATTTTGGAATTTCATTCAAGTAACTTAGAGAAATGTTACTTGTTATTTCATCAAGAAACATGGACAGGTCAAGGAAACTGGATTTCTACCACAAACAGCTCAAAAGCGTTCCCTTCTAGATTGCTTTAAGAACATGTGGCTGGCTGGTTACAGATGCTTCATAAGAAAGTTATTCCAAGTGTCTGATCAGTGTTTTGCACTTCCTGCAAAGCATCCTGTTATTCTAGCTTTCACTACTTATTTGAATAGTCTCATTTTATTTAGGATCGTGACAGAGGGGTCGGGAGAGTTGGGAATGGTGTGATGAGAAGTTGTTTTTTTTGATCAGCTGGGTGTCTGACACATGCGGAAATCCATCACCATCCATAAGAGTGCCTATGGGAAGGTGGCAGAACAGGTGTTCTGGAAGGATGAGATCAAATAGGCCAAACAGCCTTCTTCAACCAAACCGATTTTAAGTGAGGCTCAGGCATACATAATAAGTAGTTTAATTCTTGCTTCCTAGGGGTTCTTAAGGACTGTTACACCACTGTCACTACACATTAATGAGTGTTATTTGAAGGGCTATGGGATAACAGAGAGTTTTTCCTTTTAGTTGGAATGAAATTTGTATAAAATTACAATCTGCAATACTGACAGATTGTTCATTCCTGCTCTAGTCTCCTTGCTACCGAGAGCACTAAATGAAACCGAGAACAACACAATCTATCTCCTTATTTGCTAAGTGCCTGGATGACAGGCGAGCAAAATAAAATATTGACAACACAGAGATAAAGAGAATCAAACCATGAATGTTAGAAATACTGGAATAAAATTGGCAAAATGCTGCAAATGCACAGCAGGTCAAGTAGGAACTCAAAGAGAATGATAGGAATATTAACCTGTCTTTCACTCTCAGTCGCTGATTGATCTGGTGAAGATGTTCCGTGTTTTCAATGTTTATTCAAAGTACTGAAGGTACAAAATCATTCTCCACTTTAACGGCTGAATAGTTTTATTTATTTGAAATAACCCAGGCTTCTCTTACTCCATTAAGTAATAATAATAATAATAACAATCCTTACATTTGCTAACGCTTTTCTTGTTGGGAGGATGTTTCAAAGTGTTTCACGGGTAACTATAGTGACTTTGTTTTTTAGGTGTGCGCTTTTAAACCCTGTGGGAATTTAATATACAAATTAAGCTTTCCATCATATCAGACCATCATAACTGAATGACTGCTGGCATCACACTGCACTGAACTCAATGGTCTCTGCAAACTGCCAGTGTACATCTTGTATTTAGATCTCTACCGGGACCACTTCAGTCTTGATGCACAGTGGCACAATTTGCTCCTATTAAGCTGATGTGCGTTGAAGATTGTGTGGCGTGACTTTGAGAAGCAGTTTAGTTTTTGCTGAGTATTTGTCATAACCGAGTTAATACCACCCTGAGGTTAAATTCCTGGTTGTATAATATAAGGGGTTTGGAATCCTGGAGCCAGTGCAGAGCATAGCAGAGATACTGATCCTGAGTGTTAGAGGGATGGACGCTTAGGACTTGAAAAGCTAGATGTTTCAGGGGAGTATGAGGAAGAACCCAGATTAAAGCCAAATAGAAGATGTCAGAGCATGAAAATGGCAACAAAGTGAGTGGATTAGACAAAGTGCCATTGACACTAACACTACAATTAAGGTTTGTTAGGGTGTGTCAGGGAGAAAGCTTTTTTTTGTGTGTGTGTGTGGGTGGTGGTGGGGGAAATGGGGGGGCAGTAAACATATTTCTGGGGGGTTGGAGAGGGGATATGAGTGGTGAGGGTGGGGGAAGAGGGACAGATTGTCTTGTGTGACCTCTCTTTTTAGGGGACTATGGTTGAAAGCATCAATGACTAATCTAGATTTGCAGCTAGAGAGTATATATCTACAGAATTTTACAGCAAGAGTTAGTGTGGGCCAGTAACATATCTAAGGAAGTCATTAATTTGATACGTTAAGCTTGGAGCTGCCTCTAGTAGGTGTGAGGTTGGTGGGACAAATTACCTTTTCTAATTCTATGCTTGCTTATGTTTTATCAGTTGACAAAGTACTATTAATTACCCAAATACAGAAGTTGAAGTATCTTGTTTCCCCCGTTCAAACTGTGAATAATGAAACTATTGCACATAATCAACAGTATATTGGTTCTTCATACATCACATTAATGCTTTTTGGTACTCAATAAAGATCTTAAAGAGTGCGCAGTGGACAATAACATAATGCACACACAACCCAAATAATGATCATGGCTCATAATAATATAACCTGTCACATTGGCCGGTAGGCTGACAATATAATCACACCTAACTTAAATTAGCATCGTTGCAGATTGCACTGTTTGATGGTTTACAAAGGACTTTTTGAAGGATACACCAATATGTTTTGAAGGATATGACTCCACTTCTGATAGTAACATGGAAAAAACAGTATTCAGATTGTTGAAGTTTAAGCTCTTGTCCTATTGAACACAGTCTGTTCTGATTTTTATCACATCATAGCAGATTGTTAAATACATTTCTCTGCCTATTCCCCAAATACCTTCCCACTATGCTTCGGAAGTATCTATCTAAGCATCGCCCTTTTAAAAATGCCCAATTTGGATCTATGATGTTCTGGGTGGGTGGGAGGAATGTAACATTTTCACAACTGTGTGAAGAAATGTTTTTCTGATCACAACAACAACTGCAGCTTGCATTTATATAGTGTCCTCCACACCAGATGGCATCTTGGAGCGCTTAATGCCTTGATCTCACTTCTAATCGGTTTAGCTCCATCTGTAAGAATATTGCTTTGGATCCCTCCACCAGAGGGAAAGGTTAGCCCTTGTCCAGCTTGTCAATTCACTGCATTATTTTCAACTCTTTCATCAGATCTAGCGAATATACTGTATCCGCTTGACTTTCTCAAATGTGGAGAATATAATGTATCTACTCTGCATTTCATTCACAGCGAAGACCCTTCATTAAGGTATTAATTTACAATTCCCGGATACCCACCAAGTCTACCATAACCTCCGTTAATGTTGGGAACCTAAAACTGAACGCAATACAGTGAATGAGATTTGAGCATTGTTCTAAACACCCGCAGCAATCATTCTCCATTTTATGTTCTGGACTGTTGATTGTAAAGCCGGTCTCCCATTAGCCTTTCTGATTGCTTTCTGTATCGGCGAACTGGCTTTTGACAATTTGTGGCCGTGGAGTTAAAGCATTTCAAGATTATACCTCAAACAGTTCTGATTTATAAAAGAGACCGAGGAGAAAAGTGTAACCTCGTTTGGCGGAAGGCATCTGCAAAAAAAAAACCACCCCCAATATAATCTAAAATTGATGTGGATTTTTTTTACTTTCTCTTGCTCTTATATAGAGCTTTAAGGAGATCTCAGGTGATTTCCATGGTCTCGTAACAACCCTTTCCAACATTGCATGGAAACATGGCATAATCTTCCGAGTTACTATGGATTTTAACTGGGAAAGTTCTCGTACATGTTGGGGCATTGGTTACAATTGATAATGCTCCACCTCTTCATTGCCAAGAACAGTTGCCAATGGAGAGACGGAATGTGTGAACAGAACGGTTCAAAAACCAGCATTGCAGTCGAAGATTCATGTGATATTGGAGTATTAATCTTAATCAAATGCATTCGCCACAAAAGAGTCCTACATAGAAACTGGAGCTGTCTGAGTCAGAGGTGAACACTTTGGGTTAAACAATGGGCATTCTGCCAAATCGCTGTCCAATTTATTTTAATTTATTGATTTCTCAATGTCCCTCTCCCCTAACTGGCTGCAACTTATTTATTGATCCATCACTGAATTAATTTTCAAAAACACGGGTGTTGGAAACAAAATATGGCTTTGAGTTAATTGGGACTAAGCGCTTTACAAAAGCGAACCTGGATAATAAATTATGTTGCAGATTTCATTTCTGTTCCAAAAGTATCTATCAAAATTTACTTTTACTTTGGCGAGCCAGAGTACATATACAACTCATGAAAGAATATGACTGCTTACCTCTTAACAACTGCGTATTATTCTACCTTTTCAAACTGTGTGATGTGATTTCAGCCACTGCGCCCGAAACTTTGGAGGGCACCATATCAATGCATTGTTGTTGATTTATTTGAGCTAATCAAAGCTTTAATAAGACCACATTGGTATGTTCCTGTTAAATTGTGTCATCAGTCAAGTAAACTCATGCAAATATTTACAGGGGTTTTAAGATATGCAATGGAGTAAAGAGTGAAAAAACTTACACAGTAAACCTTTTATTGCTAAAATTTAGTCTAGAACCATTAGGAAGAAAAAATGAGCTTCAAAAAATTAAAGGAAGTTTGGGACTTGGAACACACAAAGAACATTTCACATTGAGTTCTGTTGTCGAATTCTGTTGTCAGTGGTTAGAGCACTTGCCTTGTAAATGAGAGACCTGGGTTCGATTCATTCAGGGCGAAACCTGGAGCAAGTTTCTTTACTCCACATGCCTGATAATAATCCTTTGAAAAAAACCAAAATTGACCATTTAAATCCATGACTGTTTGTGGGACACTGCTGTGCGCAATTAGCCCCCGTATTTCGCCCACAAATATACAGTCAATTCACTTTACAGTAACCTGTGATGGTGAATCATTGCACACACGGTTTCTTATCAAAACTAGGCATTGACGGATGCTGCGATCCCCGAATTGAGGCCTTCAGAAATGTGATTCAAAATCAAATTATTTTTGAACCTCCTATTGATTTGTTTCTCATTGCGATGGCTGATATTCTGGATGAGGAAATGTATCCTATTCCCCAGATTTGTCATTCCTCTACCTTCATGAACAGATGGATACAAAAGTGAGATTTATAAACTCACATCAAGTACATCTAGATTCCTTCCATATGCTTCACATGAACCCAGCTGGTTATTGCCTGAACTGTGCGCTGACAGAAAATCTGTATGTAATCCTGAATACAAATGAGGGCATCTAAATTTTACGCAGCAATATTCAACAGCGCTTGCCATCATTTTAATGGATGAAGGAACACTTACTCTTGATCTGTAGCTACTTATGGTGTTTTGTCACTATTAATATTCCTTCTGGATTGTGGAAATTGTGGCACAGGATTACATAAAACAGAAAAACCCTTGTAAGATATATATTTCCCCAACCGACAGAAAATCCTGCAGGATTTGGTATGAAAATCAAATGAATAGGAATTCTGTAAAATCTCACAACAGCACCTGGGCAAGTTTAGCTTTTGGGGTGAAAAAAAATCTCGTGGTTTGGGAAGAGGTGTTTACACAGCCAGGTAAAAATGGAGCATAGAATTTAGATCCGTTTTGCCATCTGCAAAGCTGTCTTCCAAAATGGTTGTGTCTCGTACAAGCTGCAAACGGCAAGAGGAGATTCTTATGATCTGAAAGTTTAGTGAGCTGGACCAATAAAACGATTATTGCAGATAGAATTTACAATCAGTATCATTAACATAAAGAGCACATTGAACAAGATTCGGGAGATTGAAGGTTATCTGTGAAAGGAGAAGAGATTTATAATCGGCTTAATCTAGTTAGAGCCTGAGGATGGATACATGTTTCATTTAACTGGGTTTTAGTTGCTTCGCACAGACAAGAAACCGATTGGAAAGATGAGTACCATTGCTAATAGGAGAGGAGTCGACAATGATCAAAAGAAACGATTGAAACGCTGATAAGACAATGGCAAAGGAGCAAGTGAAATGCTGGGGAAATGTTACAGTCTGCCACAGTAAAAGGGAGTGGAAAGGATATAAGATATTAGCAATCATGATTATATACAGATTATACATCATCAAATCAAGCATAAAGGGAAATGGTGGGTACAGTAGTGCTACAGTAATAATCCATGCATTTGGTAGGTCAACTTTCACATTGGGAGGATGTCTCAAAGCGCTTCACAGAGTTTACTGTGAAGTTGAGTGACTGTATTTGTCGGCAAATACTATTTGCATTTTTTATAGCACCTTTCAAGTCGAGAGAACGTTGCTAATCAGTTAGTAAGAAAATTGTGGCTGAAGGTATGAATTCTGAACGAACGTTTACAACACAGAAGGAGCCCATTTGGATCATATTGTCTGGTCTTGTACTATCTTTCAGCACCAGAGCTAACAACCCTAATCCTCTTTCCTAACCTTTAGCATTATTTTTCTTCAAGTGTTAGTCCAAAGACCTTTTAATTAGCTAAAGAACAGAAGTCAACACTCTCTTTCTCTCTCGAAATTATATGCCTCAATTATATGCTTCAGGGTTGCACTGTTTTGAAGTGCTCACTAGCTCAACAAAGCAATAAACCCTTTAAAGGAAGATTGAAACTGATCTTGCTGCTGGAGTGTCCAATTTTAGATCTTAGGACAATAACGATCTTACTTGCAAAGATCTGCTGTCAGGTTTCATTTTTGGTGGTGCTTTACTGTAAGCTGGTGGATGTGACTTGATCCAGGACTAGGATGAGTTCAAGTTGCGTTATTCAGAATGCTTGCATCAATCAGCTTTTATCCTCTCAGTGATTCTGTGATTTCAGTGCAAGGCACGCAATCTTAGATCACAACTTCCTGCCTCTGAGTGGCACAAAGAATCTCTCACAAAGAATTCAGGTTGGAAAAGAAAGCAACACTCCGCTACTCACAGTAGCTCCAACTCTGGTGCAAACGAATGAATCTGTCAAACAGAAAACAATCTGCGTTTATCATTCCTTATCTGTTGGCTCTGCAGTTTGCTGCTTTGGCATGGCCTTGCTACTGGACATGGGCGAAAGACTGGATGTAGGCAAGAGTAAGGCTCAACTCTTTCTTTTGCAATCTGCTCCCAATGCTCATTCAATCACGTCTTCGTCAATCCCCCCCACCCAACCATATACGCGCCCAATTTCTCTTTGGAGCCACTGGAATATGATACCATTTGTATTTCTCTGAGCAGATTATGGTGATTCCAACACATCAGATGGTGGTTTGTAGAGGTGCCGGTTTTAGTTGTTGATGTTCACTGTGTTGATCGTGACTTTTGGTTTGTGACAACGTGCCGTGAAATTCGTGAATCAGTTCCAAAAACTGTCGGCAAGTGAAACGCTGAAGGGAAACGGCTGGTCATATATTTGCTCTTTGGTCTTTAGGAATTTCAACTCATCTGCTGCTGTTACACACACAAATCTGGATTGCGATCTTTGCAAGCGAGATCCCACCGAACTGATCAAAGTTGAGGCCCAATAACAGGTCATCCTAATACCTGCTGTGATTAAGGTAAGACAAAAAAATGGCATCGTACATATAAACAAAGGTGAGGTACTTCCATATTAGTCATCACACTGTTCATTCCTCTCCTACTCCAATAACTGTGAATAGGCCCCAAGGCAGCCCAGTTTCCCACTTGGGATGTAGTGCTAATCCACATCTTGTTCGTAAATTAGGAGTTCATTGTCACCAGCACAATATAAGTGGGTACTTCACATCTTCCCATTACACATCGTCTCCACTTGCGTTTGTACACAAGGGAACGAGCAACAATAAGACCTGTCAAAGTGTGAAGTACTGCAGTTTGTTCAAGGTAACTGCGCTTCAACAGATGAGACCAGACTCTTGCAAAGCTGAAGTAAACCTTATGAGAGCTCTTACAAAACAAAAATCAGTAACAATCATGTGTACGGAGGAACCAGACATTACCATTAACATTACCTCTAACAAGCCTGGAGGTACGCAAGCTTTTGAGTTCATTGTTGGCTGTCTGCTTCTGCACATATGCCGCACACTCACTTTTATTTTCACATCCTCTCTCGACACTCACAGGGCCCTTGAAAGAAATTATACACAGCAATGGCCTCTATTTCAGTGGTGTGCAAAGCAGCCACTTGTCTAGATAACGTGTCGCTTTATTAAAATAATCGAATGAAGATTAAACAACCCTTCCTCCAAAGCGTGCCTTCTAAGAATGTCTGGAATTTATTGTTTGGGGGGAAGACGATGAGGACTGTATCGTTTGTACATGATGCCATCTGTTTTCCAGATATGGAAGCAATTATTTTCAAATCTTACACCTTGGCTTTCTTTGGTAAATATAATTAGATAAATTTATATCTGCTGGTGTGCAGCAAAGAACAAGCCATCAATTATTTTTCTATTTCACACCAAGTCGTCAGTATTCATTAAAATGCACATTACATTTTACAACTTACTACCTTACCTCAGTTTGGTATTAATCAAGGCAGGCAAGCAGAGAAGCGTTTAATATCTTTTTCTTTACACACACACAGACACACATAAAGAAATATTCTTTATCGCCTATAATTCTCATCTACCTCTTCCAGCTGAAGGCGAAGGCAATCTCTGAGGTTATACTAGTCAGACGTTGGCTAATTTTTCATAATCTTTTTCCAAATGAAATGCTGTTAATGGTGGCAGGTCAAGGACGGGCTAGAAAGCTTTCAAAGCTGCACAGAGAAACATCAGTGAGTAGTTAGGAGTAGAGCATGTTCACATACTGATATCCTGTTGTGTGCTGCTGCGTACAATCTGTCACATTCCCTTCTTTTTCACTGTGAGGAATGCACTTTGTGAGATAATAACAATGATAATAATCCTTGCATTTGATATCGCGCTTTTCACATCTTATCGATGTCTCAAAGCGCTTCACAGTATCTACTGTAAAGTGAATTGACTGTATATTTGCGGGCGAAACATATCCTGTGTTTTAGCCAAGAACTGCCCATGATCATAATATACACAGTTGTATGGAAACACCTCTTTGACCACTGGAAGGAACTGAGTCTCTATAACTCAGAGACTCTGAGAGTGTGGAGTCCTGTAGCTCAGTGGTTAGAACACTCGCCTTGCAAGCGAGTGACGTGAGTTTGATCCCGGCAGGACGAAACCTTGGACAAGTTTCATTCTCCACATGCCTGATAATAATCCCTCCAAATAAAATGGTCATTTCAATCCATGACTTTGTGGGACTCTGCTGTGCGCAATTGGCTGCCGTGTTTTGCCCACAAAATATACAGTCAATTCACTTTACAGTATATTCTGTGAAGTGCTTTGAGGCATCTAGAAGACGTGAAAAGTGCTATGGCAAATGCATATATTATTATAAGTTGTCATAATATATTATTAGAACTTGGGAGAACCAAAGTCCGAGTGATGCTTGAAATTTTAAACAGTCTGTATCTTGTGTTGGCCTGATAGAACATAGTATTGAAAGCGTATGTTTGTATCAAAGAATGGACCCTTATCTCAGGAACATGCCAAGCGAATGTGTACTGGGCCAGACATTAAACAGGTCTGTACGGCTGACCTAGGCAAAAGGTTTAAGCCTTCTTTCTTAGTCGTGTGCAACACTGCAAATCTGTTCCATGTGTCTTCCATGGAAGCTGATGTATATGTTTGTGTCTCAAAAGATATTCCATTGCTAATGGAGAAAACAGCCTCCAATAATCAATGACATATATTATATGCCCATTGGCCAATATATACACTTAGCCCAGCTGATGTTGCTGAGTTCTTGTACATCTGATATCGAACAATACATTAACAGACTGTACTTGCATCACATTGTTTATGGTTCATTTCAGCGAGTCAGGAATTAAATTGTGTATATTTTTTTCCTCTCTCTATTGAACCAAGTGAAATCCGCCAGCACATCTTGGACAGGATATAGGATGAGTTTGGCGATTGCCACGTCTAAATGAAAGCCGAGGTAACGTCATTACCTTGTTGATCATGGGCACAAACGTTGGAATTCACACTCGAGTCAAATTCCGCTACAAATTCCACTGTTTACTACACCGGCATCAATAGAGAATGAAAGCAACATCTTAACTGGTGCACTTCTGGGATCTGGAGGTTAGTTAGTCCCCTCTGTAAATAATGTAAGCAGGCAGACAGATCGATTGTTAGACTCACCAGGTATTAGTGGAGTATTGTGTGATTCAGTAAGTGTCAGATCAACATGTGTGGATGTTAATCCAAGGTCAAGTAACTGAAATGAGAATGATGCGCCATAAAACAACATGAGCATCTCGTACCCTAGCTATTGTTTGTACAGTGGCAAATTCAGTGGCTTCATAATAACAAAGGAATGATTACTTTGTTCATGGTGAATTGTTTACCAATGATCTTATTGAAATGGCCTCTTCCTGCTCCTTAGTCTTATGTTCTTGTTACATTAGAGAGAGGCCCTTAAGTTGCTCAAATCATCGGTCTGCACCAACATAAAAAGTATGACCAAAATTTATGCTACCATTACAATGAATCAGTCCTAAAGAAATTATGATTTGTTTTTCAGACAATACATTATCTATTACCCTATTATCTTAATAATATATGGGGGTGGGAGGTGGGGAGTGAAGTGGTTATGAATCCATATATAAGAGTGTAAAGCGCCCATTTTTGTGAGTCCTGCAGCTCAGTGGTTAGAGCACTCGCCTTACAAGCAAGAGACCTGAGTTCAATTCCAGGCAGGGTGAAACCTTGGACATGTTTCCTTACTCCACACAACTGATAATAATCACTTGAGAGAAAAAAAACTAATAATTTTGGTAATTTCAATCCATGACTGTTTGTGGAATACTACTGTGTGCAATTGGCTGCCGCGTTTCACCTAGAAAAATATACAGTCAATTCTGTGAAGCACTTTGAGACGTCTAGAAGACGTGAACAGCACTTTATCAAATGCAAGGATTATTATTATTATTACATAGGCAGTATTGCCACAAACCAGGTATATTTTCCAACAGGTAGAGTGATGACAATCCTGGAAAAACACCATTCATTACAAAAGACAGAATGTGGAGACTTTTATGACAGTCCACCACGCGTATAATTGAATCTGTTTTATTCCTACTATAAAATGAAAGGATCGGCTTCTCTTCCTAAAGACATGTTAGCAAATGAAAAAAGTGCAGGATCTTAGAAAGAAAGAGACAGAGGTGGCTTGGTGTGTGTTGATATTCAATTTATATTTGATAAAGATTGAAAATCTTACTGTGGAATAATACCAAATCTGAACAGTTGCTGTTGACCTGTATCGCATGATGTAATCCTTTAAATCAACAAGCTTTCCAGTTGAAATCATGCTTTACATGATTTACATGCTTTACATAATAGTTTTACAAATAAATGTTTCCACCGTTTGCAAGTTAAGAAAAATTTCAAAATATTTTGAAGTCATAATTTTAGCACTTACTTTAAACAGGTCACTTTGTTGCCAGCTGAGTGTGATTGAAAAATACAATTACTCTATGTGAAAAAGTGGGGTTGGGAATTTCAACTGATCTAATGAAGACAAATGTATACTGCCCACATCATTTTGTGAGGACAGGTATACCTTTATTTAGGACGGGGTTGCATTCCTGAAAATCTGTATCTAGATCAAAACGTCCTAAATCAAAACACGATTTCCCATGCGGTCCCATTATATAACCAGAGATGCGTTTTTTCACAAAAGTTTCGGACCTTAAACCTGCTAAATAACACACAAAACCACACACATAACACACAAATTAACATACACGGGTAAGAAGGGGTACTTGGGGTAACTGGACAGTATTGTACTTTAATACTGGCAAACTTTAACACAGTAACTACTGGCAAACTTTAGTACTGGCAGTGTGATAGTGCAGTGGCACTCATCTTGACGTTGTGGAGCCCATAGCGTCTTTTAAACCTTTGAAACCACCCTCTGCTAGACTGAAAAATTGTGTAGTTGAGCCTTCTCCTTCCTGATCATTTAACTCCCTAAACAATGATTTTGCCTTCTCTTGGATAACCAGGGTGTTGAGTGGTATATTACGCTGGTTCTGATCTTCAATCCAGACACTCAGCATTCTTTCCATGTTTTCCATCACATCACTCCTATGTTTTGCTAATCTGCTTGCACCTGTAGCTGTAACACACCTTGAACTTGCCAGTATATTTTCCGTATTCTGTTTTATAGTAGCCACCGTCGATCTAACTAGCCCTAAAGCCCTCCCGACATCTTACCTTTTTCACCAGAATCGATGCGCTTTATCACCTCCAATTTGGTACTTAAAGTGCTGACTTTGCGGAGTTTCTGGCCACTAGCGGTATCCGACTTGCTAGATTTGCGGTAGAGGCTGTAAATCGCTCGAAGTCGCTTGGGAATGTTTGGAAATTACTGTAATATTGACGTGGTGTGGTGTCACAAAAAAATGTTTTGTCCGTTAAAACAAATCCAAGTGTCGTATATCGATCGAAAGGTGTTAAAAAATTATATTCCTTCAATCAAAACATCCTAAATAGAAGCGTCCTAAATAGAGGCTTACCTGTAAAAGCAACAGGCTTTTAGTCATATTTTTAATTTGCCTTTGCTTTCTTCGTTTGATATTAACACGTAAATTGGTTATCTTTAAAGTTTTTTCTAATGGATGGGAGATCTCACAGTGGTTTCTGCCACGTAATGCACCTCGTTGGGGGAGTTTTCCCCTCTATAGTTCTACTTCACAAGCTCAGGATCACACCTGAATCATTTGTTTGAGTGAGAAATGCAAGCGCAGGTAGGACAGTGAGTGCTTTAAAAGAATATTCCTTTGCGTTTGACCCTGGAAGGTTGGTGTGCCTCATTGCAAGCCCAGTGTACACTGAACATGTATATCTTGTGTCCCTTATCAAACTGAGATCCTGTCACGTGATTAAGACATAAAGAACCTTTTTCTATAAATGAACCATTGAAAGTACATTCATTTTATAATTCCTCAATAGTTTTGCTGCGATATTCTGTGCAGTGGTATATTACGCTGGTTCTGATCCTCAATCCAGACACTCAGCATTCTTTCCATGTTTTCCATCACATCCAAGACATTATCATCGGTGGCACAATCAGCAGAGCTTTATTTGAGCCAAATGATAGTTTGCACACAACAGTGATAGTGTTTCTTCTGATAATTCCTACTTTGGTTTCATTATATAATAATCCTTGCATTTGATATAGCGCTTTTCACATCTTATCGACGTCCCAAAGCACTTCACAGAATATACTGTAAAGTGAATTGACTATATTTGTGGGCGAATCGCGGCAGCCAATTGCGCACAGCAGCGTCGCACAAACAGTCATGGATTGAAATGACCAATTTTATTTACGAATTATTGTTAGGTGTATGGAGTAAGGAAACTTGCCCAAGGTTTCGCCCTGACCTACCTGGATTCGAACACAGGTCTCCCCAGCTTGGTCTCCCCAGCTTGCAAGATAAGTGCTCTAACCACTAAGCCATAGGAGCTCCACAGGAGATATTGAGCTGCAAATAAGAGATAGTCTGCAGGACACTGCTTGAAGCAACAAAGCCTGACAGAAAATGAATGACACTTTGTTTGTTTTTATTAAAAATATAGAATTGGATAATAAGTCATCATTTTAGAGTTTGCTCCAAATATGTCATTATGTTGCCAGTTAAATGTGATCGAAAAATATAATGACGTGAAAAAGTGAGGTTGGAAATTTCAAACGTTCTAATGAAGACAAATCTATACTGCGCATCTGATCTTATGAGTAATAAAAGCAAAAGGCTTTTAATCACAAGTTAAGTGTCCCTTTGCTTTCCCAGTTTGATATTCCGCATGTCCTCCCGACGTGAAAGGCGCTTTGCAAATGTAATTTTGTTACAAAACCAATAACAAATTGGTTATCCTCTTAAAGGCACACTGATTCCCTGCTTTAAGTTGAAATGTTATTCACGGGAGGTGAGATATTGATTGGCCTTCACAACCCTTTGTGCAATTTGTAGAGTCCTTTAGCTCAGTGGTTAGAGCATTCAACGCAGGTCAGGGCAAAACCTTGGGCAAGTTTCCTTACTCCACATGCCTCAAAAAAAATTGGTCATTTCAACCCTGATTGTTTGTGGGACCCGCTGTGTACAATTGGCTGCTGCGTTTCGCCCACAAATATGTGGTCAATTCACTTCACAGTATATTCTGTGAAGTGCTTTGAGACATCTAGAAGGTGTGAAAAGTGCTACATCAAATGCAAGGATTATTATTATAAACGAACTGTACTAAAGTATGCTGTGGTTTGTACCATTTCCTCATTCGGCTTTTCTTTGTAATACAGAGGCTGGAGAGAGCGTTGCTATATAAAAAAAAAGCACATTTCTCGTGCCAAGCTCCCTGGAACACTATCCTGTGTGAGGGGCGCTAGACAAATACAAGTTGTTGTTGTTGTATGTTGTAAACAAGGTACCAGCTTCGAAGGCAAGTCCTCAGCTAACACCAGGGAGAGATGCAGCATTCCCCCCCCACCGGGATCAGTACCGAACCTTCAATTTAAAATTATCCATTGTAACAATTGGTTCTGGATTTAGCATATCAATAGCTACAGGGACAATGGAATCATTCAGAACTGTTCAGTCCCTGACGCTGTTGGCTCTTTATTTTAAATGAATTGCACGGGGAAAAGCACAGAAGAATCGCAAGGAATTTCCCCCCCCCCCCCCCCCCCACACCTCGCATATTTCAGAGAAATACTTGCCGGCGGGATGCAAAATGTGCAGTGGTATAATGACTCCGAGCCACTAAACTCCCTGAGAAAGATATCTTCCAGTTTGATGCATTGCCACAAGTATATTTTATTTCTCCTGCTGATGAATGATGGGCTCACTGTTTGCCACTTCTAAATATTCTCTGTGGCTGTGCCAGATGTAGGAGATGTGCCTCTCACTTTTGATGCTCCCCAAAGCCCTGTCTTGTTCAACACAAAATGTGAATTTAAAAAATTGTCGTTCAGGTGAGAAATAGCTGTCCTGTTGCCAACAAAATACACAGTGCACAGTTGGGACATCAGCCGCAGTACTTGTGAAGCACTTTGAGATGGTCTGACCATCACAGTCTTCAATTGATTGCTACGTTTTGCTCACCAAATACAGTCAATTGACTTTACAGTATATTCTGTGAAGCGCTTTGAGACGTCTGAATGACGTTATAAGGCACTACTGATTATTAAGATTCTCTTCAAGAAGAATATTGCGGAGATGCCCAAAGCCTATTTGCTAGGAGAAGTCTACTGTACAGAACATACCTATTGCGACAAATAGATAATAATGATATTCCTTGAATTTGATATAGAGCCTCATTGACATCTCAAAGCACTTCACAGAATATGCTGTGAAGTGAATGGACTGTATATTTTGTGGGTGAGATGGCAGATTTGGGTGATGCTAACGTGATGGAGCGCTGTATAATACTCATTGTCTATTCAGAGATTGTCTTAGATTCCAGTGAAGGTAAAAGTAGATGTGCAGCTGGCATACTAAACAAGAGGATATAGCTGCTTAATGCTTTAGAGTGCTTAAAAGCTTCGCCTTTCATCCCGAGCTGTGCTAGTGACTAATTGTACAGGGCCATCAATGTGCGGTCTGAGATTTTCTAATTCCCTCTTATGAGATGCTTGCTCTGTGAATCTATGACCTCGTTTTCTTTTCTAAGTGTTGACACGGTTTCCATCACTTACTTGCGCACTGGAGGGCAACAGCAGCCCTCTAAACTGAACCTCGCCGGTGTCACAGAGTGCAACCTAATATAGGTTTTAAGGTTTTTAATTCTCCCAAATATTTCAGGGGAATAACCCTGATGGTTATTTATGAGGCCGCTTAATATTCATTACGGCACGACTCGCGACATGCTAATTGAGATTCCATAAGGCAAAGATCAATAAGGGAAAGTAAATGAAATCATGGGCTTCTGCCACAAAAATTGTCGGCAGCGATAAGAAATGAGGAAGTTGGTTTCAACACAGGCGTGATCCTCCGTCATTGAATGACTTACACAGCAAAATAAGATGTGTGGAAGAGATGAAATGCAGGAGAAGGAACGGTGGGGCTTTTAATGCATTTGTTCCTGGACAAGACTTAAATGACTATATTTACAGATTGAATAATAATAATTATTCTTGCATTTGATATAGTGCTTTTCACGTCTTCTAGATGTCTCAAAGCGTTTCACTTAATATACTGTAAAGTGAATTGACTGTAAATTTGTGGGCGAAATGCAGCAGCCTATTGTATATTAATGTTTAATATACTGTACACAGTTTTCCTGTACTCAATTTTTGAAGGCAATCATCACGCATTTTAAGGTATAAGGGGCAAGGTCGGGTAATTGGATTTGAGGTACAGATCAGCCATGATCTTATAGAATGGTAGAACAGGCTTGAGGGGCTGAATGTCCTACTGATTGGCTCAGAACAGGAATTCAATGGAGGAAGAGAACAAGAGATCCAAGCCACAAATCACTGACCCGTGATTGCTTCCACCAGTGTCAACATCATTCCTCCAGGTAAATTAGGCATTCACATTGTGGCTGTTTGTGGTATATTTGCTCTTTACAAAATTGGCTTTCATGTTTCTTTACCTAAATCGCTTTAGAAATGCGATGTGGCAAATAATGCAAAATAAAAGGAGGGGGTGGGGGGAGAGTGGGGGGTGGGGTGGAGTGGGGCAGTGGTCAGACAAACAACCCGGAACAAATTCAGTTCAATAAAACTGAATTAAATGATCGAATAGATTTGAATAAGTCAAATTATCTGTCTGAATGTTATATTTTTTATGGGTGATGCACTCTTCCAACACAGAGCTAGATGGCAACATTTTCTCACAATACAGCCTCCGAGAAACATTACAAAATGAAAGGTCCCCAATTGTGCTGTAGCAATAGGAAATGGAATGACTAACACTGTTACTTAATACATTGTCAATGCCCAGGATGTATTAACAAAATTCACGTTTACACGAACCTCAGTTGAATTCTCAGCACAACAAGGGGTTGAATGTTTACACGCACGAAACAAACTCCCCAAATAATAAGATGGTGCAGGCTAAACATCAACTAATATAGTCCTGTACAATGCATCACTGCGTTTTACAGCCACGACTGTTTGTGGGACACTGCTGCGCGCAATTGGCTGTCGCGTTTCGCCCACCTAAAATGTACAGTCAACTCACTTTACAGTTACACTATATTCTGTGAAGCGCTTTGAGACGTCTCAAAGATGCAATATCGAATGCAGGGATTATTATTATTAAGAATGCAGATTGCTGCAGTAGATACTGTACATTCCTTACTTCACTCAATTCAGTCCTGGGATGTCACCACTTGCTTCCTCCGCCCTCTCCCACTCAGGTTATGTTGTGAACATGGTTTTCTTTACATCAATCTGGAAACGGTGAAGGAGTTCAACAGAAAAACGGACTTAGACACCAAGGATGCTGCTAAATAAGGGACTGAGATAACAATGACAAATTGCTTAACATATGAGCAATCAGGATTAATAACTGATATTTTATTGAAGTGCGGAATATAAGGTTGGTTTGGGAATTATACTGCAGTGAACGTACGGGGAAGGTTGAAAATCATTCAGCTGCTTCATTCAAATGAATTCAATCTTTTATTCCCCTGCGAGTGCCTGTAATCAAAGGTGCTCGTGTTGTGGAATTATACTCAGTGTGATCCGAAATCACACAATCCCAACAGTCAAAAACGTTGCATTACCCTTGAACACTTCAGTCAGAGTGTTGAGAACAGGTCCTAGCAATATTTGCATGGCATCCTTCACCAGAAGGAGGTTTGGACCACTCTCATTTCTGAGTCAAAAGATTCTGGGTTCAAGACCTAGCAATGGAATCTGTCAGCTGGTAAAGCTGGTAAAGGCCCAGAGAAGTATTTTGCGAATGGTGCCTTGTTAGAGCTCAATGGTTAGAGCGCTCGCGAGACCTGTGTTCGAATCCGGGCAGGTCAGGACGAAACCTTGGGCAAGTTTCCTTACTCCACACACATGCTTAATAATAATCCGTCCAAAAATACCACACTAATAAAATTGGTCATTTCAATCCACGTGGGGACGCTGCTGTATGCAATTGGCTGCCCCGTTCCACCCACAAAAATACAGTCGATTCACTTTAGAGTATATTCTTTGAGGTGCTTTGAGACGTCGATAAGATGTAAAAAGCGCTATATCAAAATGCAACGATTATTATATTATTATTGTGAGATGCCATTTTTTCAGATGAGATGATAAACTGAGATCCCGTGATCGATAGTATTTGAAAGGAGAAGGGAGTTTGGTGTCAGACTCCGAGGTGCTCGACTGCCTGAAGGGTGCTAGATAAATGCTTATTGTTGTTGTTGTTTCTCCCGGTATTTTGGCAACAAGGAATTCTTAAAAACTAATTATTGTTTGCCTCATGCCCTTTTAGCGAGAATTTGCTCCGCGCTTTCATGGCCAAGTACAAAATACACAGCCCCGACAAAAGGTTGGCTACAAAAACACACAGCAAACCATTTCCATTTTTGATACAGAAGGTTCTATGAAACACAATCACTTTCATCTTCCACACTTAGAAGTTGTTATTGCTGTTATCCAGGACAATCGGAGGTTTCTTCATCCGGTGTTGGTGGAAGCAATCATCTGAATGTTCTATATGTGGAGCACTTATCCTCATCAGTCTACACAAAATAATCTCCACATCTCTGCCCTTCCAACTCAGAGCTTTAAAAAATAATTCCAACTATCCATCTATCCTTCTGTCATTAACCTCGAACAAAGATTTAAAAGCAGGTTACATCAGTATTTGTGAAACAATTTATCAAAGCAGCGAGAGCATTTCATTTCAAATGTTTCTAATAATCCTCCATGTGATTTCTCAGGAAATAGGACTGTTTATTAAATGACTTTAGGTAAACCTTTCATCGATTGCATTCATTTTGTCTTGAGAACACTAGGGATCACAATTGCATTCTCTTTCCTCTACCTCCTCCCCCCCACCCCGACACCCTCCGCCAATAACTAGTTTAATCAACGTGCTGTACAAAGGGCCGGATGTCATTTTCGCCAAGTGGTCTGCCTGACAGCACCATAAAGGAAAAAATATATATTTTACACTCTTACACCTTGCCAGCCATTTTCCATTAGACCTTTACAAAATGACTTAGCTCACTCTCCTTCTCTCCTCTCTCTTTCTCTTTACTGTCCCGTTCCCCACGAGAGTACTTAAATAAATAAAAATGTAGAATTTCACACCTAAATTGTTATCCTCTCTCTCTCTTTGTCTTTGTCTCTAGCCCCCTGACCGTTTGCTGTTGTATATTGCAGTCTGTGGTTTCCAGACAGTTGTGGCAAAACCTTAACAGAATATACTGTAAAGTGAATTGACTGTATATTTGTGGGTTGGGATAAACATGCACAAGAATGCAAACATTGAATAGTTTCATTAGGTGTGTAGGTGGTTCAGATCACTTTATATTTCATTTTCAGTGATAAAGCTATAACATGATGCTATTTACTGACATTCTACCTTGCGATTAGCTTGTTCTTTCTGTCCCTATCTTGTAATTATACTTACTCTTGAAACAAATTGCCCGTAGTGTTCTTTGCGTGTTTTGTCCTAATGTTTGTTAAATATTCTCAGGCATTTACTTCAGGTTTCTCATAAAGTCAAACTTTTGGCCATCTTTTTATGATGGGATTTTTCACTCAGACTAACACTGCATAATCAGTGGATATTTTTTAGAGATCAATGCATCATAAACCACTGTATTCACAATATTATATTTTGTGTGAGTGGCTCCAGATGTTCAGAGTGGATTATAATAACAATAATAATCATCCTTGCATTTGATATAGTGCTTTACATGTCTAGATAAAAAACACAACATTGCATTTATAGAGCGCCTTTCAAGTCTGGAGGACGTCCCAAAGTGCTGAGATGTCTCAAAACCTTTCACAAAATATACTGTAAAGTGAATTGAGTGAATATTTGTGGGTGAAATGTGGCTGCCAATTACACAAAGCAGTGTCCCACAAACAGTTGTGGAAATGACTAATATATTCATTATACCCCGTACATTATTTTTTTGAGGGATTATTATCAGGTGTGTGAGGTAAGGAAACTTGCCCTCCCTGGAATCGAACCCAGGTCTCTCGCTTGTGAGGCGAGGGTTCTCACCACTGAGCTGCAGGACTCCACCATATAGATAGAATCACCAAATTATTGATTCAATGGTGCAGCTGCACGATAGACCGTCTCAGTTGTTTATTGCAACGGCTTAAGCTTAAATCTATTCCACTTCACACAGTTTTGTTGAGTGCTGCCACTGTATGAAGTAATACTGAAGGCTCAATTGCAATTTGGTTTAGAGCTGGCGTGCCATTAATTGGAAGTCTACATCTCAGCCATGTTACAGAGATAAATGGTGGCTGGCACATTTTCAGAGAAGAAGCTCCAGTAGGTTACTGTATTGGCACATTTCTGCTCCAATAAACCGTTCGTCTAAACGATTTAAATGCAACATTTATTAACAAGCACAAGATATGTTGACGTTAAAGGAAATGCATCTTCAGTGTTCAGTAAACAAACTATATAGGTCCACATTTGCTTAAATGTACACTTAATATAAGATGATTTATTTTTTGCATACTTTAATGATGGAGGTTTCTACTATGTGTGTGGAAAGGCAGACAATAATTACAGGTAAAATGCCTAATTCGCAAGTTCAGTCTGATCATGACTTGGGAATTGTGGTTATTGCATTCCTGCACTTGCACAGTAAGGTCTATTTATAATAAATCCTTTATACCAAATCCAATAAGCATTGTGTCCAAGTTTCCCAAGGTTGAACTGGAAATATTGAAGCATTTGCTGAGCTCATGACCAATTTTCTAGCTGTCAGGTCTGTTGAGAATGAGAAGACTTGTTTAGTCAATACACAAAACTCTCTCCATCAGCTCTTTGTTCTTCAATTTATTCCCAGTCACTGTACCATGCCCAAACGTCCTCCTTCCTCGATACATATATACAGTGCATAGATAACAATGACTTCGCCTGAAATAATACATCTTACATTGTGCGTCTTGTATTGTCACCACTTGACATGTCACAGTTGTTAAATAGGTGTAAAATTAAGTGGAGCTCCTGTAGCTCAGTGGTTAGAGCATTCGCCTTACAAGCGTGAGACCTGTGTTCTAATTCAGACAAATCAGGGCGAAACCTTGGGTACGTTTCCTTACTCCACATGCCTAATAATAATCCGTGCAAAAACAACACAATAATAAAAATTGGTCATTTCCATCCACGACTGTTTGTGGGACACTGCTGTGCGCAACTGGCTGCCGCGTTTCGCCCACAAATATGCAATCAATTCACTTCCCAATACATTCTGTGAAGCACTTTGAGACGTCGATAAGATGTGAAAAGCTCTACACCAAATGCAAGGATTTATTATTTATTTGAAAATAAAGCTGTTAGAATATTGAAAGACTTTTTTTTTGCCAGCCTGAGAATGCGCAGACAATGCAATGGAAAGTGTTGCTTTGGTTTAATGACTTAATTGCCAGTTGGACATTCACAATGAGATACAAGCAAGCATAAAAGGATTCTGGAAGAGAATGAAAGTGTAAGGTTTAGATAAAGGAACCTGGGAATCAAAACTGTGTTTAGGATTTACAGGAAACTTGGCAGATTGTTCTAGCAAAGGACTTCATTCTCTGCATGCCTTAATGCCTGTGGAAAGTTTCGCAGAGATTCTCTGAACCTCAAAGGCTATCAAATAAATCCTCCAGAACATTCATTGCAGCCGCAAAAATTCCTTGCTCTGATTCAAGTGGTTTCTTAGTACAATGACGCTCCAGGGCAGGTGTGAGAGAGCGCTGCTTTGTCAGTGGATGAGACTTGAAACCGAGGTCTTGTTCAAGTGGAGGTTGAAGATTCTACACCACTACTTGAATAGGGGAGTTTTCTCTTTAGTTGCCCTTGATAGAATTGGTCATTCACAACATGATTCCTGGAGCTCAGTGGTTAGAACGCTCGCCTTACAAGTGTGAGACCTGTGTTTCGAATCCAGGCAGGTCAAGGTGAAACCTTAGGCAAGCTTCCTTACACCTGATAATAATCCGTCAAAAAAAACTATAAAATAAATTGGTCATTTCAATCTAAGACTGTTTGTGGGACACTGCTGAGCGCAATTGGCTGCTGCGTTTTGCCCACAAATATACAGTCAATTCACTTCACAGTATATTCTGTGAAGCACTTTGAGACGTCAGGAAGATGTGAAAATCGCCTTATCAAATGCAATGATTATTATCTATTATTATGATTATGGCCTATCAATGGGCTGCCATGTTTGCCTATAAATACACAGTCACTCCCCTTTATATTAAATCCTGTGCAGTGGGCAGAGATGTCCTCATGACATGAAAAGCACTATACCCAACGATTATTGTCATCAGATAATTGATTGCACAAAACAAGAGGACTTTTGTTCACATCCTTTCCAATCCTAATCAATTCTATTTAAAAAAAATATTTACTGATCAATCCATCCTTGTTTGGTATTCATTACATTACCATCTTCTGGCAAGCGAACCGCTCATTGTCAACTGTATTCTAACACTTATAATAATATAATAATAATCCTTGCATTTCACATAGCGCTTTCCACATTTTATCAATGTCTCAAAGCACTTCACAAAATATACTGCAAAGTGAATTGACTGTATATTTGTGGACGAAACGCAGCAGCCAATCACTCACAGCAGTGTCACCACAAACAGTCGTAGATTGAAAATGAACAATTTTTATTATATTGTTTTTTTTGGAGGGATTATTATTAGGCGTGTGTGTGGAGTAAGGAAACTTGCCCCAGGTTTCGCCCTGATCTGCCTGGATTCGAAACACAGGTCTCACGCTTGTAAGACGAGTGCTCTAACCACTGAGCTATAGGAGCTCCACTTCTTACAAGGTTCATTAAAAAAATTACCATTGATTTCTGTCACCTTAGAGAAAAGACCACCCAGTTATTGTTGTGGTCAGGTCTGACTTGTTTATTCCTCAATATCAGAGCCAATAAGGCAACCATTCCTCTAAATTCATATTTCAAGATTTATTCAGATTGGGAAAAATAACCGTGATTCTTTTGGTAAATTCAAGGAAACAATTTCATTTATATTATCAGTTCTCTTCAATTGCATTAGCTGCTCATTGTCCTTGTTAAGCCTATGTAGCCGTTTGGTCCCTTTAATCTTCTTTGCAAGTTCCTTTTTGTTCTCCTACATTCTTTGTTCCTTTGGTACATTAACGCAAGGCCATTCATTCTGTATTACACACTTTATAGATTTACCAAAACGCGGTGGTATTAACATCGGAACTTTTATGTTCTCCCAAAAAGAACCATTCTCCCTCTATTACTGTAGTTTGCAAAGTACACTTTCTCAGCAAAGACATTAAACCTTTTATTAATCACAGTTAGCGATATTCAACATTAAATTAAGTGGAGCCTGGCCTGAGATTATACAACAGCCTAGCTCCGCAGCAATAACTTGCTTGGTTAATTCTTTAAAATAAAAAAAATAATCAATATGATAACAGCCAGCAAGCTTCGAAGAATAGCAGCTAAAGCCTGGCTCCATTGGGTGCATTAATCATCAAATTTAATGTAATCACATATCCCCAGCCTCATTTTTAATGCATATAATGATTTCATACTCACAGGGTCTTAGTTGGGAATCTGCTCAAGACCGTGCTTTGGTAACACTTTTATTCCAAACCATAGGGTTGCTAATATAATCCATTAACATGCTGTTAAGATTTACAAGATGTTTGCATGATTGGAAGAATAAATGTTGACAATGGTAGAATTCCTGGTTCAATTTCTTCGTGCCAGGATTTTTGACACATGAGTAATGGGTGGATCCAGGATTTTATTTCTTGAAGCCTCAATGTTGAAGAAAAGGCTGTAGGATCAAAGAGTGGGAGGACATGGGCTCGTAGATAACAAATTGCTGACCTTGACCACGTCAACTGAAAAGAGAATTAATCCTTGTGCCTTATTACCTTGTTGAGACATCTCAAAGCGCTTCGCACAATATAATGCTAAGTGATTTAAGTGCTCTGAAACTCCGTCTGGGATGAAGGGTACTATAGAAATCTAGGTTAGTTGATGTGACTATACAGTGTGTAGTTTGTGAATGATTTTTATGTTCCTGCTCCCTGTAAACTAAATATTAGAAATCCATCTCCTCAGAATTGGTTACAAAAGTGTAGCAAAAAGCCAGTGTCTCTTCTCAGATGAGGAAAGCGATCTTCAAAATAGAGATTCCATACAGCGGTTGAAAATCACACAAAATGGTCAACTAATTTTCCAAAAATATATCATTTATTTAATAACCACACCTGCAGTTTTATTGCTTATTTCTCCAATAGATATTTCCCGTCGGGAGAGTAATATGTGCGAGTACTTTGGTTTGTTTATTCGAATGATTGATGTTTGATGATTCATAATGCAATGTGTCTAACTTTGACAGACACAATACTAATGCAAAGCTGACTCAATGTTATTATCGTGTTTGCATTCTTACCTCTAAATATTTCAAGGAGATTTATTATTCCAATATTTTCAGAAATAACATGTTGTTTTCATTTTTCCTAACCAAAGGGTTTCTCTACTTCTCATCCTTCAATATCTGATGTTGTCTATGAGATCTCTCATTCTGGCTACCTATTTCCATGAATTTGAATCAAAAGCAGTTTGGAAGCTAACCTGGTAGGAAGACAGGAGAGACAGAGTGAATAACGTGTTTGACAAGAATGATGGCAGGGATCACAAGTCCATCCATGCAGTGATTTCATTACTGAGTTACTGTCATATGGAAAGACTATAATTAGAGTTTCGAAGGCAAGTAAAATAACTTTAAGAGGGATTTTGTCTTGTCAGTTGATAGTGCAAAAAAATCAGTCATCTTTTCTAGTTTGGAGAATTCATATCTTTTGATTTGCAATGGTAAATATGATTTGATGGTTGATATACATTATGCAACTGAAAGTAGAAAATCCCACAGCAGAACTTTTGTACTACAATAATTTCATTCGAATCAGTTACTGGATACTGACAGCCTTTCTGCTATGTGGTTTTTGTACACACCAGAACTTCTGATTTACAACCACACAAAAATAGAGAATTAAAATGGGAGACCATCAAAGAGATGGGGTGGGGGGGAAATCAAGATAAGAGTCTCCACACTGATGTCATACTTTGCCACAAACTAAATTTAAATTGTGTGGGAAAATAGGAGAGGTTTGTAATGGGGGTGGGGGGTTGTGGGGTGGCTTCCTTCTACTGAGAGGGACTCTGAGTTAGTTAACTCTGATTACAAGATAGTTTTGAATGAAAAAGGTCCTTTGGCCCATTTGATTTCATTCTTCCAGAATACCCACTCTCCTGTCTTCCCTTCACAGCGTTTTTTAATCTGTTCCAGTTGTTAATTAACCATGAATTGAATACTTGTTAATTATGAGCAGTAAACTCATGGAACAGCCTCCCCTAGGGAGATTGTGGAAGCAGAAAAATGTTATTTATTTCAAGAACAAATTAGACAGATTTCTGCTGAAAAGTAACATCCCGGGATACAGTATATAGTACGAGCCACAAACTAGATGGATCTTCTTTCGACTAGCAAATTCTTATGTTCTTACCCTCTGGGTAAAGAAATACTTCCTGGTGCATTGGGAAGTATTTTTTGCGATCCCACTGTTAGAAATGACTGACACTGAACTCGAACGGAAACTCCAGACCTGGGAGATTAAAAAGGGAGCGGAGCACATCAGAGAGAGAGAGAGATAATGAAGTGAATGAGAGGCTTCCGAAAAGGAAACCCATTGATGTCCGGAGGTGCCAGAATCTCAACACATTGGAAAATTGTTTGTGCCATAATAATCTGACAATTATCGGATGGCCTGAGGAATAGTGTGCGTCTGATGTAGTCCACATCTCCAAGCTGTGAGATTTCCCACTGAAAGCATGCGTGCTCAAACATATATGCAAATCCGCATCAGTTGAAGGATACATTTGATTAAATATTTAATCAGTGACTAAATTATTCAAGAGCCACTCTACTCGCTAGGTTTACATTTGTGTGATGAGGTACCGGTGGCTTGCGCTACATTATCGCTGATTCCCAGCCCTGGCACTTACTGATCAATGTTTTCAACCAAACCTTGGTTTCTTCAGACACATTTGACTATTGGCCTAATGCCTGTAGTTTGTGTGCAATTCTAAAATAATGACTTGATTTTATTGTTTAAGATAACTGCCTATTTCTAATGCAGCAATTACACACCCATTCACAAACTATTTAACCTTTAGGTGACATTTACGACACACAGATGATATTTAATGACTATTGATGTTAGTTAAAATGCTACCAGTAATGTACGTGTCTAAAAAATGGCACCTGACATAGAAATGTTGTATTTCTTCCAACTACTATACACGGTACATAGATGCTGGATAATCAGCTGTGGTGTAGAGGCGATGTGAAATGAGGAAATTATATAATTTGGTGGTGTCAGCCAAGCTCAGTTGGTAGCACTCTCACCTGGGAGTCAGATAGTGGTGGGTTCAAGCCCCAATGTCAGAACATTGAACTCACATTCTAGACAGATACAATCACATGAAATTACATGCATTTTGTACTTTGCTGCCAGGCTTTGCTACCATGTTAGCTGTTTTATGAGTGGGTGGGAGTTTTCACACCACCCCGCTATGGACATCGCTGGAGGGACCATAGCAGACTTTGCCTCTCCCGCAAATTATTTGTGCAAATGGCTAATTTTGTTTAAGCAGCTGTAAATTTCTGATAGATGCAAATTTCCAACGGTTAGAAACAGGAGTTAAAAGATTAAAGCCAAACAAATCCCATGTGTTTACCTTTGAAGTTGCATGATTGCGGGAAAAATAAACATAATTTATTTGACATCCTGCCTCCTCCAATCATAAATAAGATAAGTATCTTGCTATTCTTCCCCACAGGCACATTTGTTGAGAAATGACTGTTATAATCCACAACACAATATTTTAATATATCTAAACTCTGGATTACCAAGCATTAATAAGTGCGTTGGTGGATTTGTTATGTCTTTTGGTGCTGATCTTAATTCTTAAACAAGCAAAGTGCACAAGCAAATTCCCCTAAATAGTATGTGTATTGAGTGCTTGACAGGGATAATAGTGTTATTTTAGGGGAAAAGTGCCAAAGATAAAGCAAGTGGGAACTGCCATAAGACGTGAGTTTGCATTAATCAATGAGTCAGAGAATCATTTGTTTGTGGAGTTTCAATAACAACTTAGAACCAGTTTTCTGAGACAATTTTTTTGCAGATGAGTATAAAGTGCCTTCAGTCAGGTCAGATTGTTAAGGGAGTATAGATCACACAATAAAATATTAAGGCAGGAAGGGGCACAAAAATATTCTATTGGTTTCCATTTCCAGCAGCTAATTTTGCCTTTGACAATAATCTTTTCCAGAGCATTCATTTTACATGAACAAAATAATAATAATTGCATTTGATATAGCACCATTCATGTCAGGAGGATATCTGATAGAGCTTCACCTCCCGATGTGAAAGGTACTCTATAAATGTAAAACAAAAAAACAAAAGTTGCTGGGAAAACTCAGCAGGTCAGGCAGCATCCATGGAGAAAGGAAAAGTGAGTAAACGTTTCGGGTCCATGACCCTTTGTCAGAACCGGGGCATGTTGGGAGGGAGAGGTTTTTAAGGACAAGTTAGAGAGGGGGTGGGGGGTGGGGAGGCAGGACAAGGAAGACAAAGAAGACAAAAAAGACAGAAAAAGGTAAATATGACAAATATTACATTTATAAATGTAATATTTGTTACCCTTCGCACATTGAGACAAACTGTGACAGGATTTACTGTTATACAAACTCAATACGTTAGAGATCAAATTGTTAGGCTTATATACTGTTGCCCACCAAAGGCAGTGTTTGGAGATTGCACCCGGCTCCATTGCTTATCAGTTGTTGTAACTGATCATAGTGGAGTACTGTAGTATATTGGTTAGAGCGCTCGTCTTGCAATTGACAGGTTTGATTCTGGGCGAAACCTTAATCAAGTTTCCTTACTCCACATTACCCAGCAGTGCGTAGGATACTGTTGTTAGTCGATTAGTGAGAGGGAATTAAGTCAATTCCAGATGACTCCACAGTAAGGAGATGAGAGAAAAACAATAACAACATAACTTGCGTTTGTAGAGCGCCTTTCATGTTGGGAGGATGTCCAAAATCGCTGAACAGTCAGTGTTCAAGACTAGACTATGGCGGTGAGGGATGGGGTTGGGGGTACCAGGATTGAGATGAGGGAAAGCAGAAAGGTAGAGGGGCAGCTGAAGGCACGGTCGAAAGGGAGGGTCTTGAGATGGGCCTAGAAGGAGGCAAGGGAGGGAGTAAGGTGAAGGGATTGTGGGATGAGTTCCAAAGCGTGGGGGCAAAGAGGCTGAAAGCCCGGCTGCTGATGTTAAGGTGGGAGACATGGGCCTGCTGAACAAAGGGAGCGGACAGGTTGATAGGGGGTCAGCAAGTCAGAGAGGTAGGGGGTGTGGAGGGTGGGGGAGATGGAAACAAGGAGTCCTAGACTGGTGTACAGTTTGCTGAGGCAGTTGGAGGAGACTGTCTCACGCTGTTCTTTTATCGGAGTCTCTCCACTTCATTTGAAGCTGATTTTCAACAAACGTGGATCAGTGCTCCCTGAGTGAACTCTCCTTTATTTCACAACAACCTACCATAGCTGCCGCTGATTCGCACATCGCCTGCTGGGGGACTGGTGTGGACTTCTGAAAGATTTTATAGATCTCCTCAAGCAGTTCTAATTGCCCTTAACAGGTGGGGGTCGAAAAAGGTTACATTTCCAAACAATTTTCCAAGCTGTTATATTGAAGTTCAATTTGCGCTCTTTCTTAACGGATTTGTTAATAAGAAATATGTCAGCCTCGAATTTCTACAAGGTTGGATGTGCTGAAGTGTGCTGGATCCAGGCTGATACCATCTTATAGCCTCTGTGCAGGGGATGTAATGCTCGCAAGCAATTTGCTCAGTTTACATCATAGGCTAATGGGTCCACAAATTCGAAGTTCATAGCTCATTCCTTTTTGGAGTAACAGAATAAGATTTTCTATCCTGTTTTCAAGTCTAGCCCGATTACTTGTATTGCTCTAAAACATATCAAGCAATGCCTAATCTATTTCCTCTCAAAGTGACTTTAACATTCTAGGGCAAATCCCATCTGGCCAGGCTGACTGGTACAGATTAAATTCCTTGTGTTGCTTTATTGCACATATATGTGCAATGCAAACTCCTCCGATCAGAACGTTGTGGGTTCAACAACAACAACTTGTATTTATATAGTTCAAATCCCACATTTGGATTTGAGCTCATAGCCTCGGCTGATCGAGTGCTCTATTGTCAGAGGCGCATTAAACCAAGATTCCTTTTCCAGGGAATAAAAATAAGCCCACAAACAGCCTGCATTTTCCATGTGTATTTGATTTTCCTATAGAAATTTACCATTTTTTAAAAACAAAACTGTCTTCACTTAGATATCCTCAGCAGTTGGAGTTGACGTATAAAGTTTCCAGCACTCTAATCTAAGGTTTTACCCTGCTAAAGATTAGCAAACGCGAATGTGCATTGATCATTTAGATTTATATTGATAGGAACCACAAATGGAACCTTTGACAATTTCAAGGTTAATTGCTGGTGTAAATTCAAAAAAACTCGATACAAAGTGACAAAATTAGCTGCGTTGCCTCATCCGTCTGCGGTCCTGTTGAGCAAAGGCCAAGTAGAATCTTTCAAGTTTCACTAAAAGTTTGATAGAATTTTTAAATTGCTCTATCGGCTCCATTTATCTTATGAGGAAGGTGAGTGACACTCTGCTTGCTAGCTGGAGCAATTTTCACTCTAATTGTGAGCTGTAATGAGAACAACAACAAACAAACAACAAATTATATTTATTTCATGCCTTTCATGTTGAGATGATGTCCCCAAATAAGAAACTTGGTTGGTTTCATATAATTTCGCAGGAATTCTTTGAAATATCTCACTGCGTATGTATCTAGGGAACACAATATTCAGTAGTAAACTCAAAGGAAGATTCTCAGTAACGAAATGGGCAGATTTCTCAATCGTCCTTAAATTACCAATATTTTTCCATTATCCCCTTAATTTAGACCTTGTCCCAGAAAGAGAAATGAGGAAAGAATCGGAGAGTGGTATGAATAAGGAAAAGTGACTGAGAATGAACAAGCGGCAGTGGCATGACTTATGACTTATTAACAACAAAATGACATTTGTGTAGCGCCTTTCACATTAAGTCAAATAGTAATAATAATAATGATCCTTGCATTTGATATAGCGCTATTCATGTCTTCTAGACATCTCAAAGCGCTTCACAGAATATACTGTAAAGTCAATTGACTTTATACTTGTAGACGAAATGCGCCAGCCAATTGCGCACAGCATTGTCCCACAAACAGTCGTGAATTGAAATGACCAATTTTATTATTGTTTTTTTTTGGGAGGGATTATTATGAGATTCATTATTATAAATGGCTTAATTATGTGACAAGCCTCCCTTGAGTACTTTTTTGCTTCCGATGCTGTCCATCACTTTCAGGGCCTTGATTCCAACATGAAATCTATTTCAGGAATTTGGGAACACAGGGACAGGAATGGCCATTCAACCCATTGAGCCTGTTCCGCCAGTTGATTAGATCTTGGCAGAACTTTTAATTCCATTTCTCCATACACCTTTAATATCTGTAATAGCCAAGTAACTGCATCTATCTAAAGAATAATAATAATATAATAATAATATAAATAATAATAATGAATAATAATACAATAAAATAATAATAAACTTTGCATTTGATATAGCGCTTTTCACGTCTTATCGACATCCCAAAGCGCTTCACAGAATATACTGTGAAGTGAATTGACTGTATATATTTGTGGGCGAAATGCGGTAGCCAATTACGCACAGCAGTGTCCCACAAACAGTCGTGGATTGAAATGACCAATTTTATTATTGTGTTTTTATTTTAGGGATTATTATTAGGCGTGTGGAGTAAGGAAACTTGCCCAAGGTCCCTATTGGTTCCATCTTTGCAGCTTCTGGGACAGAGAGTTCCATTTTCACAACCCTTTGGGTGAATGAATGCTTCCTGGCCTCAGTGTTAACCTTCCAAGCCTGTGTCCTACCTGCATTGGATCCCTCTATCAGAAGAAATATTTTAGTAAGGAAATGAAGCTCTTGGCATCACAAAAACTCCACAGGTCAAATTACACAAAGGCCTGCTTCAGGGGAAATTGGTTGAATTTTCATGCTTGCTGTCATGCCAAAAAAAAGGACAATATTTAATGGCAATGTTTAAACAGCTTGTGGAATAGCAAAGCACCATCGCACATGCAGGCTGCTATTTTTATAATTTATTCCACAATTATTTTTTAATTAAACATACGGCAGACTTTGAGAAAATTTCTTTTTCCCTTGTATATTGGAATCTCAACGATCACATATGGGACAGATTCAAATTGTCAGCACAAAGCAGATGGCCGGTTAATCATGGGATAGGTTTAGGTTAGTTATATTAAGCAGCCCTTTAAAAGTAGCAAAACTATTGGTCTTCCATGGATAACAGAGCAATACAAAATCATGGAATGAAATAGCAAAATAAATATTGCTCTTGAACGGTATCATTTTTGTGGAGTCCTGTAGCTCAGTGGTTAGAGCACCCGCCTTACAAGCGTGACACCTTTGTTGAAATCCAAGCAGGTCAGGGCGAAACCTCGGGCAAGTTTTTTTACTCCACACACACGACTAATAATAATCCCTCCATAACCACAATGATAAAATTGGTCATTTCAATCCACGACTGTTTGTGGGACACCGCTGTGTGCAATTGGCTGCTGCGTTTCGCCCACAAATATATTTGTGGACAATATATTCTGTGAAGCACTTTGAAATGTCTAGAAGACGTGAAGAAACACTATGTCAAATGCAAGGATTATTCTTCTTATTATTTCCTCTCAAAGTACGGTAAGAGGCTAAAAGACTTTAGCTCTCATGTGTTTAAACCGGCCTTTGAAGCTCTGAAGACTGATTAGTGATAAGATTCCAGTGGCTACCTGTTACTTTTTTTGAACCAAAATTGTCACTTCCGTCTCATGCAAACATCTAAACAAATACTACCGTGCCAACTGTACCTTGGGCCGTGTGGCAAAGGTAGTTCATTCAGGCATTAGGTGGAGCGAGAGGGAGGAAGGAGCATTCAAAGCCTGTTGAAACGAACGGGAGGGAAAGATGTTATCTATTAACTGGGAGGATGTTATTGCAAACGAGTTTGGGAAGGCTCAATATAAGCCCAAGCAAAAAAATAACCTGCCTGTCATTTAGCGCAATTGCCATTGAATTGCCAAGAAGCAGAGAGAGAGAGAGAGAGTGTTATGAAAAGATTGGACTGAAAGGGTTCTAAAAGACCAACCATTGACAAATGGAACTTGTTCTGCGGTGAAACAGCTCCATTTACAACAGTGCAATCTCTTCCCAACAGCCGTGGGTCTTGTCGCTAATCCCTCCCATTTCCTTTTGGTCCTCTTCAAGTTCTTTCAGATGAAACTTTCCCCTTTCATTTTTGATCTGCCGTCTTGACGCTTGGCAACATTTCAATGTGATATGTACAATTTGACTGCAAGTTACGTCCTTTCATTGCATAGAATGAATGAACGAATGAGTGATGCTGGTGTCAGTTCCAGTTGCTATTTCATATCTTATAGCACACTTCACACCGTTATTGCAAATCAATCTCAAAGGATAGATAACAGAATCTCTTGACTTGGCCTTCTGCCTTGCTACATCCCATTTTATTAAACTGGCTAGCAATTCAATTAGTTTAATGCCAACAGTCTCTGTTCCGATATCATTAGAGTGGTTGCCCTTTTCAGTGAAATAATCAAATAATCCCTTTGCTATCGTTAAAAAGAAAACTATTCTAATGCTGTCAGAGTACCCTAGATTGATGGTCAAATAACATAAAGCTGCAGCAATTGCCTCACTGAAGCATGTCATTAAACAGGCCAAGATTTGAGCAAGGTATAATTTTGCATTGGCGTTATCAGATGCATTAATTGCCTAGCATTAGTGTTGTTACGTTTGAAGTACAGTTTTTTAAACATCACTTATTGGATGTTCAACCATCTCCTCTGCTGGCTCTGTCACATCATCTCATTCACTTGTTGACAGCCATAGTCTCAAATGTCTCAATAATCGCAAATGGACATATCGTAGCTGTGACTGGCTTCAGAAAGGTTGCTTTGCCTTTTCCACGCCAATTATATTTTTAATGTAGTCAAAATTTTAATTGCATTCAAACATAATTTTTAATTTACAGTAATTAAAAATATCATTATGACGAACCTTGAACTCTTACATATCCCAACTCCATCCATGCTCCTGATGTGAAAAGGCGCAATAGCAAATGCAAGGATTAGCATTGGTTATAATAATACAGTCCGTGAATACAAGACGTCTCCGATATCTGGGGACATTTTGTGCCTTCTTATGCAGGGAACAAGAAAAACTTGTGGCTTTCACAATTATTCTTTTTTGTCTTTAACTCTGCCTCAGTGACTCTATTACAAACACTGAGTGTCAGTCTAGTTACTTAACCATGCCATGGGAGAGAGAAGGATGTAGAGTTGAATCCCACCTTATCCTCACCTGCTCCTCCAGATATAAACGCATGAGCTCTTGCCCAGCACTCGGCTCATTGTAAATCAGGACTGGGGAAAGCCCGGTTGATATTTTTTGGACTCCTGTCCCAAGTCAGGAGGCACCAAATCCGATTGCAGCAAACCTGACTGCCGTTGCAACTGAGATCAGCGAAACAAGCACATTTTGTTCTGAATGCGTCAAAAATCTGTCTATTTACCAGCAACATTGAACTCTCCACGTGTCAATAAATTGCGAAAATTGTCCATGAGTCCTCTTCCTATTCATTGATAGTCATGCTGACCTTTGAGAGTGCTCCAAACAATATCGTTCAGGTGTTTCAATCTTTCCAGTAAGCAATCTCCTGACACATTTCTGAACGCAAAGTGACAATTGCCTTGCAATTTACTGGAGTGATATTTGGAATGTTTCAAAGAGGAATATTAAAAGGATGACTTTGAAGTTTAATGAGATTGGCCTCATCGTACAGATGATGGGTTACCATTTCTACGAACAACATTTAAAACTAATTATAGGATCCCTTGAACTGCACTGTGTGTGTGCTTTTAATTAATTTAAAGCTTAAGAACGTAAGAGAAGTTGGGAGATGAGGAAAAGGCCAAGCAGCCTACACAAGCTTATTCCTCTAGTCCATTAACACTTATTACCGGTAAGTCCATTAACAGCACTCAATTATATGCATGTAAAAGAAGGAGAATCCTGTTCATTCACCATCAGCAGTATTTGAATAGGGGAAAATCCAAACCACTACTACTATAACATGTATTTATAGAGCGCCCTTCACACTAGTGAAGGGCTCAGAGTGTTTTAGTAATAATAATCATAATCCTTGCATTTGATATAGCGCTTTTCACATCTTATCGATGTCTCAAAGCGCTTTACAGAATATTCCTTAAAGTGAATTGACTATATATTTTGAGACACGGCAGCCAATCGCGCACAGCAGCGTCCCACAAACAGTTGTGGATTGAAATGACCAATTTTTATTATTGTGTTTTTTTTTTTTATGCAAGGACTCGTTGAAGGTTACCAATGGCAATAAAATAAAATATAATAGGAATACGAGAGGACGTGAGGGTGGAAGGTCCGGAAAGGATGAGATCAAATGGGTCGAGGGAAAGGGTCCCGACCTCTCGCTCGCAATAACTTTATTAAACGTTGAAAGATTTCTGTGGAGGTTCGATTATAGATTCAGGGTAATTTAACAGGGGGATCAATTCCAGTGAAGCGTTCGGCTGTGTTCTGCACGGCTGCATCGAGCGCTAGACCTTCGATGGGAGGAAGATTAATTCCTGGATTCCATGACGTCCGTCCCCGGCGACATGTGCGGAGATTATCCGTGATTTACTTCACTTTAAATCGACGACAGCCAGCAAAAACAACCCGTAAAAATCCGACTCCACTTTTTACACCGTTTACACAAGCCTTGACCATAAATGAAATGTCCCCCATGAATTATACACTAATAATTACTGTTCTACCTTCCCTCCCACACTCCTCTCTGGGCACTCATATTTGACAACTAATCTCGCGGTGTGCTTTTATTGCTGGTTGGTGCGATTCTTCAGAGAATTCTGAAATGCACATGTAATTCAAGAGTATTTATAAACAAACTACAAATGGGATGACTCTAATCTAAAAAGGGAGAGAGAGAGCGAGAGCGAGATGAATCTAATTTACTGCATTCCCAAGCTAACGAGATAGGTCGGAGATAAAACAGATTGTGCAAAAGAATTTTGAAAGTGTTTGTTAAGCTTTTGATCTCATAATTGCAATGTCTTCCAGCTTCATTCGTGGCATATGGACAGAATTGATTTACAAATAAAAATTTCTTAGGCAGAGTTAAAAAAAAATTCATATTCACAGACCCAGAGATGCCGTGCAGTACTGTAAGTCTCAGCACATTAGCATTGATTAAAAAACCTATTAGAAATACCAGGGATGAAATATCGGTTGACACCTCCTGTGTTAAAATTCTCATAGTTCCTCCATGGCTTCGCCCCACATTACTCTCTGACCTCCTAACCAACCACCATTGGAGGGTGAGCCTTCAGCCATTCTGCACCCAACCTCTGGAATTCCATCCCGCAGTCCCTCCGCTTCGCCTCCTCCCTGGCCTCCTTCAAGTCCCTCCTCTTTGACGCATCCATCGGTCACCCCTATTCCCCCTCTACCCCCCACTCTCCCCAGCTTGGGTCTGAGGCGCGATAGAGAAGAGAAATCGAGCCATTTCTCATATCATATGCAATGCGCTGTGTGTCTGAGATGCTCTGGATTTAACAGGCTTCCTGTCTCTGGTTAAAAAGTACAGATATGCATTTTCACATATCCTGCGACACGGGGAAATAATACTGTAATCCGCCTGATATATTCTCATGACACGTGGAGACTACGTAATTACTTGCAAGAGCATCGATTAGCTGTTAGTTTTCTGGCCTGTCTGGATCCCGATTGTGACCAGTTGATGTGTAGCGTTCCACCACTTTGATTGACAGCAGGAAAAACAGATGATGGAACACATCATGACTTTAGGTTACTGTGGTATCATACATCGAGCAGGTTCTGTGCAACTATGAGCATTATCATGTAGAATTCTGGATGGTTGGGGTGAATTTTCAGTGCCCAAAAGGCACAAATGTAATCTACCAGCACTGATGGTTCCATAAACTACATTATAAGAGTAGTTTCACACATCCAGGACTGCAAACTAAACTTCCATATTAGGTTTCAGTGAGGACTTTCTTTATATAGAAACATGACAGGCATTTTGTGCACAGTAATGAGTCATGAGGTGTATGACTGTCCGTGGAATTGTTGGCCAGGGCACCAGGAGATGTGGCCTTCTCTTCAAATAAAGTCAGAGATTTTTAACGTTCCCTTGAAGAGCAGGCATTTGATACCTTGGTTTATACTTTTTTTTAATTTGAAGGATTGCTTTTCTGACAAAGCAGCAGGAGTACTGGATTGGATCATAATATCACGTTACACCCTTGTATTTGCAAAACCAATGAACAACGATGGCTGGTAAATCTGACTGAGTTGGGAATAAATTTATAATTTTTTTCCAATGGAGCACATTCAGAAATGATCTTGTGACATATGCAGTATTTAGGGAGTAAGTAAATATTATGTATTGCAAAGTCCCAAATGTATTCTTACATGGAATTGTACATCAGAACAAATCTGCCGGATTTACTACATTAAATTTGTATTGATGCCACAGTAGTTTTGTCTACAAAAGTCCCTACCTGCCAGACATTCTGGCAATGAAACCAGACAGAGAGAGCATCAGTGGGTCTAATGCTACACATTCATCAAGTTCCAATGACGTACACAAAGTGTAGTCAATTTGGTGGGTAGGTACGTGAGAAAAATATTGAAAGAATTCTCAGGATTAAGAGATTACCATACCTTACTTCACCAAACAAGGGATAACTGGTCTGATTTCTAAAACCTTGCTCTGCAAAATATGAATTGGCTCAAAGGCTTATTGAGAGTTGAAGAGACAGAGAAACTGAGGATGGAATTTTTTGATTACTGCTACAATTCCTATCACGTAGTACTGGACTTTTAAAAGACTTTCTAAGTGGCGGTTGTACTATAAATTCCACTTCTGCCTCTTACAATACACATATTGTGACCCCCATCCCTTTTCTCCCTTGCTCAGTGTCTAAACCCGTCCCTTTAAAGCGCTCCGAGATATTACTGTACGTGAAAAGCGCTATAGTAATAATAACAACAATACTCCTTGCATTTGATATACTGCCTTATCAAGTCATTGACACGTCTCAAAGTGCTTCACAGAATACACTGTAAAGTGGACTGTGTATTGGGTTGATGAAACGCGGCACCCAATTGCACATAAACTTGATCTGTTCCACAAACAGCCATAAATATGGATAAGGTAAATATATCAATGTAAGTTGTTGTAATGGAGATCAGTACATAATGATTACTTTTGTTTAAAAGAAGGATATAAATAATATTGTTAAACAGCAGAGAAACCAAGGGTAACCTGACAAAACACATGCAATAACAGAAGAGAACGGATGAGTCATTTGCAGCTTAATATATGTTCAGTGAATCCCACCTGACAATTCTCGGCAGAATCCATAACATGAAACACTGCTCTGCATTAGATGTTTAATTAAAACTTGAGTGTTTATATTGCATCATTTTTCTAAGAAATATGAGGAGTTCGGAGTGCCTGGGTCCATAATGGATCGGATTATTGCACAAACACGCATAACTCAACAACTGATCAAACCCACTCTGTAATTAAGGATGGGAGTTTGAGAGTTTTAGAGGCTTGATTTAACCAGCCTCTAAAACCATCTCCATTCATCTCAACAGATGAATTTTCACAAACAGTAGAGATCCTGTATATGTGTGGGATGCAGAGTATTATTTCCCTACATTGCAAACATTTAATTGCTGTGCTGATGAGCAATAATAATAATCATAATACTTCCATTTGATTTACTGCTTTTCATATCTTCCAGACGTCTCAATGCGCTTCACAGAATATTCTGTAACGTGAATTGAGTGTAGATTTGTGGATGAAACGCGGCAGCCAATTGTGCACAGCAGTGTCCCACAAACAGTGGTTGGAGGGGAGTGATGAATTGTCAGAGGTTTCAGCGCCTTGGGACGCCCTCTTGACGTGAAAGGCACTACACAAGCGTAATTTTGTTGTTGTTGTTGCTTTGTTCGTGATCTTATAACAAGATGTCTCAAATTAGCACATCCCCACCACTATCACTTCTCTTTTCAAATACATTGTGTGTTGTGTTAATGCATTGGGTGTGTTTCATAGCATCAGGTGCATGTAATGTCATCGAGTGGCAGTAAATCAAGGTCGTTGGCTTGCATATTACAGACTAGCTGGTGACGCTAAGAAATCATCATCCACTTGGCACTTTATTAAAAATAACTAGATTACAAACACTCATTCCTCACACAAAATCAGTTTTCAAACCATGTCGAGGTAATACCAATGAATATAGTGATGTATTTTTTTTTAAAAACTCAATAATTCCACTGCTGTGGATTAGGTGGCAATGGAAATTTCTCTAATTTTGCTGAGAAGCGTTCAATGATAAATAAATCTCAAATGTTGTGATTCAGGGTAACTTTTATGTGACATCTGAATGAGCAGCTATGAAAAATGCCAATCCAATGTGAAGGGCATCCTAGCTTATCTCATTCCTGTGTCAGCACTGGATAAATGATAGGTTACCCTATAAGTAACTGAAGTGGAAAGACTGATGGCATGTTCTGTGCAGAGTTTAAATAAAGGTCATCATAAAGTCACTGGCGGCTCCTATTTACTCTGAGGGTTGCTTGGATTAACCGATTATGGTCAGAGAAGCAAAGATGGCAGCTTCCGTGGTTACCTATGAGACAAATGTAATTATCCATCTTATTTATTTTCCAAGAAAAATAGGCAAACGAGATAAAAAGCGATCACTGTTGTTCGTGTTGTTTTCTTTAAAAAAAAAGCTTTTGAAACAGAAGTGGTGTCTTGCTTCATCCACTCTGCTGCTCTGCGCATTGATTGTATCACGATTCAAACGCTGTTATTTTCATCTTCGGCAAAGAGATAGATTGCCTCAACATAAGGTTGCTGAGTGTCTCGTCCGCGGCTTCATGCAGAAAGTGGAATAATAAGTGCGTCTCGGTGACCCAAGGTCGCAAATTAGATAATTTATCACGTTATATTTGCAAGTCTTGACAGGTAAAGTGTGGTGAGCCCCAATAACAAACACTCACACACACTGACTGCCCTTTCCAAAATACCAGCTGAGCCGTGTTCATTAAAACATTGACTGGAGATCGCACAGTATTCACTGGTTTTTAATACAGGGAGCATCATAAATCAGTGCTGCGACTAACTTTTAAAGCGCAGTGAAATGCAATTCGTTTTCCTAATAGTCAGGGCACTGTTGCTTCTACTGTCAATAAAATGCGTCCCATCAACTTCTCCCTTGCATGTGGAGGGTGGGACATTGTTTGGTGTTGGCCACAATTTGAACTTTAAAAGCCCAAACTGAACCTTAAGAGGAGTGAAATTCTCTGCATCTAACAGTGCGTTACATTGAATACATCGTAAAGAATGGGTTACAAGACTCCATTATTTCCCAACCATTTAATGAGGTTTCAGTTTAGAAAAAAAAGACTTAAGATATATCGAAAACATCAGTTAAAGCAGCCCGCATTCTGCATTTAACATACTGCGTCTCAGTGAATGGTCTCAAACCAGCATTAACGGTGTGCAGCAAAACTATAAGGTGAGAATAAAAGCGTTGTACTTTGGTGAAATCAAATACTGAAGCTGTTAATTGCTGCAGATTTATGTACTTTTGGAAAATGATGCCCTAATTAGACGGCAAGAAGATTCATGCACAGATGATCAACATTTTCATATGGTTCAGTGTTGCTCACTGATCTGTGGTCTGTCTATTCACGTGTTCAGCCATCTCTAAGCCCAATCTTTTACAATCGCGTCCATTCAAGCGTACGCATTATAGTGATCGTAACCTACCTTAAGGTGCCACTTTCAACATTGAGGCTTTTATTGATTTAAGCAGGATTAAAGATATTGAAAACAGCCAGAGTGTGACAGTGCTGTTAATAACCCATGAATATGTTTTCAAAGTGATTAATTTAAATGAAGTTGCAGTAGTTTGGTGTGGGGAATTTAAATTTTGTTGTTCTCCGGTTTATTGGAATTGTACAATTTTTCAATTGGGTCCTGGAATCTTACACGTTATTTAAGTTGGATGCTATTTGGAGCTCCTGTAGCTCAGTGGTTAGGGCACACCTTGCAAGTGTGAAACCTGTGTTTCGAATTCAGTCAGAACCGGCGAAACCTCGGGCAAGTTTCCTTACTCCACACGTCCCAATAATAATCCACCCCACCCCAAAAAAAAAATCAATCGGTCATTTTCAATCCACGACTGTTTGTGGGTCACTACTGTGTGCAATTGGCTGCCACATTTCGCCCACAAATATATTGTACAGTCAATTCACTTTACAGTATATTCTGTGAAGTGCTTTGAGACGTCTAGAAGACATGAAAAGCACACTATCAAATGCAGGGATTATTATCATTATTTACCGTCTGAAATTCAGCCCAGTGCTCAGGAGGAATGTAGTGGCTCCAGCCATCACCCCAGAGTGACAGCCAACCTAATAACCACAACAGCAACTTGACAAAGACGCTGCACTGACGGAGAAAGGTGAGCACTCATTTATTGATACAACGATGTGGAGGTGGCAGGCAAAGAAACAAAGACATCGAAGGTGTGAGAGGGAGTGTTAATATGCTTCTTTTCCAGCCTCAGAAGGAAATCAAAGGGAATAATTTCTTACGGCTATAAAAATCACCATTGGAGACAAAAATATCCTAAGAAGAACAACAGTAGCAGCAGTAAGTAAGCCTATCGGCTAATGCTATTACAATGATATTTCTCTGATAACAGTATGAACCATGGACTTGTGGGGCCAAATCTCTAGAATCATTGTTCACAGTGACTGAGATTTATAATGATAATAATAATAATCCTTGCATTTGATGTAGCGCTTTTCATGTCTTCTAGACATCTCAAAGCCCTTCACAAAATATAGTGAAAAGTGAATTGACTGTATATTTGTGGGCGAAACGCGGCAGCCAATTGCGCACAGCAGTGTCCCACAAACAGTCTAGGATTGAAATGACCAATTTTATTATTGTGTTTTTTTTGTTGGAGGAATTATTATTAGGCATGTGGAGTAAGGAAATTTGTCCAAGGTTTTGGCCTGACCTGCCTGGATTCGAAGCACAGGTTTCACGCTTGTAAGGCGAGTGCTCTTATGGTCTATTTTGTAAAGCATAACAATTCTGTATGTTTGTCTCAAAACAGGACGAGCTGGAGCCAATTAACTGGGAAGACTTTGGAGGCAGGCAGGATTTGATCAGCTGGCAGTACACTGCTGATTCTAAATCAATGGATTTGCTGCTGTTACCAATTAAATATTACATAATGAGCGAATTGGCTCCCACAAGCTGAAGGTCTTGGCAAGATTCAGCTCCATTTCCTTGGAATCCTTGAACCAGCCTGCCATTGTTCCTGATAGAAATCTAAGTGTCTCCTTGGCTCACGGAGAAGAGCAGAGTTTGTCAGTATTTTGTACATTTCTTCACCTCATTTCAAACAAGTGATTCCTGTGAATCCTGGAATTGAACCTCCTGCAAGCGAGGTTCGATTCATGGGCAGGGCAAAATCTTAGGCAAGTTTCCTTATTCCACCGCCACTGTTTACCAGGCAGTAAGTAGGAACTTGGTTGTTAGTCGATTGGTAGATCGCCTTCTGGGGATAATAATTCCTTCCAAAAAATAAAAAATAAAAAAAATAAAAATTTGGTCACTCAATCTGTGACTGTTTGTGGGGATAATGCTGTGCGCAATTAGCTGCCGCTTTTCGTCCACAAAATATACAGTCAATACATTTTATGGTATATTCCGTGAAGCTCTTTGAGACGTCTCTCAACGATGTGATAAGGCTCTATTGAGAATGCAAGGATTATTATTGTTACTGTTCTTATTACCTTTATTAATATAATCATTAATATTCTTAACATCATTACTATAAGTGTAGTGACTCGTTCAGAGCAAGTGGAACATCTAAATAGTCATCTATACCTGGTTAAAAGGATATAGGTCTGTCTCTGTACCACTCCGGTTTGCAGTTGAAGCACAACTGACCAATAATTTACACAGCTGCAGTCAACTTTTGAATCAAGTAGCTAATTTACGAGAAGGTATCATCTTTATTTTGGCTAATCCATTTTCAGTTCAAGCAATAGGAAACTTTAGATTTAGCGTCGGAGGTCTATTTGAAAGGGGGCAATTTATTCCACATAATTTTCTATCATACGTTTTTGTGACATTAACTAACCTCCGATAATGGATTTGTTTCACCACCTGACTAAAATGGGAAGCGGTGTGAATATTGTTCACCTAGCACTCCCATTAACAACACATACTTAAATGGTGCTAAATGAATGTATGTTTTATTCCTGTGGCACACAGATATGTTGGGGCTTGCTATCTTTTTAAAAAATGTATTTATTTCCATGATAATGGTCTTTAATAATAATGCTTGCATTTAGCAAAGTACCTCAATACATCATAATGTCTGAAAATGCTTCACAGGAAATTATCGTTAGGTAGTTAGGTATAATGTGATTTGTAGGCAAGTATGCCAATTTATACACACCAGTGTTTCACAAACAAATTGGTATTTTCAAATAGCACTGTTATTTAATACCTTCCTGAGCAGAAAGATGGGATCTTGTTTTGTCTCCTCCAAAAGACTACACCTCTGACAATACAACACTCCCCAACACTGCCCTGGAGTGGAGCCTACAACAAAATTACATTTCCATAGCCTTAATGCGTGTAAAACTTAATATGCATTGATAATACCCAGGCTTGACTATGCAAACTCTTTACTTGTCGACCTCCCCAACTCCTTCCTCCATAGGCTGTAGATCATCTAGAACTTGCAGCCTGTGCCCTACCCCAAACACGAGGCTCTGTGACCCTATAACCCTCACCCTCGCCTGACCTCACCGGGCTCCCATCAAACAGAGGGATACAATTCAAGATCCTGATCCTCACCTTCTCAGCCCTCCATGTCCTTCCTCCCCAGCTTGAAACAGTCCGACCGCAAGGCAAGAAACTGATCAAAAATCTGTTACTGCCAAATCCCACTGGTTCCCGCTGGCAATTCCGTACAGCGTCTCCGACATTCTCATCAAAGGTAACATGTAGTTTTGATTTCCACTGCTGTGTTGTGACATTGCGCCTGTCAATCCGTTACCCCACAGTCCCAGAGCGTCAAATTAATATCAGCCGACAAGCTGGGCTCCTCCACCGTTCCAAGTCAATATAGACATGAGCTGTTAAGCGATTACTGATGGATGTATATTGAGTTTTAACAGTGTGCTTGCACAGTGTTAGACCTTGAACATTGCGGGTTAGTGCAAAACAAGGATTACAGAGCAAATAGATGCAAATGCATCTTTATAGGAATACAACAGCCATTGCACTTTACAGTAAAAAAAAATCCAGTGAGAAGTGCTTTGAGATGTCCTCTCCAATGTGAAAGGCTCTACATCCAATGCGATGAGTTATTGTTATGAATTGTTATTATTATTATGATTATTATTAAAATTAAACCAATACAAATGTGCACTGCACACTGGGGCTATTTGCTACACTTCAGCAAACAGAAGCTAGCTTTGAAAAGGCAAGACGGAAAGGCTGCAGGCACAATGTTCAAATGGCTCAAAGAGCATTATCAACAACAAGAAAACTGATACTTGTATAGTGCCTTTCACGTCAGGAGGACAGTCACTATCACGAGGGAATTTGAAAGTAATCGAGACGGTAGCGAGCGGGACTGTGTGTGTCAATCTCGGGAAATTTGTCTTACGTCTTTTTATATATAAAAAGTACCCAACAAAATAAGTATTGGGCCTTAGAATTGATGGCATCCAAATCTCCACATCACATCAAGGCCGGGAGGTATAAGATGAGAAAAAAAAAATTGGTCAAACGTTGAATTTTTTTTTAATGAAATAAAATGTTTAAAAGTCATATTAAGCCCATAGGCTTAAGTATATGGGTCAACACTTTTCAGTTTATTAATGTCATGCATCTTCAGATTATCAGTGATTCTGTTTGCTGTGTTCTCCATCAATTCTGCTTGGTTCTCCATCAAATCCGAAGCACACGGTCACTACACTTTACAGTATATCCTGTGACACACACTTTGACATGTCCCGCCGACTTGAAACGTACCCTATCGAATGTGAGGATTCTATTATTAAGTTGACGAGCGAGAGGTTCAGATGAAGAAACTCCTTTTGAGTCATTTGCTTTCATATCGACTGACTGCCTGCCTGCCTGCCTGCCTGCCCATCATGAGTATAATACAGACTTGCCATTGCAAACTTGCTAACCTCAGGAATCAACTCTTATAAAGGAATAAGATGGTGCGCTAAGCCATTACTGATGAGGCATTTTCAGTAACTTTGCAAACCCAGCAGTCACAATTAATCCAACGAATCTGCCCAACTAATTTTATTTTAAACTGCTCGCACTTTTTTGAGGTGATTCTCAACTCAATTACAGTATGGGCAGGGGTTACACAATCAGTGTGTTAACAGGACATCAGCGTCAACCTGTAACAACAAAAATGTATGGTCTGCATTCTCTTCAATAAGCAAATGTTGCTTTACGTGTAGAGGACTCGAAAATACCCATTACAGGATTCAATCTATCTTTTTAAATCAATAATAAATGGTGTAATGTATCTGAAAATAGAAATAGGGCAGAAACCTGAAACAGATTAACGCAGCGAGCTGTGGATTAATCAGATCTCTACTCCCTCTGCTTACTATTGCCATATTACTTGCACAGGTCGGGAAATTCTAAGAATTTAATTGACTGACCAGCATTTTTTTTCCTCTTTGGTCAGCCACGTGTGGAAACCGATTATCATTCTCAATTTGGTATCCGAACCAAACTGAGAATTCCATGTAATTTTCATATACATGGAAATTCCCGAGATATTTATTAGCCTTGAAGCACTCTGAGACACCGTCCGGTATGGAGGGCGCTACATAAATCCAAGTTGTTGTTGTTGTTGTAGTAGCCCAGAGAATAAATTAAAAGGCGCACATTCAAGAGAACCTCCCAAACTAGCATTCTGAAAACAATCTTACAAATATCGAATACCAATTGGGAAAAATAATGCAGAATCAAAGTAGTTACTTATTACCTAAAGAATGATTTGCTACATTTAATAACAATCATTTATTTCCTTGTCGTTTCGCCCAAATGTTAGCTTTAAATGTACTGATTATATTACTGCATGAAACTTTGGGTGATGAATGTGGAGTTGGCTGTCAAATCTGCAAAATTAACGCATGTACTTATTTGAACTATTATGGATGTTTGATGTGCCTTTGGTACAGGCTTCACACAAATCTTTTCTGACTTGAAACTTGATGAAAGGTTGACAGATCCAATGGAATGATCAAACAAAGCAACTTGCTTGTTTTCGCTGGAAGCAGCAAATCCCGCATAACACGGTCTCAATTTCGAAGTCAGTTTTCTATTAGTTTCTTTCAAGAAGCACTGGGGAAAAAAACAACAACTTCAAGACTAAGGCTGAATTCACCCATTTGCCAGATTTGGGATATTTCTGAAATGCTAAGAAAATAGAGTAAATCTGAAGCCCCTTTGTGTTGGGTGGAATCTTGTGTAATGCAAATACGCTTGCTCTATCTGCTCCTTTTGTACGCTGGCAAAAACATGAAAGCCTAGTGATGAAGACATGTGGTGCTCAGTGTAAACATGAGGGGAAATATTACATGCACTCGAGTGAATCTGAAAAGAATTTCCGATGAGAAACTGGACTACATTGGCTTCAACTTTTCAATTGTTACTTTGCTGGGCAACAACAACATAACAACAACTAAACTACATTTGTCTAGCGCGTTTCACAAGTATCAGAAAATCAGATTACGAGATTGGTTTGGAGGAAACAGACCCTTTGGCCCACAAATGTACAGTCAGTTCACTTTACAATATATTCTGTGAAGCGCTTTGAGACGTTGATAAGATGTGAAAAGCGCTATATCAAAATGCAAGGATTATTATTATTATTATCTGATTTCATCCCTCAGAACACACAGTTTACCATCCTCCCATCAGCAACAACAACCACAACAACAACAAAATTACATTTGTATAGTGCGATTTACTAGTGCTTTTTTAAATGACTCCCAGAGTCCTGGCTTCAACCATGATTGGCCTATTCGAAATACCTGTTGCCTGATTGACTGAAAAAAAAAGGAACGTTTTTTGAGCCCCATAGAACCAAGAGGAAAGGCAATAAAAACACTTGTGTGAAAGCGGTTGGCTGAGGTTTAGCAATGCTAGTTGCACAAGGTGAGCTGTAAAAACAATTGTTGCAGATAAATTACCGAAACAAGGTGAGTCTGCACAATAATCCTGTCACCTTTATGTTTTGCGGGATAGTGAAGGACGCAGTGACATATTACAGCAGATAAAAAAAAACATCGTGTCGCGATAACTTTGCTAAGGATTTACAGCTCAGCGTTTTTAACAGGCTGCCGCGATTCTGAGTTTGCACGGCATACAGAGCGACAGAAACAAAACACGCGAAATGCATTTGCTGAAACAATGGTCAACAATGGCAAGGTTAATTACAAATAATGCACAGACAGGAGCGAGAAAGTGTTTGCTAACTGAATGAGGCTTGGGCTTGTTTTCACTGAGCTGTGCAAAACATAACTAGAATTCATTTCCATATTTTAGTTAATGATTAAAACCCATAGCCTCAAAAAGAAGGTACGAGATGTCACACAGAGTCCTCTGTATAACACGCAGAGCTCCATTCAAAATGGGTTGAGGGATAAGACATTCAAGGTATAATTCATATCTAAGGAAATTGTATTGCGGGGAATGTGCTGTGTGGTGGATAAAATGTCACATATAGCTCAGGGCTTCCTACAATAGATTCACCAATGCCCTGACTGGGTTTGTATTAAAACTAGGAAATAATGACAGTCCTTGCATTTGATATAGCACCTTATCACATCTTCTAGAAGTCTCAAAGCTCTTCACGGAATATACCGTAAAGTGAATTGATGAACTGTATGTACGTTTTCTTTGTTACATCTGAACAACAATTGACATGCGATAGATCTGAAGCACTTCCCTGTCTCCTTCGCTCGTCCATTCTGACTCTAAAGGGCGATTTTCTCATAGTTGATCAGTTTACTCCTGTTGGAAGACAAGAAATTTTGACTCACATCTGGTCAGTAAATATTACTGCTACTACTACTAATAATAAGAAGCATCCTTGCACGGGCAAGTTAAGGGTCCCATTATAATCTCAGAGGAACCGGCGGAAATTCCTTGGCATTGGGGGATATTGACTTTCACTACAGTCCAAAGTTACTTCTGTAATTCAAAGAACTCCATGACTCACATTCTGGATGGAGATGGAGGGACTCCTAGTGACTCGATTAAAATTAGGATTCATCACTTTATGTATATAACCATTTTTATAGAAAAATAAGTCTCTATTGACATGCAGCAATTTGAACACAATGTACTTATTCCCTCTAGACCCAATCTCACTTTTATTATTGGCGAGAAAGGTGTTTATCTAATGCTTATTGATGACACTTTGTTATGCGATCAAGCGGTCAGTACTTTGTAGAGATATTACTAGCTACCTGGGTATCCACGTGCTCTGGGGTTAAACACTCTCAGATGTTATCTGAGAAATTGCCTTAGTAAATGGTTTTATTGGAGCACGAAAACGTGGCATCTCAAAGCACTAAAGACTCGAAGCACTCCAAGTGCCTCATCACATTCGAACGCACCCGAAAACAGAATCGTTCATACATAATTTAATGCTTGTTATTCTCTCCATTTAGCCGCATCATAAATTTGAATTCAGTATGTAATGCTGTAGCAGAAATGCTATTCTAAAAGCTCGGAAGGTTAAAAAGCCTGACAAACATTTCATTTTACACAACAGGATCACAAGCCACAGATCACACACATTGTGTACAGTAAACACTGCAGATATATTTTCATTTAACAATTTACTAAGTACTGTACTTACTACTTACCAAATCGGAATGGGTTTAAGATGTATGATAGGAATGGTTTGGGTGACCCAGTTGAGTTAAGTGCATATGTGGAATATTAACACCTTTATTGCAACTCTGCAAGCCATTGAAACCGTGGGCTTTTGAACACTGTGGTAGAGTTAAAGTTCGCTCACTGAGAGAGAGGGAGAGAGAGAGAGAGAGAGAGAGAAAGAAAGAGAGAAAGAATAGAAGTTTCCACCTTCTTGACACCCACCTCTGCCAATAAATTGGCCTTTCAGTTCAGATGCAACACAGAATGTGACCTGCAACGTTGAAACAAGTCATCTGGCCATCAGTGTCTCAGCTGGTGGTTTTCTTTCACATGACGCATCTGATCAAATCCACCTCTCACTCAGTCCTCACATCTGGAAGCGTTTGATGTTGACTCTGGGTGTCAGTAGCTGTGTTCCGCTGTGCTGACAACTCTCTCTTGAGGAACAACATAAAGGCAAAGTAATGTTTTATGAGGCAACACAGCAGCAATTTTTTATACCATGGCTTTGGCCAACCCAACATCAGGATCCATCTCCATGGACTCCAATTTCTTTTGAGCCACTAAAACTGTGCCTTATCCAGTTGGGTAAGTTATGTAAAATCATATGCAAGGCTAATTGATTCCTCATATTATAGACAATAATTTGTCACCTTTCATTAATTGAATTGATTTATTTAGTACATTTATGAGACAAAAATGTATTAAATGGGAACGGTCCCACAAACACATTTGTAAAATAGCTGAACCTTCTAATGAATTGTCCTAATGTACAAGTTAATCACTAAAATGCTGCTATTATATAAAAGCGCTCAGTTACATCTTTACACAGCAGAGACACACAGGAAAACCCAAGACGAAAGTCACAGTGAATATTCTGTAATCTTTTGCTCCATTGCATTAGATAGAAAGACAAACAAGGCTTGAAATTGACATTTTTAAATATACAATTGATGCTTCTAATATTTAGCAAACATTTCATCAGTTCATAAACACAAGTTTGGAGGGTATCATTATGAGCCAGGTGGTATGATAAAAATATCTTAAAATATAAAGCAAATAAAACAATATGCTGCCTCCTGTTCCAAGGAGACATTTTCAGAAATGTAAGAATTCCTGTCTGCAAAACACACAAAAAAACGAACGATTTTAAGACACTTTTTTGCTTAGGGCGATACTATTTACATTCATACCACGCCTTTCCCATTGGAAGAATGTCTCGCCAGACATTGAGGAGGGAGTGTGATGGAGTGGGGAGGTGACACTAAGCACTAACACAGTACTACCCTTCAGCCAACTTGGGCTGCGAGAGAAAGAGCGCATTAGAGTCTTCACCTTCGCATAAAGAAATGTAAGGTAGTGTTAGGTATAATAGGCGTCAGATGTTTACGTAATAATAATAGTCCTTGCATTTGATATAGTGGTTTTCACATCTTCTAGATATCTCAAAGCGTTTCACAGAATATACTGTAAAGTGAATTGACTGTATATACGTGTGGGTGGAACGTGGCAGCTAATTGTGCACAGCAGTCTCCCACAAACACTTGTGGATTGAAATGACCAATTCCTTTTTTTTGAGGGATTACTCTCAGGTGTTTGGAGTAAAGAAATTTGCCCAAGGTTTCGCTCTGCCTGGAATCGAACCCAGGTCTCCTGCTTACAAGGCGAGCGCTCTCACCACTGAGCTACAGGACTCTATATATGGAGAGGTTGCTGTTTGTGGAGAAGGGAAACAATGTGTACTTCTAATAACATTGAAAAGGATTCTTCCCACTCTTTCAGATTGAAAGGAGTTATTATCTGAGGAGAGCATGAATTTATACTGTGACCGGGTGCTAAATTGCTGTGCTAGTGAAACTGCCTTCCACTTTCAGACAACTAATGTTGCTCATTTGTACAATTTGCCTTGAGAAACAGAGTCCAAACTGAGCAACAAATGTGTTCAACTAATCCTGTTTGTGTGTTGTAATTATTGCCAACCTCTTTCCTCAGATGGTCTGAAAATTAGCACAACTGCTGGTATTAATTAACACACCAACCATATTTCCCACCCCTGCTTTCATGACCGGGAAGAAGAAAAACACCCATTAACTTTAATCAGATCTACAGTGATTTGGATATTCTTCAGTATTCAAACAGTCGCTATCTCTATTTCGGTTCCACCCACTTCACAAAGTTTTCAGAATCCTAAGTAAGCAATTTGTCCAGTCTGATCACGCACGAACATGTTGACTGCACTCGAATTAGAAATCTAATAATGAACAATTCCCAAGAGGAATGAATGACGGACGGTACTTTAATATGGGGCAATTCATCAACTTTTTACAGTGGCAAAGTTTAGCTGCGCAGGACTTAATTTGCCATTATGGATGGAGCTTCTAATGCCAGCATGTGCAATTTCACTTGCTTTTATTATTGAAAGCACAATGTTGATAAATTAATATAGCAATGAACACTGCCCTCCCATGGGAACCTGATCGTTAATGATAGCTATATAAATGTAATTTTGATTGATCGATAGCCGCACTGGCTACACAGAAAATAACTTTGAAATTGGAATATTCAGGAAAGGCAACCTCTTGAAGCGATGTGAAGTTTACAACGGCAACCACAACAACAAAATTGCGCTTGTACAGCGCCTTTCACATTTCAAGGAGGACGTCCCAAAAGTTTAGAAAAGTGAAAGTTTAGAACTCAAAGCACGTGAAGCGTAAACTAAAATGCTTTTCTGACAATATTAATATCAATTCTTTCATGGCTCTGTAAAACTTTGTATGCAACACATTTTGGAATATAGATATAGGAATGCTAGCTATATTATTATTATTGATGTTTTGTGATTCCCGTGTGTGATCACAGTATGGTCTACATTCGAATTCCGTCCAATGTTCTTCTCTCAACAACAACAACTTTTGTGTAGCATTTACACAGCAGCCTTCACAAGGGTGAGCATCTTGGCGCCTTTAACAATCGAAGAGGAAGGTCCCCAGGTGTGATCGGAAGATGGACAAGCGAGCAACTGAGGCAGAGAGTTCCAGAGTGAGTCATCCAAACTGCCCAAAACAACAGATCAATAACTCATTCATCACATTCATTGCTATTTCTGGGATGTTACTGGTAAAGATTAGCTTCAGCTTTTGTCGATATAACACTTGTTACACTTCAAGCATACTCCACTGGGTGAGGACCTTTCAATGACTTATGACGCTGTATTCATTGTTGCCTTATTATTCGCCGGTTGCAAAGCATGAAATCCGTGCTTGTTTGGAAAAGCCAGGGTTAAGATCAATTCATTGCCAAAGGAGAAAGAAAACTTGAGGTTTATGATTTTCGCAGGACATTAATACACTTTCTCCCCATGCGTTCTTAGCAAAATGTCAAAGCAGGCCAATTAAATAAAACACTTACATTAAAAACAATTTCAGGCTTTAATTACACAGTATATGCCCAGCGTATACCGTATGCTGGTGTCCGTTTCAGTAGGAAGTAGGAAGAGCTGATGGTAGAAAACTGCCAATCTGAATGAAACAAATGAGTTTATAAAAGTTGAATCACTTCCCGAACGATATTGCAGTCATCAATCTCTGAAGGAAACTCCGCAGCCCAACAGGCACAATACTTCACCATCTGGGGAAAGGCACACAGAGATTCCCCTCCCAGCATCTTAAACGTGTACCCACTAAGGCATAACAGTGAGATTATAACCTGAAGGATATCAAGCAGGACATCTTGATTAAACTATTCTATATTGGAACATGAGTAGGACGAGTCAGGAAAAGATCAATGTGATCAATTTGGCCCTTCCCAAAGTGTTTTAATATCTACTCTGTGGCTCATTTATGTTCTTGTGTGCTGTCTTCCTGCGCAAACGGTAGTATGATATTCCAGATTTGTCCATCATTTTATTTTGCTGAGAGAAACAAGCGTTTTGTTACGTTCTGTTGCCTTTGAGAGCAAACTGCACAGTAAAAATAAATAGGATTTAATGTTTGGTGTTTTTCCTTTCTTAATGCCTGCATTAAATTAAACTAACTAGTCATTAAGTCCTATAGCTCATTGGTTAGAGTGTCCTCACTGTCGATGCCTCTATTTGTCCAGCAGTAAGTAGGAACCCGGTTGTTAGTCGATTGGAAAATCACTTTTCCAGAGATAACAATCCGTCAAGAAAAAATAATAATAATTTGGTCACTCAATCCACGACTGCTGTGCGCGATTGGCTGCTGCGTTTCGCCCGTAAAGTATACAGTCAATTGACTTTACAGTACAGTATATTCTGTGAAGCGCTTTGAGACGTCGAGGAGATGTGAAGAGCGCTATATCAAATGCGAGGATTATTATTATTATTATTAAACTTTACCACAGGATCATTCAAAGCACAAGTTGTTACATGAAAGATGTACCATTCAGCAAATTTTCTTTATAAGAGATGTCACTAAGTCACCATCAATTCCAAGTTGATTCTGACTTTATTATTATGTCCACGGATTTATCATTGAAGTCCCTCATCACCCGAGCAGGTGACAGTTTTGTTGGCAGTTGCTTCAGGGATCAGTTTTGACAAAGTTTAAAACAGTTTGAATCTCCAGATCAAATTTAAGCTATTGCTTCTTACTGCAAGACGATAGGCATTGCAAAGGTATTTTGTTCTTCTGTGATGAATTGAACAATAATGTTGAGCAATAATAACTTGCTACCAACTGGTCACCATTCAGCAATCGTGGAGTCCTGTAGCTCAGTGGTTACACACCGCTCGCCTTGCAAGTGAGAGACCTGGGTTCAATTCCAGGCAGGTCAGAGCGAAACTTTGGGCAAGTTTCCTTACTCCAAACGACTGATAATAATCCTTTGAAAGAAAAAACCCAATAATAAATTGGTTATTTCATTCCACGACTGTTGGTGGGACTCTGCTGTATGCAATTGGCTGCCGTGTTTTGCCCAACAGTATACAGTGAATTCACTTTGCAGTACATTTGAGATGTCTAGAAGACCTAAAAAGTGCTATATCAAATGCAACGATCGTTATTATTAATCTATGATGAACAGACAAAGGACACTTTCTAATCTATATTGAAAGATAAAAGGCATTTCCGAAGTGTCTGGTGAAATTTAACATTGGCAAATAGTCATTTACTCAGCGACTATGGGAACATTGGTAACATTGGCTTATTATAGCGGCAGCAATGGGAAAAGGAAAACAACCCATTCTGGTTATTTGCTTGAATGTATAAAAAGACTGTAAGTGTATAAGTGAAGGGACAGATTGCACAAAACCCAGTAATGTGCTCCATCACAGTTGTGAGTGCTTAACATGGAAACAAAGAAGGCCATTTCAAAGCTATTCTGGATTCCTTCCTTCCCCTTAGAGAAAAACACTCAGTCACAAATCTAAACTAAATATTCTGCTATGTATGAAACTATTGTGATTTATAGAAATATAATTTATTAATATGATGTAGTCACAGTGAAGATTTTAGGATTTGTAAGTAGTGTAATTTTTAACAAGCTAACTGCATGTTATATGGTATACTTAAAATCATAGCAACAGGAACACAGAGGGAAACTACAGCTGTCCAATTATTCGTGATGAATTCCTTTTCACTGGGCAAGCCATCTGACTATATTAATATTGTTTATTGAGCATGTTTGACGGTGAATTACTGCCGATTTTAGAGGCGATTTGCCACTACATATGCTGTAATGTAAGGAAAATCACGCGTGTCGCCCACATATATACAATCAATTCACTTTACAGTATATTCTGTGATGCGCTTTGAAACATTTTGTCACATGTTATGTTTTGGCAAGGATTATTATTATATTTATATTATATTATATTTCAGTGACAACGCCAGGCACCCATGGAAATCAATGGGGATGTAATGCATTATGAAGTACTGTACTTGGTTGCTGTACTGAGTTAGCCTCTTTTGCAATGCTTCAGCAACATTCCACATACAATCCCACAGTTATATATTGTGACCCTGCATAATTGTTCTCCAGAGCCTAATTGTTCTTTAGGAAGGAGCTAATACGAAGTTCACAGTAGTAGTGAATACAGCTACAAGTATGATTTCAATTGCAGGGAGGAATTTGCAATTTGTCTTGAATTGGTAACTCACACCACCGAGAACATTGCGACTTAATTAAAGAACTTCATCTCATAAAGACAGATTAATTTATTTGTCGCTGAACTCCTTTGCAGTGGGTAAAATGAGTAAAGCCACATTCTCTTCCTCAATTTCCCTATCTGGAATTCCTCAGACATTACAAGCTACTGGCAAAGCAATGGAAATGCCAAATGCCCTGCTTGATAAACAACAATATTACTGTCTCTCGTCATGGTTTGGAGTTCTGCCCTTGGTGGTTTTAAACTTGGGTGTTGATAATAATAATAATCCTCGCATTTGATATAGCGTCTTCTCGATATCTGAAAGTGCTTGGGACATCCTCCCGACGTGAAAGGCACATATAAATGTAATTTTTTTTATTGTTGTTGTTGTCGCTTCACAGAATATACTGTAAAGTGAATTGACTAGATTTTGTGGGCGAAATGCAGCAGCCAGTTGCGCACAGCAGTCGAGGATTGAGTGACAAAATTATTATTTTTATTTTTTATTTTTCTTGAAGTGTGTAGAATAAGCAAACTTGCCCAAGGTTTCACCCTGCCTGGATGGAACCTAGGTCTCTCGCTCGTGAGGTGCGTGCTCTAACCACTGAGCTACAGGACAATACATCCTTGATGCCTGGAATAAATTAACAGCGTTGAGTATGAGATTACGCTATAAATAATCTTAACGCCCAGCAAGTCAATTTTGCAATAGGTGGAAGAATTCTGCAAGATGATTCCCCCTTGGGCAAGTTTTCTTACTCCACACGATTGACAATAATCCCTCCAAAACAACCACAATAATAAAAATTGGTCATTTCAATCCACAACTGTTTGTGGGACACTGCTGTGAGCAATTGACTGCTGCGTTTTTCCCACAAATATACAGTCAATTCACTTTACAGTAAATTCTGTGAAGTGTTTTGAGACGTCTGGAAGATGTGAAAAAGCTCTATGTCAAATTCAAGGATTATTATTATAACAACAAAAACCAGCTCACTTGGTGTAATTATAAAAAACTTTCACTTATTAGTTTTGCTCACCAAGTTAGAAATCTGCTGACAATCTTTCCGTTATGTTTATTACAGTCTAATTTTGTTTTCTTTCGTAGCTTTATACTCCCCCCGCGGACAAGGAATTTCTGTGGATACTGCAGACTCTTTGCTGTTTATTTGATTACGTGTCAAATAACCAGGCAACTAATCTGGAGGGTAGCCAAGTGGATAATTTATTCATGGAGAGAGATGAAAGAAAAGAACCTCCGTCTTTGTTGTTTGGTCTCTGTAATAAACCACAACGACAACTAGAAAGAGAAAGCTAGAACAGCTGAGGAATTTTAATCTGAAGGACAATGCATGAGTATTTCATAAAAATTTGTATGCCCTTCTTATTTATATTGTATATCTCTGGATACGATGTATAATTTAGCACACAGCATGCCAACCAACTGCCAGGATGGTGGACAAGTGAAATGGATGGACTACTCAGTCAACTTCCTTGCGCCTAGCAAATCCTTACACGATGTTCAAAATGCATTCACGTATAATTTAAGATGGGTGCCATATGGGGAGCAATATTCGAGCAGAATCTGATGATTTGGTATGAATGTATTTTGAATTCAGCCATCCTTTCTGAACGCTGACGTGAATTAATGTTATCTCAGGGTTGCGGATTCAGTTACGCTTGTATTCCTGCATTGAACGGCTGAAATCATTGAATAAACTTAAGGCACAGATGGGGGTGGAAGGCGGAATCACTAAATAAGTGATTTGTCATACGATAAAACATGGGGAGGCTTTCTTGGTTTATGGTAAATAAGTTTGGCCAGATAGACCAAATTTGATAGCTGTAAACTACGTTAGGATGTAACTCAGCACCTTTGAGGAGGCAATAGCAAATGCACAGATAATAAAGAAAAAGTTAATGGTAGGTGATCATCTGGCCAAAGTCAAACTGGTGTTGATTCCGCGATAAATCACGATGGACGCAGTAAGCAAATTCTCAGCACGTTTTCTCAATGTGATACCCCGTTCCAGAACCAGCGTCGCAAAGCGACCACCTAATGAATACACCTACAAACCAGACATTATTATGCTGGTTGCTCTAAAATCGGGCCTGTTCTTAATAAGTGAGACCCAGTGGATGATCGATTGTGGAGCTCTGTTTGCCAAGTCCCACAATCAATTGTGCAGTTAACTTTGAAGGCTTTAAAAACAAGCAAAGGCTCTTACAGCAATGTTTTATTTATTTCCTTTATTGGATTACTGAACTGTTGCGTTGTGGAACCTCTGCTGTTCGACCTGTCTATTGAAATGGGTGAGCGTCCGTCAGTTTCCTAACCCTCGACTTTACGGCTTAGGGGGAAATTTCAGAATGTGGCGTCTCACAGTCTAATCCCTTCTGTGTAATCCCAGATTGTGAAATATTTTGGTCACAATTGATGCAGTATTTTGTCTTCTTTTGTATAAATTCCCATTCATCTTGATTTGATGGAAATGCACCATCAACTTCTTGTAGACACACAACTGGAGCTGCCAGTGGCCTGGGTTTTGGGAATGTGTTTGGATCTATTTTGGCTGCTCCTAGATCCCATGCCACCTGTTAGCGCAGGAATGCGACCACTGGCCATTTTGATAAATGGCGCCTTATCATGTTGTTGAGGCATCTCAAAGCGTTTCACAGAATATACTGTAAAGTGAACCGTGGCAGCCAATTGCGCACAACACAATCTCAAATGCAGGGGTTATTAAACGGTCATGTAACAGTATTTTCCCTATCAGGCATCAAAAGAGAATATTAATATATATTAATCGTTGCATTTGACATGACATATATACACGCCTTGTCACATCATCAAGACGTCTTAAAGTCCTTCGCAGGATACACTGCAAACTGACTGTGTGGATTTTGTGGGGGAACGAAGATAGAACGTCACGTTTTGAAATCATTATTAAACAAGTCACAAACGCTTTTGCTCGTTTTATGCCAAAAATAAACACAAAAAACCCCACTTCCAGTTGGCTAATCGCTTTAGCACAGATACATTGTTTTATAATGCATAATTGATTGTGTTCACATAGAAAAAAAATCCTTGTGTTCACCATTTTTGCCTTGTAAATATTTATAAACACTCATGAAGCTAATAACAATCCTTTGAATGTAATTGAAGATTCATTTGATTATTTTTGTTTCATAGGAAAAATACATTGCCTTGGAGCTTTTCATATTGTTGGCTTAACCCTTTGATTCCACAAACTCTGTGTAGTCGTGTAGCTCCGAGGATTTTAAAAAAAACCTAACTCAGTTCTGTGAAGTTTCATTGTCCCCAATTTTTCAGGATTAAAACATTGAACCATTATTAAATAGTAATAACAATTCTTGTAGTTGACACAGTGCTTTTCACTTCTGGAGGATGTCTCAAAGTGCTTTACAGGATTTACAGTAAAGTGTAGCGACTGTGTATTTGGCAGGCGAAAACATCTGTTAATTTGTGCTCCAGCAAATTGGGTTTTACTATGGACTTCAATTACAGTGTCTGCAATAGCTCCTCACATTTGCTACAATAGCGGGAGGGGTGGGGGAAAAGAGGATGGGAAGGGGTTATGGCTAATCTATAGTTGAATGTGACAGATTGCGATCACATCACGTGTGGCATTTTGCACCCAGTGTTCTCTTGCTCTGTGAAAGTGTTTCTGTTTAAATAGAGTGACTTGGTAAGTTCAATATTTGTAATCCATCTGGCCTCAGGGAGATGTAGGTTTCTCCTGGCTTTGAAGGATTAAATAATAGAGGATCTGCATGATTTACTGGCAAGTGGAGCTTGATGGCCTTTGTTCTTGTTCGAGAAAGAGCCAGTGGTGTCTGAAAGGGAGAGAGACCAAATGATGGGGAAGTCTGTTCGAGTTAAGCTCCCTGTTCTCAATCCTCCCAGGTTTCTGTTTAAATGCCTCACTCACTGCGAACACCATCAACTGCCTCGGTTTGAATAGGGAGCAATTGGTTTGTTTCTGTTTCATTAAAACACTTCCAGAATGGCACACATCCAAACGCCAGTTTGAGTTCACATCATATCTTTATTGGTAATTCACTGCACTGTTTGTGGGGTAATGTGCTGTGCAAATTGGCTGTTGCTGTCGCCCACACAATACAACAACAAGAAAATTACATTTATGGAGCGCCTTTCACGTCAAGAGAACGTCCCAAGGCGCTGGATTAATTGACTGCATGTGGGCGAAACGCGGCAGCCAATTGTGCACAGCAGTGTCCCACAAACAGTCGTAGATTGAAATGACCAATTTATTAGGTTTTTTTTAGGACTATTATTAGACGTGTGGAGTAAGGAAACCTGCCCAAGGTTTCGCCTTGAACCTGCCTGGAATCGAACACTGTTCTCACGCTTGTAAGGCGAGTGCTCTAACCACTGAGCTACAGGACTCCAAATACACAGTCACTACATTTTACTGTACATCCCGTGATGCGCTTTGTGTCTTCCTGACAAGAAAGGCACTGTATCAAATGCAAGGATTTTTTTTATTCTTACGCATATTTTATTTCATACTTGGAGACGGATGCAAGACAATAGATCTATTGTTAAGCGTACAAAATGACAACACTTCGGTGTTATTTTGCATCAACATTCATAAATCTACATTGTACATCGTACCCATAAAATCTGAATCTACGGAAAAAAAAGCCACACTCAAATGCTTTCAAGTGTATAGAGGATTTGATAAATATTCCCAATATGTAATATGAAATTTAAATGTAATGGGGCAAAGAAATACTTAATTAGGCTCTTTATTTATGTGCAGGAAACATGAATAAAATATCTTGTATTCTGCTGCATCCATCTTTTTTATTTTACGCTCTGCTAACGTATTGCATTTTTTTTAAACCAAAGTACAATTTAAATGTGATTGCTTAGCAGTAGACATATCTTTCTTTGATGTGAATGACACAAAGAATTTGGGGGTTACGAGGCGATTCAACTCATTTTAAGCTCAATTCCATGTCCAAAACGGCATGACTGAGGCACACAAACAGGAAGAAATCTGTGTCTCTGTTGTCCTGAAAGAGATGAAGGATTATGGGGTCAAGCCCGCACACCGGGACTTTAATGAACACACTTTAATGTAGGGGAGCACGGCATTGTCAGCTATGCTGTCCTCTGGATGAGACATTGATCTGAGGTTTGTTCAGGTGGATGTTAATGATCGCCTGGCGCTGTTCGAGAAAGAGAGAAGGGAGTTTCTCTTCCTCCTGGCCAACAAACCACTGGATAAAATTGGTCACTCACTTCACAACTGTTTGTGCGGACGGTTGCTGAGTGCAAATTGTCTGCTGTGTTCACATTCGTGCGAAGCGATTCGAGATGTTGTAACCGCACGATAAAGTGCTGTATCGAATGCGAGGATGACTTGTTTATCAGGGGGTAAATAGGGGAAAATACAATGCATGGGTAAGGATGGAAAGCATATCAATGAGTGGGAGAGGCGGGGGGTGGCCAAGAGAAGCCATTAATTCAGTCACCAAAATGGTTTGGACCAGGTTAACGGTGGTTAGCAATAACCGCAAGAAATAAATTGTGATACTTGCATTCAGTTATTCATCCTGTGTTTTATTCATTCAACAGCTTGTACAGCCACAGGTCCTGGTTAATGAATGGAACCAATAGTTAGTACAGCGACATTTTACACACTATTCATTGTTACTACTCTCTAACTCAACAGAAAGAAAGGCTGTGATATGGGTATGGGGGGGGATGGAATCGGGCCACTGGTTTGTAGCTGGTTTGTCGTTGTCGATAGTTTTGTAATCTTGTACTACAAACTCAAGGTTCAACTGCGAACGACGCCCAGAAATTGTAACTCGACATTGGTCTATTGACGAGAAAGGTTCTGACAGTTGTTTTACTGGGAAAATAAATGGCCTGGGATCAAGCACCTAAAAAAAAATCAGTCACGTATCCCATTTGAAAGCTTAGCAACATGTGTCCGATAAAGGAACTCAGAGATATGTTGCAGAATTTAAATCACTTTGACCTTCTCTCAATTGCTTCCTTGGGGATCATCAAATAGAAGCTTTCACTTTTCAAAGCACTAATGTGAAACAATTAGCATCTTATTTTATGGAACTAAAGCAGAGGAGATGAAAGTCAGACAGAAAGCAGATTGGCATCGTTGAATCTAACTCTGCGGGAATGATTATTGAAACCTATAGCTTCTGAGCTGACAGGAATTGCGGCAGAACAAGACGCTACCTGCCCTTCATAAAGCATTAAGTATTTGCATCAGTGATGCTGTTTACAATTGTAGGCAGATGTTCCTTCAATGGGTGGCAAACACTTCCTGAAGCCAGTTTAGACTTTGACTATAACGAGACATATTTTACAACCATATTCAAACCTGTGCTAAAAGCTTAAGTGAAAACTCTGCTGGTTAAGGTGCAAGCTAACTCACTGTGACTTACACCGTGACCCAGGTCTGGAACTCAACTTAAGATAGTCATAATAAAACTAATGTTTGATATAACAAATTTCACATCAGGAAGAACGTGGGGAGGCAGGATGTCTCAAACTGCTTCACAGTAATGTCTGTTTATATTGACGTCAAACCAATTGAACAAACTCACAAAGACTGGGATATACAAGCAAGGTAAGTATCTGTCCTTTTGTTATATGTTCTTGTATTAACAATTACTACTATCCATCGCACAGAACATCCCTGGACACCGGTGGCTCTGGCAGGGCCTTGTGCAGTGCTGTTAATTTTACAGTTTCCAACGGCTTCACAAAACCCCCTGCACCCGTCCCAGCGGGACTCAGACAATCACCTTGATACAGAGCTATGTTAGGCATTGGGTTCAGGCTCCTCATCCCCAGTCTATCCTTGTTGGGCATCGGGATCTGACAGTTCAACAAGAGTGCTGTAGAGTCCCATAGCTCAGTGGTTAGAACACTGAGCTACAGAGCTCGGGATGTCCTCCCAATGTGAAAGGCGCTCTATAAATGTCATTTTGTTATTATATTTTGTTGTTGTTAGAGCACTTGCAAGACAGAGATGTGGGTTTGATTTCTGGCAGGGTGAAATCTTGGACACGTTTCACTTACTATTACTCCACACGCCTGATAATAATCCCTGAAACCCCCCCCCACTAATAATTTGGTCACTTTAATCCACGATTGTTTGTAGGACACTGCTGTGCGCTGCCACATTTCGCCCACATATATACAGTCAATTCACTTTACAGTATATTCTGTGAAGCGCTTTCAGGTGTCTCGAAGACGTGAAACGCGTTATATCAAATTCAAGAATTATTTATCATAATGCCTCATCACAAACTGTGTTAAAGCGATTCTCAGTATTTACTTTAGACCGTATCTTGTAGATCGATCCAGTGAGGGAGTAGGCACTTAAACATAATGGGTCAAATGGCTCTTTCTTGTGCTCAAAATATGATTTGATTACTTTTATCTTCACGAAAGACAGCAACTATAACTTTGATAAATATAATGATTGAAAAATAAAATCACAAGTTGAAAAGTTAGAATTGTGAATAAGCATTTGAGGCTTTGTGGTTAAGGCAAACTTTCACAATACATGCAAAATAGGATATACAATTACAAGGCAATTCAACAGCTGCTATTCTTACATTTTAGCCATCTTTACAAATAAAGCTCGTCCCACTTACGAGAAAACATGAGGTCCATATTGATTTAGTCTCCTGGTATAATTTGTTCAAGGTTCCATTCTTTTACAAACCTGAGCTGGGGCCTATTTGTACTTATCCACTCAGTCGGGAGCTCACATAATAAAAAACAGCACTGTCTGTGCTTCACACAAGTGCGAAAAAAGTGAAGAGGATAAAATGTATGTGGTTTCCAGGCAACACCGCAACTGGTTGGATAGTTAGTTATTCCTGTCATGCAGAGGAAAATGGTTTAAGGACAGCATTTATTTCTCTCTAATTCCTATAACTCCTGCGGTGATATTTTCCCCCTTGTCCTAGACTGACAGCAGAATTACAAGCCTTGTCAGGATTATTCTGATGATTTGAAGTCATTTCAGTTATACCCCGGAAAAAGAATAAAGTCATAATAATCCTTGCATTTGATATAGGAGCTCATCGTTGAGACGTCTCAAAGCGCTTCGCAGAAAGTGAATTGACTGTATATTTTGTGGGCGAAATCTCATTGAAATAGATCTGTGATAACATTCGAAAACATGACTGGGGGATGAATTAATTAAGCGAAATATGGTCTATTGCAAAAATACTGACATTTTTATTTTATATAGTTCCTGGTGCATAGAGATGGGTTCGAGGAAAATGCGTCTAAAAAGGTGTTTATTTCAGGAACAAATCTGACTCATTTCATCCGTTAAAATATCTATCTTGCAGGCATTTGAACAGTTCTGCAGCCACATTGAGATATGCAGCTGTGGTTTAGTAATGCAGATATCATATTATAAGCAGCTGGAATCAAATAAACAGTTTGGGAATTTACAGAGCATTAGCATATTTCATGCGCTTACGTGCAATTTGTAATACTCTTGTCTGAATGGATTTTAAATGCAACGCGATCATACTTGGGTAGCCTACAATTTTCCCAGTAAGGTTTCAATCTGGGAGCTGTTGAAATGGTTATTAAAAATTAGGGTGAATGCAAACCAATATCATTGTGCATCAACGTGATACGAGACGCATAATATGGGATTGGAAACAAAATAAGTGAGAAGGCCATTTCAAATCGAAACGACTCGAAGCGCTTCACTGGATGTATTGTCACGTGTGGTGACTGTTAACCAGAGTATCTGGAGAAAGTCCCTTGTCAGACAAGTGCATGGGAGTTGCTAAGTTACTCTCAACAATCCACTTACCTTTCCTGCCCTCTAGTTTAGGATGAGGGAAGAGGGAAGTTGCTTAAATCTATTACAGTACAGTATTTTGTTTAATAATTTTCACATTAAGTGTTTGAACATCATCCTAAGGATATCAGTCATGGCTACAATTTTAATAACGTCCATCTGAGCTTGTGATAATTCTACCTTGTGTTGAAATAAAATCTCGGCTTTAATGATTTAACTTTAGCTGCAGGATTTCAGGATCATTAGTCCTTTGTATCAATGTAGTGTTGGAAATGTTGGAATGTTCAGCATTGTTACACATGGCAGCTAATTAATGGCAATAGATTTGCATCCCAAAGAAAATCAGGGACATTAACCTAGATCATTCTCACAAACCATTACAATAATCAAACATGCCACCGCCTGAAATCGTTCCACAAAAGATTCCAGTTAAAAAAAAACAATGAATGTCAACTGAGTAGGTTAGCAGTAAAGTGAACAATGGATGCTGGGTTCACCTTCCATGGTGAAATGTGTAATATTTCATAAAGCATTTCATGACCCCTATATATGTAACAGACCTTTGAGTCATTCTCTCTGCAACTCCCATCTTGGTCTCTCTCCACCTCACCCCTTCCCTCCCATCTTTAAAGCTTGCCTTGAAAGACCTATCCTTTCAACCTTCATCATGCTTTCAGGCATCTCTCTCCCGCCCACCCTCGTAGCTCTTCCCCTTGTTTGGGCACCCATCCAATTCAATCCTGAGGTCGATAGATTTTTGTTACGGTCAGGGTATCAACAACAACTCAATTACATTTTTATAGCACTTTTCACGTCGAGAGGACATCTCAAGGCGCTGAAAGGGTGACATCCTTCGATCCGGAATCGAACCAGCGACGTAAGGATACCTAAGGATGCAGTGACCCATCAAGAGATAAGGCAGGTAAATGGAGTTGAGGTGCAGATCGGACATGGTCTAAAGGAATAGTAGAACAAGCTCAAGTGGCTATATGGCATATTCATGTTATTATGTTTCATCCAGCACTGCGCAGTTCTTTAAAGCAATGTGAAACACTCTGCATGATGTAAATTGTTGTCGTATATCATCAGGTGATCATGATCACATAAAACTCTGCAAATTTTACCCTTATGTCTGATGTATCACCTCCTCTCTAAGCGACGTTCAATAAAGTCAGATTGTGAAGCTGTCAGTAGTAAAATGAAATAAATGTCCCTGTAGGAAGCAAATCATGATTACCAGCTCAAAGTGTCATAAAGAATTTGTCTTCCTGTGTTTGTGAAGCTAATCGGAATTGAAGCAGCACATCCAGTGAGAGTACAATTGATTTAGGGAAAAATATTGGAGAAACGATTTCAAGACTGGGACAACCACACAAAAAAAACGGTAGTACAATACAACACAATCAAATTTACATTTATATAGTGCTTTAACATTAGTAGGCCATCCCTTGGCATTTAGTAGGAGTGCGACATGATTCAAAATCAATACTATATGGTTGAGGGGCAGGAATTGTCTGATCACCACTAAATAGACAGAATTCTGAACTCACACTCAGAAAAGTTAACAATCCAATACAGTGCTGGAGGATAGTGACATGAGACATGTGATGAGATAATAAACCTCAGTCCTATCTGGCTGTTTAGGTGGACATTAAACATCTCGGCATCCAGAGATTTGTCTGCCCCATTTACAGGTTCTACTTCTTGTTTCAGCGCCTTGGGACTTCCTCCCGACGTGAAAGGCGTTATACAAATGTAATTTTGTCGTTCTTGTTATCCCCTCGAAAAATCAGCTTCTCGGCAGATCTACAAATGTTTTACATCTGTGCTTAGAGTCCCTCAAAATACATCAAACGTTCCTCAAAATACAAGCTGTGTTTTATATGGAGTGCATTTGGTAATGACCGGGGTTAGTTGCTTGCCTGTTGGAGGTGAAAGCCCTGTATGGAATCACCCGTCGTTGAGTTGTTGTCTGAGCAATGACATGCTATTTTGAGATGTTCAGCGGCGTAACGCAACGCAATTAATTTTTTTTGTTAAAGAAGATCTTAAACGAAAGTTAATCTCCGAATAGCTGTCTATTTTAAATCACTGATATACATGATTGTGATTGCTGCGCAGGTGATTTCACTTCAAGGATTGTAAACTGAATTAATCCTGAATGTACGTTCGACAAGATGATAAAATTCTTTACACACACCCAACCCCCCCCTCACCCCCTTTCCCACCCCACACCGCCACTTAAAGAGAACCTTTCTCCACACTACAGTATCACTAGGCTAAGCCCAATACACTCAACAACACTGCAAATGTCACTTTTTGATGGATCCTCTCTCAAATGTGTACTTAGGTGCTGCAGTATATGGTAATGTGTTTCATTTTCACCAAAGAATCATTTGGGTGCAATTTACGCTTCAAAATTGCTTGATTCACCAAAGTTTATTGAAACTTTGTGGAAATAAAAACAAAACACCTGCATTTCTGGGATAAGAGTCCGAGATGTGACACCTGGGGTATGGCTTTCTCTCTGAACAGGTTTGTTTGTGAGACTATTGCTCCTGAGTTCCATGCAGCATGAGCACCACCAAACATTAAATAATTGAAAGCAAAAAAGGCAAAGGCTTCGGTAACCTCAGACATTATTTATAACAGAAGCCACCTGACAATAACCAACTACATGTGGGTCTGTCTCAGCTCCTATTTTGATGCATTGATTATTATTGTTAAGGATTAGTTATTTATAATAATAATAATAATCCTTGCATTTGATATAAGGCCTCATCAAGATCTCTGAGACATTTTAAAGTGCTTCCCGGAATATACTAGCAAGTAAATTGATGGTATTTTTTCTTCTTTGTTTTGCTCGTAAATAATCAAACTCATCCAGCAGCACATCTGCTCAGATATTCCTTCTTGAAACAGGGGATTATGTTGTTGGGAGTCGGTGTAATCTCTTTTGAAGTTTTTGTAGCCATATAGTTAATGAGGTCTCATCTGAATACTAAAAAAAATACATTGTACATCTTGAAAAAGGGAATGTGATACAACAATTTCTGTCTGAAATATTACACAAACTCCCTTTTTTTCCTCTGCTACGTAAGAGACCGGCAAGCAGACTTTGTAAAGGTAATAATAATAATCCTTGCATTTGATATAGCACTTTTCACGTCTTCTAGACATCTCAAAGCACTTACAGAATGTACTGTGAAGTGAATAGACTGTATATAGGTGGGCGAAACGCGGCAGCCAGTTGTACACAGCAGTGTCCCATAAACAGTCGTGGATTGAAATTAGCAATTTTTTTTTGAGGGATTATTATTGGTCTTGTGGAGTAATGAAACTTGCCCAAGGCTTTGTCCTGCCTGGAATTGAACCCAGGTCTCTCGCTTACAAGGAAAGTGCTCTAACCACTGAGCTACAGGATGCTAAACCCCAAACAAAATCAATGAATAATTTCAGGTGACTATAAAACATTACAAAATAATAATAACCCTTACATTTGTTGTGACTCATTATCACGCGAATTCACTGTGTTGGGTAGTGATTGTATTTTTTGGGTGAATGAGGCAGACAAGCAAAAAAGTCCTACCGATATGAATGCCCAGTTTTTTTTCTGAGGGAAAATAACTGTTGGCCAGTTCACAGAAAGAACCTCCATTTTCGTTTCAAATAGTGCCTCGGGATCTTTAACATTCAACCTGAACAGATAGATGGGACTTTTGAACCTTGGGCAAGTTTCCTTACTCCACACGCCTAATAATAATCCCTCAAAACCCCCCAATAATAAATCAATCCACGACTGTTTGTGGGACACTGCTATGTCCAATTGGCTGCCGCGTTTCGCCCACAAATATGCAGTCAATTCACTTTACACTCGATTCTGTGACGCACTTTGAGACGTCCAGCAGACGTGAAAAGTACTATATCAAATTTCTCTACCCTTTTTGTATTCAGCTGCATTTCTCTGCCAGTAATATTGTTCAGGATGCAATTATATTTTGCCAATTCCTTTCTCTCGCCGTCACTCTATTGCTTCTCTCTCTCTGTAACGGAATCCCTGACTGTTTGGCCTCAGGCTTTGTTCTACTTACATTGATCAATTTCCGTTAAATATTTCACAATTTCCACTGTATTCAATTTGCCGCCCATCCTGCTGAATTGCCTCCCACCCTGTTCAGCTCAGCCATGCTTACGTTCCATTTATGTCTTTGAGCCAACTATCTGGTTCCACAGATAGTTGGCTCTATCATTATTGCAGAGGGTAGAACCAGCATTGGAGCCACGGATAAGATCTCTCTCTCCCCACCCCCAACACCCACAAAAGTGATATTTAATTCATCGAGTAGAGAAGAAGCAGGTAATTGGTAATTATTTGGCTAATTTAAAATGCACTGCAAAATACTCTGGTAAATGGAACAAAACTCATTAACAACATAGCATTGCTAATAAGAACTGGAGGCATCTGCTCCTGTGCCACAGTCCCTTCAAGGGAACAAGCAAGTTAACCCTTCCATCCTTGTACACATGCCAGGATTTCCTCCTTCCATTCTCATCTGTTCATTAGTCCCTTGGCAGCATATCACAATATCATTTCCATAGCACATATCATTGTCACTTTGTTACAATCAGATTCTACCATTGAAAAGAGCTCCAATAGCCCTGGGCAGACTGGGAAGGCTATCAGTGATCGGATGCTAATTACAAGAGCCCCACAGTGAAGAGGTTTGATCTACCACTCATTTTCACTTCATCTTTGCTTTGTTGTCACAGTGTCTTAAGCAAGCTGTGATTGGCACACAGCCTAGACTACAGCTCGCTGTCTTTGGCATCTTTGAATACTGCAATGATTATTCTCTGTATGACTGATGTGCCATCAGTCAGTCAGACTTTTTTTTGTGTGGAGTCCTGTAGCTCAGTGATTAGAGCACTAGCCTTGCAAGCGAGTGACCCAGGTTCAATTCCCGCAGGGCAAGTCTCCTAACTCCACACACCTGATAGTAATCCCTTGAAAATAAAACAATAATAAATTGGCCATTTCAACTGTAGGAGACTGCTGTGCGCTATTGGCTGCTGTTTCTAGAAGACATGAAAAGCACTATATCAAATGCAAGGATTATTATTATTATAATAAAAATTGAGCATTTTATCGCACTCAACTTTGTTCCGCAAACTTTGCTCACCACAGCAACAGGAAAAGCTGTGACTGAGATAAAATCTCAGGACTATACAATATAGTATAATATAAATTTACATCATGAAATCCTTGCATTTGATATATTGCGTCTTATCATGTCTTCGAAACGTCTCAAAGCGCTTCGCAGAATATACTGTCAAGTGAATTGACTGCAATATTTTGTTGACAAAATATTTTGCGGCAGTGAACTTGGTTGAACTGGGCTTGCGATTGAACAAATGAAAACTGAAGCTGATACATGTGGGAAACACAGCACAATGCTTGTGAATATCCTATCCAGATTGCCGGTTCCACTTAAGTATGAGTAACCCATTGTGCTTTAGATTCTTTCGCTAATTTTGTCAATATGGGCAGCCATGACTGTCTGCTCTCACTTCACCCACTGGCCCCTTCTGTATTCTTGTGCATGGGAATCACTGTAAATGGTTAACCACCACTTCGAAATATGTGGATAAATGTGGAAAGTGAAGGCAGTTAGCCAAACTTGGATTAGTACATTTGGATTAACCTTCTGGGCTGCTTAACAAAATCAATGCTGATTAAATTCAAAGCATTTCCAAATCTATAAGCTGACTTGGTATCCAGCAACCAGTGAACTTCAGAGTACTTTAAGAAAAGCTCAGTGTACACTGAAGATAAAGCAGTGGACAAATCGGAGAGATTGTGGTGAAAATTAAGGCAAAAAAAATTCTCTATGTTACACTTCTCAGATGCTCTGTTGAAACAAGTGCCATTTTAGTTCAAAATACAGTACCACCACATGTATAGCATGACGCTTGTTGAAAATAGGACTGTACTTTGGGCTATTGAAGATTTGAACCAAAGCTGCCAGTGTTATTTCAGATTACAATGTCTATAGGAGCTCAGGCACCTTTGGATAAAAGCAGAGGAGATAGCAAGCACTGACAAGAAGCTTCAGCGAGCAATCAATTTAATAAACTCAAACATGCCAGCAATATTATTATTAACAATAATGATATGGCGTTTTTCACGTCTACCAGAATTCCCAAAGCGCTTTACACAATATACTGTAAAGTGAATATTCTGTATATTTGTGGGCAAAACGCGGCAGCCAATTGCACACAGTAGTTTCTACTACTGCACACACCAAACAGTCCTGGATTGAAATTACCCATTATATTATCTTGCCTCAGGTACAAAAGGAACACACAGCAAGGTCTAAAGTGAGCATTAATCATGTGAATGTGGGGATGGTATTTAGGGCAATTTCTTAATTAAGAAAACCAGGAGTTTGTGATGTAGATCCACCTGAATAACCTTCCAACTCAACTCTATTTTAGGGGTAAATTGGCTTCACTCACTTTTGGCTATTGGTGGTCTGCACTCAATTTTTTTTCCCCAAGAAATGTTACAACGTTGACCCTAATGCTAATATGATTCACATCTAACCACATAATCCACAACAACAACTACTTGCATTAACATAGCGCTGTGCATCCAGGGTAGCATCCAAGAGTGTCTCCTGGTCACCGGTGAGTTTGTGCACATCCTGCTATCTGCCCAGTTCACGTATTTTGTATGGTAGGGTTCAATAAAAGTCTACAAAATTATTATTATATTATTCAGTATAATAATAATTATAATAATCCTTGCATTTGATATAGCACTTTTCATGTCTCAAGATGTCTCAAAGCAATGGAGTTTGAGGCAGAAACATGGCTCTGGGGCTCAAGTTTTATTTTAAACTACTGTGCACTTCTATCTTATTAAAGGCTGCGGCATTCTTGCTTGATGTCCAAAGAGTCAAATTCCAAAGTGTTCAGAATGCCTCAGAAAACCTCTTGGCTGAATGGAGCTCACTCTTCCTGAAATGTCATCAGGAGAATTACTGACAGAACCAGTACAGCAGATAACATCACTTAAAGCACTGACATTTTCGGCTGCCGTCTTTTCCTTTCCCGCGTTTAGCACAGAATTACGCAGGACCAACCTTCTGCCTTTTGCTACATTAACACAATCAGCCGAAAACAGTAAGGCTGCAATGAAGAGATCGTTCAGAGTGAAGTCGAGATAATGAAGTCAAATCAGTGGCAGGCTGCTAGCAAAAGAATATTCACCTTCTCAAACAGTCATCTGTATCATTAGATCCTACTCAGATGGGCGAACACTCATTGAAATGATGTGGAAAGCCTTCAATGGGATACTCAGTGGGTCTATAGGTCAGAAGGACATCAGCACACACTCTGGGGTCCCCAAGCCTTGGCTCTTGCCAATCAGGGCCTAACACTTTCCAGAATTGGGAAGGCAGAATGTGTCCATTCAAGGAGAGAGTGCATATTCCATTACAATCATCTGTCTCTGGGATTTCCATGTGTAGGTGGGAGGATGCATGGAATTCTCAGTTTGGTTTGGATGCACTAAAGCAACGGTGTTGGGTTTGTGCATGTGTCAGACTGACAGGCTGACCCAAAAATAAATTGCATAACATTCTTACAAGTCCATCCTTAGTTTGTAAACTACTTACGTAAAGTACTGTACTGTATTCAGGAATGTTCCACAATTCAGCACGGTCCTTAAATGGTGAAGATGAAATGGTCTGATGGGGGTGGAGAGGGATGGCAGGGCGACGGGGAGGGGGAGAGTGGGGGAACACACTGACTCAAGATGTCAGGCGAGTAGTAGTGACTGTCAGTCTTGTGTCAGTCTTGTGGGAATGGAATCAAACATACAGTGCAATTATAATACTGTAATAATAATACTTCAGGGCTGTTGCAAAACCCCGGCTATCCTTTTACTTTATCATCTGTGAAAAATAACTTCTACGACCTGGCCTTCCTCTGAGCTAAATTTAATTGTGGATTTACAGTGCCCTTGGCTTCGCTATGCCCCTCTCAATATAACTAAAGAAAGACGAGAGATCAGATAAATCTTTTTTCTTCAGAAATATAGACTTCGCTTTGTGTTTTCTTGACAGACAGACATTCAGACAGGCCATTGGGTTAAACGTCTCAATCAGTTTTTGTATTTCGCATTGAAAAGAGGAGACACATTCATCTGAGACAACATGGTTTGGAAATCCAAAAGGATGATAATAATAATAATAATAATCCTTGCCTTGTATACCGTCATCACTTCGTCACGACACCTTCAAAGCGCTTCACAGAATAGACAATAAAGTGAATTCATTGACTGTATATTTTATGGGCGAAATGCGGCAGCCACTTGCGCGTGACAATGTCCCACAAACAGTCATGGATTGAGTGACCAATCTAGTATTCTTTTTTGAAGGGATTACTCGCCCCGGAAAAGCAATCTGCCAAGTGATTAAGAACTGGGCTTCTACTTGCTGCTAGGTAAACAGAGGTGTGCGGAGTAAGGAAACTTGTCCAAGGTTTCACCCTGCGACTATTTCTGGCTTGGTGATAGAACATGTTGCGGGAAATAAAGCTGTGGCAGATGGAGCTACGTTATCTCATTTAAAAACTGCTGGAACAAGTGGAAAAGCAATGTAGGACGTTCTCAGGGCGATTTGCAAGTGTTTTTATATATTTATTCTCTAATTATTGCTGGTCCTAGAATCTGCACAGTAATAAAAATGGATTTTGAAAAAATAAGATGAACATCATTTGCATTTATTAATTAATGTGAGTGTTAACATAACGATTGTTTCAGATTGACATGAGTCAGAATCTGACCCATCTGATGTTCTCGCCCTTATTTAATACATTGAGTTTAGCAGATAATTAGGCAGCCCACAATAGTGTCCCAACAGCCTGATTCATTCATTGTTTGTTAGTCTGCCAGATGGTAGGATTCAGCAACTGTAAACAAATAAGGTAATGCATGATCTTCACGTGTAGCGAAATGCTAAAGAATCAGTGGTATTGGATGAGGGTGAAGGGGGTCTAACACATGGGGATTCCTTAATAATGGCTCCAATTGAGAGATCCATGTTGGTAACTGAAAATATTGATCTCTCATCGGCTCCAAATAGATCTACTTCAGAGCACAGGTCACACTGAGTCATTGTAACGTACATTTGGTTACCACAAGAGATCCCCACAAATGCCCTGCTCGGTTTATTAATAATAATAAATAATAGTAATAATTTGGTCACTCAACAATCAATCCATGACTGTTTGTGGGATTCTGCTGCGTTTCGCCCATAAAATGTGCACTTTATAGTATTATTTAGAGTAAACCCTGTAAAGTGTTTTGGGACGTCTTAAAGATATGAAAAAGCGCTATATCAAATTAGCAAGAATTATTATTATTTGTTTGCCCCAAATAATAATCATAATAATAATATCTACACAGTACAACTGATAAATCCTATGATGTTCTGATTGTGAGAATTGCAACATAGTACGCGGGCTGCAATGACACTAAGTAGTATTAAGAGTACAAATCACGTCAATAATTGTAGTTAAGTGGTGAAAGATCAGCGATTACATTAATGCGTTTCACTGCATTTGAGTTCACTGGCAGCCAATTCCATCGAACGTGCCGAGAGAGTCATCAACAATCGGAAACATACCTTTAAAATAGAGATTGGAGATTGCTGGGCTGCTCCTCATCCATTAGTGAGCGGCGAATGCGGTTCATAATATGATTAAAAACACACACACCCACACAAGCCATCGAACAGCACTGAATGTCCAGCTACGTTAAAAGGAACCTGTAATACCATGCGCTTGTCAACTTTACAGATTAAACTTGTTTTCGATTCAATTCCTGCTGCTTGTGGATGGTGACCCACGTGAGAACTCACTCAAAGGGGTTCCCTGGGCAGGTGTAGAGGTTGATAAATAAATCTATGCTTTGATATACTGTTGAAGTGCATCAGGCTTTGGGATTGGCTGCAGTCTGCACATTGAGGACAGCCTTTGGTGGGTCATTCTCCGCAACTATTTCTGGCACAGAAGCAAGTGGAGGCAGCGATATATCTGGAGCACATTTTCACAGAGTGCGCCTTAAAAGAACATAATTAGTGTAACCTCCGCCTAAAACGTAAAGAGGCAGAGGTTGGTCTGCTCAAGCGCGCACTTTGAGACGCCAGCAGGTATGGAGGGCGCCGAATAAGTGAAAGTTTTTGTAGTTTGTCGTCGTTAGGAGAAGCAGCAAAAAGCAACCTTGTGTTTACAAGAGTCACCGCTGGTGCAGAAAGCCACAAGACCCACTTCTTCTCTGTCTCCCGCCTGCTGCTATTGAGTGCAGTAATTTGCTGCAGTGCCCTTTCTCCCTTTTCCCAGCAATAGCCTGTCAAGCTGAAGTTTTGACCTATTTGTGGGAGCATTGTACGCTCCTCATCATTAAGCTATTCGCTACCAGGAATTTTCTGATTGGGAGTCAGCCCACATTGGCAGAAGAAAGCAATTTAACACACTTCCAGCCAGCCTCCCGAGATCTATCAATGACAGAATGCAGCTGGAGGATACACCGGGAGCATAAATGGGATATGGATTTTATTTCATGTGGCCGAGAGCTATTAACTAATGGATGAGGAGGCATAGGCCAGCGGGCCGCAGACTCCAATTTCTATTCCAAAAGGCGGGTGCACATATTTTCGAAAGTTGCATGTCTCAGCAGGTGTAATGCAAGAGGAGCTGAAGTACTTACTGTACGCAGTGAAAGACATTTGGATTAAACTGGCCACCACCAACGAGCCACCACTAAATACAATTACTGACACAATTCGCGTCTCCTATTACTGCTCAATGTCACGCAGAGTCAATGTACTTCTCCCCAAATCAGAACAGCAGAAGCTAAATCCCTTACCCTGCTCTTACAGAGAGGACGCCAAATGAAGAAACGCCAAAACAGCAGCAGCCAAAGCAAAAGCAACGGTTCCTATTTTAAAGGCAAGAACAACCATGGCAGCAAAATTACATTTGTGTAGCGCCTTTCACATCAGGAGGACGTCCCGAGGTATTGAAGGCAGACTAAAAAGCAGTATTGTGGCTTCATTATTCCATTTACCTAACACTACATTTACAGCCCACCGATTCTCTCAATCAGTAGGAATTTTAAATACATTTCCAGCTGTTCCTTGTAATCCTCGCAAAGGTTGGAGGAGGCTTGGTAACCTTTTACACACCTGTATTGTTTGTGGCTGCTTCTCTTTATGCTTCACATGAGCCTCCACTCCTCCCGATAACAAATGGAGAATATGTATTAATCAGCTAAAGCAATGTTATTTATTATGACGATATCCTTATGTGTTATTATCCTGGTTACTGCTCTGTGTTCTGCGTGCTCCGATGTGATTGTCACCTTCATGGCCGCTGATTAATTCCCTTCCGGAATATTGAGTTATGATGCCCTCACCGCCTCTGTCCTCTTCTAATTTATTGCTTGTTTCAATCTTCACATCAAACTCAATCAGCTGCAGTCATCAACCGATAAAACTACCTGCACATCACGTGATTTTGGGGATAGGGTTGGCAGAGAAGCGTAGTCTCCTTCTCCACAAGCCCCCTGTAGTTGTGTTGTCACTGTGGGCTAAGAATTGCTCTGTTCTTTTCAATCATCCAACATACTTCTCATTGTGCTAACTAAACGCAATTTAAACTTCTTGTTATGTTTTACGTTTGTAACATTAAAGGCTTGTCTCATTTACAAGGTCACGTTCGCTGATGGGAGACAAGATTCCCTCACAATCCCTCCCTCAGGTCTTACCGTCCTGATACAAAGCATAAAAAACACACTGACACAGGGCTGCTCTTTGAGTTAGGTACTGGCTTTGATTCAGTGAGATTCCCTCTGTCACTCATTTAAAAATGTACTTGGAGACATTCCATGTCTTGCCCACATATTTACAGTCAATTCACTTTACAGCAATATTCTGCAAAGCGCTTTGAGATGTCCAGAAGACGCGAAAAGCGCTATATCGAAAGCAAGGATTATTATTACTCTCCTATCTTGAAATAAGTATATCAAATGCAAGGGATTACATTTTATATTTAATTCCATACATCGTATCTTTGTTGTTTACTTCTCCTGCCAACGGCAACTCTCTTTCATCCTGGAGGAGGGTGTACAGGTTGATGGGGCCAAAGGTGATGGTGGTTAGGAGAGTTGGGCGGGTGGGGGTGGTGGGGGGGTGTAGAGGAGAGAAGGCAACATGACCTTAATGTCATTTGGTTTCTCTGGAGGGGAGAAATCCCACCTAGCATCCCGGTAAAGAACTGACAAAACCCATTGCACATTCCTTTGGCTGATGTGAGCACGAGGCAACGCTGAAGCTTCAACCTGTGACCAAAGGGATGTTAGCACTATTACTCACTGAACTGCAGGTCCCTGCACCAAACACAAGTAATAGCTGCCCCCACGCATGTCATCTGTCATAAAAAAACACAGATAGACAAAGGACTGACGGTTGAGACCAGAGGTCGGGTACATCAATCTTCTGATCTACTTCATTTTGGCATGTCAGTAATATACACACTGAACTGATTGTTGCAATCAACTATCGACTATTCTCCCAGCACTTGCACCGTCAGTTACCTTTACAGTATAAAGGCTTTGAGATGTCTCGAAGATGTGGTGTGGTGCTATAGCAAATGCAATGATTATTATTACTGTTATTATGACACATTAATTTTAGGCATTTTGGTAGAAAAACACCCAAGAGCTTTTTTTTTGTTTCACAATCATCACAAAACTCACTGAGTTTTTGTACACGTTTCATCCCTCCTCTGCAAACCAGCCCTAGAATATATATATTTAAGCGCAGAAATTTTAATAGTTACAGGGAGAGCGGGGTGAAACAAACAGGTTTGTAAAGTCACATTTGAAGGATGGATGGAAATATCCTGCCTGGAGAGTCAGGCTAGATTACAGACTCGTGATCTGCTTTAGGATTTGAAGCTGCCAATTTTGTACCCAGAAGTAAGAAGTTGACACGTTACCAGTCAACAAAAGATACGGCAAAACAGTTTCTTTCCCTAAATGATATTTTATGAGGTTGGACTTGCTCTCTCCCATTTATTCGCCATTGGAGAAGACTAGTGAGATACTTCACTGGTCATTGAGTTGGCACGTTCCACACAGGGTACTTGCCAACGATACACTTTATCTTTAATAATAATAATAATCCTTGCATTTGATACAGCGCTTTTCACATCTTAGCGATGTCTCAAAGCAATTCACAGAATATACTATAAAGTGAATTGACTGCACATTTGCGGAAGAAACGAGGCAGTTGATTGGACACAGCAGATGTGTCCCACAAACAGTCGTGAATTGAAATGACCAATTTTTATTGTTGTGGTTTTTTTTTGGTCGGAATATTATTAGGGGTGTGTGTGGAGTAAGGAAACCTACCCAAGATTTCGCCCTGATCTGCCTGGATTTGAACACAGGTCTCACGCTTGTAAGGCGAGTGCTCTAACCACTGAGCTACTGGAGCTCTCCATCCCTAAGAATCCCTACGAAATCAATGACAGCTTGCCAACCAATACACATCTGTTTAAGTGATGAATAAATCTTTATAGCAAAGATGGGACTACGTGTTGAACTCTTGTTAAACATTGCGCTCAGTTTCCGGTTCCTCAAACTACTGTAAAATGTGAGGGAGTTTAGAAATGAGTGCTACTCTTTCTGGTTAGTGGAAAACAGTAAATAAAATGTGTTCTGGCACCTGGGGCGTGTTTGGGTAATTAATAGACTGAACTGGCTAGACCTCTGTACTGTTCTTGCAACATGAATCTTCTTCTTCCTTTCCATTCAGCTAAAAGTTGCTTTTCACAGGCTGTCAGTTTTCCCTTGTGCAGTTTTCCCCAATGACGTTAGTCCTTCTTGATGCTCGCGAGATATTTGCGGAGATTGGAAGTGGCAGAGGCAATCAAAGAACCTCAGTGAAATTATTACACAGACACCATTGCATTAGAAGTTTCAACTCGATGAAAATCAGATATCTAATTAGTATTTGAACACAAGACCCAGGTCACACTAATAAAGTTACTGTTGGTAGTGTTTTGTATCTATCAAATGCTAGTTTCAAGTAGCAGTTTCAACTACTGGATCAAATAGATGCTTGCAATGTATCATACCTAATAATTCCTCAACACACTGCTCTCACAATGGCCAAGTAGAATTGAACATTGCAGTAGTTTTGGTGGAAAAAATTGCCATTGCCTTGAGCCATTGTACTTTAAGGCATATCTTGTGAAATGCTTGGAGATAGATACCTTCCCTATTATTATATTATTATTATCTTTGAAAGCTGTGGACAAAGCCAATTCACAAGCATCACACTCTTTGAAACCATATGAAATGGACAGCCCATTGCGTTTTCTTTGAAACAAAAAGACGCAATCTTTTTAAATTGAAAGCTGCAAAGTCGAACAAAAGACATTCTTGAATTGAAACTCACATCATTTTCTTTTTAATTGACAATCAGCAAATCCTAAAATGGCATCCGAAGCAATTTTGTTGGCAATCAGAGGCCAAAAAAATAAAACATTTAACACTGGAGCTAATGGGCTCGCTTTTGGGGTTATCACTTTAATAATAGGATGCCTGGAATGGCAGCCAGCAGCAATGACAATGATCTTTCATCATAGATCATGAAATCAATCAGAACATTTGCTAATAATCCATTACAATGATGATCCACAAGGGACTCCTTAGCGTAAACGAACTCATTTGGAAATCTAGCGATAAGCCAGCGACAGCAGTTTTGCCCTGATTCAACGTGATAGCGATAGCTTGGCTTGAGGTGAGCCAAAACCCAGGAGACCAGAGCCTGAATTTGGTCAGAAGGGTTTTGCGATGAAGGTGACACGGAAAACAACATACGGTTCCACCTAAAGTAGCCATCAGAGACAAGAAAAGGTTGGTATTGTACATTATAGAAGTTAAAGAAGGCATGACGCCAATTTTGTCCCTGTGACTCGCCCCCCTCCCTGTCCTACTTCAAGTCCCGCCTCTTCGACGGTTGCATCGATCACAGCAAATCCGCCCCTTTCCCTCCACACTCCCCGTCCCCGACCTCAGCTTGGGTCTGATTTTTTTAATCATTTTTTTTCTTACTTTTGAGCGATTATTACGGAGACAGGAAACATGCCCTCAAAGTTTAGTCTGCTGGGAATTGAACCCAGGTCTTTCGCTTGCAAGCTGAGTACTTCCCAAACACCATCTCCATGATGGAAAAGGAGAGAGATGAGAACAGTCACCCACACGTTACTGGCATAGTAACGTGTGGTTATGGTTCATGGTCTTTTCACCGTGGCCTCGCTGTTGCTTTTAGAGCCACAATTGTCCACAAAATTCTGTGTCGCTTTGCTTGCAGCATGAAAGCTTCGGGGTTTGGAGTTTTGGCGAGGGTTAATGTGTTACAAAAATAACAATCCTTGCATTTGATATAATGCCTTATCACATCGGAAGTACGTCTCAAAGCAATATTTTACTGTGAAATGGAGTGATTGTGCATTTCTGGCAGGACAACGTGATAAGGCGTTCTATCAAATGCGAGGATTGTTATAATCCTTGCGTTTGATGAAGTGCCTTACCATGTTGTGAAGATGTCTCCAGGACATGTTGTGTCAGATTACTGTGAAGGGAAGTGACTGTGTATTCTGTAGGCGAACATGGCAGTCAATTTGCGCACAGCAACCCCCACAACGATCCAAAAAATATTGCCTCGAGAGGAATTGATTCTTTCTGTTACAAAATGTTGCTGTAGATGATATTTTTTTGCACACTTGATGTTTAAACCTATCAAGATTGATGATTCCTCACTCACCAGGCCACCCAACCATCAGGACACTCCGGTCTATGCTGCTTTCAAAAATAAAAACTGCGCAGCCCTACGCTCAGCAAAAGAAAACCTGTACCACATTATATTTTGCCAATAGATCTCAAGAAACTCAACCAAAGCAGTGTATTATCTACTTGAAAGATGGTATACCATGACATGATCAACGAGATTATACTATCTGAGGCTTTGCAGAAAGAGAATGAATCTGGAGCCATTATTTGGCTACTTTCAGGAATTTAATTCACCTCCGGATACAGAGAAGTCTGAGAGCCACAGCAAGCTGATAAGCAAAGGAATTAATTTAGAGCAATTCAAAGTCTGGTCCATATAAAGTAGAAATCAGAGATTAGAAAAGTTTAGTATTGCACATTATGGAAGCTAAAGAAGAAGAACAACAACAACAAGAGCACTCACCTTACAAGCGAGAGACGTGGGTTTGATTCCTGGCAAAACCTTGGGCAAGTTTCCTTACTCCACACGCCTGATAATAATCCCTCAGGAAAACCCCCCAATAATAAACTGATCGTTTCAATCCACACCTGTTTGTGGAAAACTGCTGTGTGCAAATGCCTGCTGAGTTTCGCCCACAAATATACAGTCAATTCAACAACAACAACAACAACAACAACAACTTCGATTTATATAGCGCCCTCCACGCTGGACGGCATCTCAGAGCGCTTCCACAGTCAATTCACTGTACCATATATTCTGTGAAACACTTTGTGACATATCGAGAAGAGGTGGTAAGGCGCTATATCAAATGCGAGGATTAGTAACATCATTATTATTCCCTGTTCTGTGGAATTGAAGGATGCAATAATTACCCATTACTCTTAACTAATTAAGCTGGATCAATATGATGTAAAATTTCTCTTGGATATGGGCAAACTACTGATTACTGCAGCCCAGCGGGCATTCTCTGATTCATTTTGCACATAACCTTTGCGATGTCCTTTAAAATGGCAGAATCGTGCAATGGAAATGCGCCAAAACGTAACCAAATCATTCATCAATGACTTCTAACTGATGAAGGAATCGTTGATACCCGAGCGATTGATGAATAAGATGTTGTGCCCTTTGGCTCTTGGCTTCAGAATAAATCACACCAATGAGTTACAACTGAGAAAGACTTGATGCAGGCAAATCTATGCCAATTAATTTAACATCTGATTCAAACAACCTACTGGAACAAGGCAGCAGTTTCATTGGCCATTTGAGAGATGGGCGTTAAACAACTAATAATAATCCTTGCATTTGATATAGCGCTTTTCACATCTTATCGACGTCTCAAAGCGCTTCACAGAATATACTGTAAAATGAATCGACTGTATGTTTGTGGGCGAAACCTGGCAGCTAATTGCGCACAGCAGTGTCCCACAAACAGTCGTGGATTGAAAATGACCAATTTTTATTATTGTGTTTTTTTTTGGATGGATTATTATTAGGCATATGGAGTAAGGAAACTTACCCAAGGTTTTGCCCTGATCTGCCTGGATTCGAAACACAGGTCTCACGCTTGTAAGGCGAGTGCTCTAAGAGCTACAGGAGCTCCACTGGAAACAGTTCCCAGAAATAATTGGGAAATGAATAGTTTTTAACTCAGCTGGGGTCACATTCTTGTTGCAATGTGAGTTTCAACACTAATTATTACTGAGATACAGTACTTCATCGAATTTTGGTTAACCATGAACTAACTCTAAGTCCTTCTCAGTCAAACATAATCAATGCTCACTTTTCAACGCCCTCCTTCTAGAGGCTGCCACAGATTTCCATTTGGGATTTTTCTTAGAGGGAACAAAACACACAATCTATCTGGAGCAAAATTCCACCTTGCTCCATTTATGTAGAGTTTCATAACGACCAGGATTCCTCATTTAGTTTTAGAAAGAAGAATTCAACATACACCATCAATCCACTTTACACTTTATATCCCGTGAAACGCTTTAAGACATCTCAATGATGTGATAAAGCACTATATTAGGATTAATATTATATTATTATCACCCAACAAGAAACCAGGGGAAGGTGACTTTTGGTTTCAAAAAGTGGGAATCTCACAATCTACGAACGCATGAAATGTGAATGACAAGAATGATCACATGCAGCTAAAATCAGATTTGTTTTTGACTGCTTCACCTCTACTGACGGTAAGATTCTTCACATGGAAGACAGCAGGGCAGATATCAGCAGCTCTGTGCTGCCCGAAGCAAGTGTCTTCAGACCGTTTAGCAAATGGTAGAAAACCTACTGTGTTTCCTTCACTTCCAATGCACTTTCCCTACAGCTCGTGCATGTTTTGTCCCCCCTGAAAATACTTGCATCAGTAATATGGAAGGAGGAATTAGCTGGGATAGTTGTTAATAAAGGCTGTAGACACACAGGGTCTGATTATGTGCTTTGCCTGTTGATCGATTCTTTCACTTTGTTTGAAGGTTAATTCAATGTTGGCGTCTAACTTGCGTTATTTCTTAATTATGAATTCCGAACAAGGACTGCTTCTGTCACGGGCTGTGCATTGGGTTTGTATATACCAACTCAAGAGATTCTCTGCTCTAAATCTAAAGATAGCATCAGGTTGAGTGGAGTTCCCGCTTATCTAAGTAACAGACGTAGATTTTGTAATTAAGAAACCTTGAAGAAATGCCACAAATTAGATGCTTGTGTTTCAGTTTAATTCCATGTTTCATAAAACATAGGTTATTAATTAAATTTGTATAGACTTCTGTATTTGTCTTTAGTATTGCGCATTTTGGATTTCATTTTGAATTTCAGCGTTTTGGGATGTTCCCGACGTGAAAGGCGCTATATAAGTGCAATTTTGTTGTTTGTTGTTCATTATATTAATTCTGGTAAAAACGTATTTTTATTTGTTCTTCGGACAATGTCCTCTTCGTGATGTTGCGCTAAAGTCACCTTCAAACAACTTCAGCTCTTACATAGGCAACTTGTGTCACCTTCATTGATGGAATCTGCCAAACATTTTTAAGATGTTAACTAGGCAGTTCTTTTTAACTAGTAAATGACTTGAAAGGGATCTGTGGCTTGAGGAAGAGAAATGGTGGTTACATTATATCCTCTCCGTAAGACTAATCTGTTAGGGGGAGTACAGAAACTGATGACTGCTTCAAGTAGCTACCACGGATATCCACATCAATGCAAATGGTTGCTATTTGATCTACTTCAAGAACACATTCAAACAAGAGATCACGAGACAAAACAAACTGACTGAAGGCTAGGGTCATTCAGGAATAGCAAAACTTGTCAATATATCTTTTCTTTATTGTCTCTCTTTTATTTTCACAATTAGAGGATCATTTGTTGTGCAGGAAAGATAAGGTCAATCCAGACGAGGTATAATCAGTGGAGCACGCGTGGATAATGAAGTTAAGACTTTTTGTATATCACGTAAAGCGACCCGGATAAATAATAAGAAGAATCAAAGTAATTCTTGCATCTGATATAGCGCTTTTCACGTCTTCTAGGCGTCTCTAAGCACTTCACAGAGTATCTTGTAAAGTGAATTGACTATATATTTGTGCGCGAAACGTGGCTACCAATTGTGCACAGCAGCGTCCCCACAAACAAATCATAAATCCTAAAGAGAAAAAGCATTTCATTCCCCAGCACTAAAAATTAATATAGTTACGGAAGAACACTTAAGAAAGTGGAAAAGATTACCGGTAAAAAAGAGAAGTAATGAACAGACCTGTAGTATATTTGACCTACAAACAGGCGAGAGACCAAATAATAATAATAATCCTTGCGTTTGACATAGTGCTTTATCACATCATCAAGACGTCTCAAAGCACTTCACTGAATACACTGTGAAACTGATTAACTGTGTATGTGATGGACAAAACGCAATAGCCAGTTTGGCCCAAACCAACATTCCACAAACGGTTATGGAATGAGCAATTAATTTTATTTGAGGGATTGTTGGCCAGGATACCAGGTGAATAGAGGCAAGGGATCTTTAATGTGGCTACCGGAACAGATGGGACCTCAGTTTAATGTCTCATCCAAAGGATAGCACCTCCTACAATCCAACAGTCCACCCAGTAACAACTAACTGTATACATTTGTAGAGGAACATAGCAGCCAATGTACAAGATACACGGTCACTACTCTTCACAGTAAATCCCGTGAAGTGCCTGGTGAGGTCTCGATGGGTGACAAGACGCTAAATCAAAACGCAGGGATTATTCAGCACCATTGATGGTCAGAAAAATGCCACAGAGATGTTGAGTCAAATAATGTATTTTGTAACGTAGATACACAATGCCAAAAAACAGCCACCTCCAGCACTGAATGATTACTCCCCCACATAATTCGTCTGCTGAAAATAAGGTCTCCACCACAAAGGAAGTTTTCACAGTGAAGACATTTTGCTAATGTATTCTGATCACAATATCTCAAGATTCACTTAGCACTGTATCTGAACCATAACTGAAGACAATACTGCTGTTTGCTCAATCTGCACCAACCATTCGACTGTTCTGCCCATCTCCGTCTCTCTCTCTCTCTCTCTCTGTATAAAAGCATTAAATGGAGGGAAAGCATGATTTGCTGTACTTGAATCATTTCAACCTCATGCTCTGATTCATCAACGATAGATGCTAATTGTTGCAAACATCATAGACCTGCAGTTAGAGACCCTCCCCCCACTGTGATAAATAGAGGGAGAGGTGTGTAATCTATACATCATTTTCAACAGGGCATCATGTTAGTGGGGTGGTGCATTTTTATGGGATTGTTATTGCTGATATAGATCACTCCCTTGTGTGTAACATAGCTCAACCAATAAAATACATTCGTACAATGGCCTCTGCTTTTATTTATGACACTCACGTGTAGTGCTTGGAGTAGATGCTCCTCGTTGTTGGAAGTGCCAAAGTCCTGTCTAACTGTTCAGGTGGATGCTAAGGATACTATGACCGCTATTGTTCTTGAGAATAGTCTCAGCTAAAGAAAAAACAATCACCACACAGCTATTTTGTAAGACACTGAACTCATTTTCAATCCACGATTGCCGTGCACGATTAGCTGCCGCGTTTCGTCTACAAATATACAGTGGAATTCACTTTACAGTATATTCTGTGAAGAGCTCCTATGAACTGAATAACAGTTACCTCTCCCTCACCTTTGATTGTTTTGCTAATTCTAACTGAACCAAACAGAACCTTTTCACCTTGTCCCTTCGCTGTCCCCCATTTCTCTCTCTCCCTCACTCTTTCCCATACCTGCCACCGCCTTCCTCTATTTTCCTTTGCAATGCCTCCGCACTTTGTTTTCTACAGCGAATGATGTTCCCCAGGGGCATCAGTATAAATGCACGCCCTGTTCATCTCCATTCCATCACCACACAAAGACAGGATCTGAAAGATTTTTATGAACTTTTGTTGACTGGAACGCATCCCAGTAAAGAGCTCATCGGAATTGGAATATTCTGTGCTCGTTGCTGAGGTGCATTTCAGTTAAAAGAGTGTGGAACCCACAGTAATAAAGTAGACCGCCTGGCAGATTCTAAGGATGGAATAATAGGTGCTGAATAACGTCTCTATTATATCTAACTTACAATATCCGCTGTAGAACACAAGATTGCTTTACAATTTTTGAGTATTCCCTGCTCGGTGTTTAATGCCGTGATAAATCTTTCTTTTGTCACAGGATCGTACGATGATCTTCAACAAGCAATTCCACGAAGTCTACTTATGGTTCAAACTCTGTGTTTCGCTACAAAAGATGATTGAGGTGATGTTAAGTTCCAGACCAGCTAAAGAAAAATCCCTCCCACACACATACGCACAGACACATGCACACACAAACTTTTTTTATGCAAAGCGTTGAACAAAACTGCAGGATCTCAAGAGTTTTAATAGATTACTAGTTTACAAAGTAATAATCTAGGTAGGTGCTAGTGTAACTTAAATTTTGAAACAGAAAATGGCCATATTGTGGAAACCCAACTGTTTCACTAATATTGTAATATAACTAATATAAGGGAGTGAAATCTGCCATCCTTACCTAGTCTAGCCTAGATGGAGTGGTTGACACTTGAGGACCTTTGAAATGGCTCTAACAAGCATTTCAATCAGTCAGGGCATCCAGGAATCAATGCTGTGCTATTTCTTTGCTCACTTAACAGGGATAAGTATTGCTGGTGATTTTTTGAACTTACTGTCAAGAGGAATTTGGTTGTCCCATAAGATAATCAGTGTACTTTACCTGCTGTGAACACCCACTCCACATATTTCTCCATACTTTGAATGCAGCAGAAACATCAGTAGCATATTGGGGAGGACGGGTTTGCGGGGTTATGGGGTGAGATCCGGGGAGTGGGATTGACTCTGAATAGGTCTTTTCAAAGAGCCGACACAGACTCGGTGGGCCAAATAATTATAATAATATTAATAATCCTTGCATTTGATGTAGAGCTTTTCACGTCTTATCGATGTCTCAAAGTGCTTCACAGAATATACTGTAAAGTGAATTGACTGTATATTTTGTGGGCGAAACACAGTAGCCAATTGCACACGGCAGTGTCCCACAAACAGTCGTGGATTGAAATGACCAATTATTATTATTGTGTTTTTTTGGGGACGGATTATAAGTAGGCGGGTGTGTGGAGTAAGGAAACTTGCCCAAGGTTTCGCCCTGACCTGCCTGGATTCGAACACAGGTCTCACTCTTGTAAGGCAAGTGCTCTAACCACTGAGCTACAGGAGCTCCACAGAATGGGCTCCTTTTGTGCTGAAAGATTTTAGGATACTATAATATTGAACTGGAAACCCTAAATTGGTCAGTTACCTGGGAGGAGTAGATCCTATCAACACACAGACTGCTGTAAATTAGGAATTTGTAAACCATGCACAATTCTGGCACTGTAGGTCAGAACCAGCCCAAGGTCTAAAGTCACAAGTAGCAGTACCAAGCCCAAATCACAGCCAATATCAATGCTGCTTTGTGGTAGATTTAAAACAGTAAATTGTCTCCCCAGTGAACAGTGACACCTGCTACCTGAGCTGCTCCGAAGAATCTCATTGCTGGGTTAATAATCATCCCTTTTCTGTTTGGTACATTTGGAAATATATGTGCACTCGAGGCTACACAAGTGAGCTACACAACAGGATTAGGAAGGAATTGTTTTTGCCCTTAGCTGTTACTTGCACCAATTGACAAAGGTTTAGGATCCAATCTCACATTACAGAGAGCCTTGTCGACGGTCATTTATCTCTTCCGTCCACTGTCTCATTCATATTCTCCACTGTGCAATTGCGAGTTAAGGATAGGGCCGAGAGGAATAGTGTCAAATGTACTTTTAAGTGTGAAGTGACCATTGGATTCATCACAAGAAATTAAATACATTTTGTAACTGAGTTTACACGGTGAACTCTTCGAGAATGGCTCAGTCATATTCAAGTGTCAGTTTAAGATTAACAATGAGTTGAGGAGGACGTCCTCCCGACGTGAAAGGCGTTCTATAAACGTAATTTTGTTGTTGTCGTTGTATATGATATGGCTCTTATTATTGGTGATAATTAGCCCAGCACTTACCACATTTCTTCTTATTATTACACATACTTCAGTCTGATTTTTCACAATAGCTGTTTTCCATTTATTCAAATAGCACATAACTGGATAGAGGTGAAGGGAGAGGGCACAGAGACAATAATAATAATAATAATCATTCCTTGCATTTGATGTAGCACTTTTTCATGTCTTCTAGACGTCTCAAAGTGCTTCACAGAATATACTGCTTCGTGAATTGATTGTATATTTCCGGGCGAAACAAGAACAAGATATGAAAGGAAACAGCAACAACAGCCTTAAATTTATATAGAGTCCTTCACTTGTGGTAATTAGTGTCTCAAGTTGCTGAGCGGAAAAAACTCACAAGAAAAGAAAATACCAATTGTAATTGGGGAGTTCTTGGGAAATGGACAGGTCAAAAAATGATTTAAGCTTCTCTTATAGACAGGAGCTGACACTGAGACGTAAGTGAATCATACAGGACCAGGCAGACTAAACGACAGTAGAGAGACCACAAGTCAAAATAATTTCATCCAATAGCTACAACGCAACATATTCTGGCAATTGTTTATATGCCATTTGCTTATTCACTGCAGCAGGTTACAGTTGAGGTTCATTGAGGTGGAATGCTCGGTAATAAATCTCGAGTGACAGCTCCGGAATGAGACTCAACAGAGGGCAGAAGTCACACAGTTTATCTTCAGGCACTGGGAATAAACGTTGATGTTGTGCGAGATCAGAGACTCTCTGAACTTATAAAGTCGTAATATTTAGTGCGTGTTCGCAAGAGGCAAACTTCAAGTTTTACCCTCTTTGGTGCTTGGAATCGGTGAATGATTTTACCTGCAGGATATTAGGATTTCAATTTCACATCTGTATTCTAGTTGTGACAGGTATAAATCAGAGGTAAACTCCACGCGCTTGACAATGGATAAATTCGATAGCCCGCACAATGGATATCTGCTTTGACGTGTCTAAACGAGGTTTGAGTTCCCATTCCTTTCTCATGATTTACAATTTCTCTCCATACTTTAGCTTGTTCTTGAGTGTGGCCATGAATACAGTAAAAGCCCATTTATCCGGCACCCTTGGGACCTGGCCAATGACGATTAAAGTGTCTGCCGGATATTCGGCTGAAAATCGTCCCCAAAAATTTTTTCATGCATTTTTCTGGATAAATTCTGGTTAATCGAATGCGGACCTTTTTTTTGTGATGCCGGTTATACGGAAGTTACGGTTGATCGGGTGCTGGATAAACGGGCTTTTACTATACAAAGTCAAGGCTTGTAGCCAGACTTGAAGCTCCCAAGCATCAAACTTTTCACAGATTATTTTGTCATTTTCAGTGTCATTGACATCACTATAATAATAATAATAATAATAATACTTGCATTTGATACAGCACTTTTCACATCTTATCGACATCTCAAAGAGCTTCACAGAATACATACACTGTATAGTGAATTGACTGTATATTTGTGGGCGAAACACGGCAGCCAATTGCACACAGCAGTGTTCCACAAACAGTCATGGATTGAAATGACCAATTTTTATTAGGCAGAGTAGAAAATTCACTGCTTAGCTTTGCTGCATTATTGCTTCAATTTTATTTGTATTCCCTGCGTAGACAATGGCAGATTTGAAAGTCGAGGATTGTTCCTTGTGTGGTAGACAAAGTGACCGTTTAAAGGTTCACTGAGCACTGTTTGGGTAGCGTTAAATGCTCAGGAAAGTCACAAGGCAAAGCTCTGTAGGATAAGTGAGTTAAATGGTTGGCATGATCTGCGGTCAGCGATAATTGAATACTACATTGGTTCTTTGAGGTGACTGAGTAGTAGAGTTTGTTCTTATTTACTTCATCTTGTGATACACCAAGGAATAGGGTTAGTCCGTGCCTCTGCCACCCAGGGATAGTGCTCTCTGGCACACTGATGTAGGAACGTTTAATCGTTAAATGGTTACAATATATGGAAGGTCAATTATTCCAATTTGCAAGTTCAGGACATAAAATAAATGTAATGGGAAAGGGCAGCATGGTTAAAAATGATATTCAGTCCATCACAGTTAAATGTGTCGTTAAGTATACACAGCCGATTTTAAAGGATATCAGTAAAAATTTGAGCTCTAGTATCAAAGGCCAGGCTTCCCCTTGTGTTAAAATCAAAAAGGAATCCTTGCATTATTTCTGTAAAACACGCCAGCACAAATGATTATTTTTAAGTGTTTTACACTTTGATTGTGCAATACTCAGCTGAGTTATCTACATGCTGAACTAAATATGGCTCAGTTGGTCTGTCAGCCACCAGAAGTTTGTGGGTTCAGAAATTTGAGCTGAGTCAAGGCCAACAAAAATCTAAAATCAGCAATTCTTGTTTAACGCCACAGCCATATAATATAATAGAAACACTGGCTTTAGTAAATAGCGATCGATCCCTTATGTACTAAATTGCTCATGAACGCATTTGCAAGCTATCAGACGCATTTGCTAGCTATCGGAAGCACCTTATTCAAGCTGACTCTCAGTTGTAATACATTCACTCTTCATTTTTCGAGTCCAAACAGCAGAATGCTGACTAAGATGGAGAAAGTAACTCAGAAAATGGCACCAATATGTTTTTCAAAACAAACAATGAGCAATGGCACCTTCAGCACATTCATCTCTCATCGCCCACAAAATATACAGTCAATTCACTTTACAGTACAGTACTTCACAGTATCCTGTGAAGCGCTTTGAGACCTGGTCAAAGGCATGATAAGGCAGTATATATAATGCAAAGATTATTATTATTTCAAATTAAAAATTTAGCAAATAATAATCTTTCCCAAATAATAAAATGGGTCATTTCAATCGACGACTGTTTGTGGGGACACTGCTGTGTGCAATTGGCTGCCGCATTTCGCCCACAAAATGTACAGTCAATTCACTTTACAGTATATTCTGTGAGACATCTAAAAGATGTGAAAAGCACTATATCAAATGCAAGGATTATTATAATAAATTTCAATGCATTTAGTCGGTTAGGTTAAAAAAAACATAGCCTTCAATTAATGGTAGCCAATTGTTGGTACTCTTCATTTCCAATTCATCTCTCTCTTACAACCATTTCCAAAGGACTTCATGAAATGGAATATTTATCAAATAGAGTTAACACTGAAGAGAGGCAGAGAAACATTACATCTCTTTAGGGTCAATTATTGATTCAATAAGTGTGTTAGCTGTTGTTTGTTCATCGCAACCACCGGATTCCATTCATGCATATTTCCTCTGCAAAAAAAAGTGCCTCTATTTCTGAATTGAAATGAAGGTCAGATTATCAAAGGGCTTCTGGTAGCACCCAACTTGAATTGAATTGCATTTCCTTTTCTAATGCAAATAATGGACAACATTTGACATTATATTGTAAAGTGTGTACAGCCAGTCACAGTCAAACTCGCTTACGCAACCCTCATTTCTCATCCTGACTTCCAGAGAATAGAAGCATGCTTTAAACCTCCTTCCTATTTTACCCCCAAAAATGCGCATTTTCATAGCTACATGTCAGCCGTGACAAATGAGTTTCATTGCTATATCACTGAAACTATAAACGAGAAATGATTATTCTAGGAATTTGGGGAAGAGCTAAGCAGAAAAGCTGACAGCCCTTGCTGTCCAAACAGTCAGGAAAACAAATAGAGGATGTAACAAAGATGAAAGCATGATAATGGCTGAGAAATATCTCCCGTCAGACTGCTTTCACACATCAGCACGGGTACGGTTCCACGGTAGAAGAGAAAAGAGATATGAAATTAATTAACTCGCGTTTGAAATTTATGTAAACCACCTGTGGTTGGATTGAAACAAAAACGGTGGGTACAGTGCAAGAGGTTAAAGCACGTCCATCTATTGTGGGTCTGTTTTAGTCTCCATTGTACTTATCTGTACTTATTCAGTATTTCGAAAACCAAGATAGAAATTTCACCTGGGGAGTTTTATTTCTTCTCTGAGAGGAATAAAAGTGGAGGAGTTAGGTCCATTGTAATCCATAATAACAACAACAACAAAATAATAATAATCCTTGCATTTGATGTAGCACTTTTCATGTGTTAAGGTTAATGGATTGTATATTTGAGGGCAAAAAACAGTGGCCAATTGCGCCCAGCAATGTCCCATAAACAGTTGTGGATTGAGTGACCAAATTACAATTAAAAACAATTTTTTTCACTCTATGACTATGGTTCATTTAAATAAAACTCTTAGAAGTTATTAACAAGCGATATGTTTTTATTGAAGAGAATATTAATAAAGGGCATCAAGAACAATAGTCTTATTTAATCAGGTATCAAACTGAAGATGACCATTAAAAATCAATGGCGATGACTGTAAGTTTGCAATGCTAAGCAAATAGGGTCCAAGCAATAAAGTGTATACTCCCACACATACAAAGGGGATCTAATAATAATACTATACTAATAATATTAATATTAATCATAATAATCCTTGCATTTGATATAGCGCTTTTCACATCTTCTAGACATCTCAAAGCACTTCACAACATATCCTGTAAAGTGAATTGACTGTATATTTGTGGGTGAAATATTTGTGAATCCCAAATTTTGAAAGATTGCTGGTTTTTAATGATCTCTTTCCTGAAACTTTCTCTCTTAGGTTCAAGTCAATTAAAATTTTTTTTTTTTTTTTTGCAAGGCTCTGGGGTAATAACAGGAGAGTGCAACTAATTGGTTAGCTCTTTCAAAGAGCCAGCCTAGGCACGATGGGCCAAATGGCCTCCCTTCAATACTGTAAGATTCTACGATTCTATCCGTGTGAGGTTTAATTCACTGTAGCGAAAAACAAATAAACTAAAATTAATTCCTGGATTGGAGGAATCGATAGCAACTTTTCTGAGTATCTCAGAAAAACTATAGCAACTTCTTCTGGTTACCAGACACATTCTCACCAAACTGCAGGAATGTCTCTTGGGCATTGCCAGCAGCAGGTTAGATTTACGGAGGTGGGTTGCGAGATGCAATTGTGTTTACAGTCAGGAGTCACTCATTGCTGCTTGGTGTTCGGAATAACATTTTTTAGACATTTCTGGATTGGAGGAGAAAAAGCTACGTGATCCCATTATAAAAGGTCAAAATCGTTCCCTTGGTATTACAGTGAAAGTAAAAATTCTAATTCTAAATTCAATGCAAGTGGTTTTAACACATTATACCACAACTCCTGATATGCAGACGTCTGAAGGAAAAGTTTTGCGCTTGTAGGAAGGAAAGGCGAGTTGCTAGAAAAAAGCAGGGGAGTAATACTGTACTGAAATGATCATGAACAACTGAAGTGATTGAATATCCATCAAGATAAATGGACCAGATGGAGTGAATCCAAGAATACAGAAGAGAATGAGTGTTGAAGTGGAGGAGGGAGGTGGCTGACATTTTTCACAGCTAATTAAATACAGGGCAGGTGATGGAGAACCGAAAAAATACCTAATGCTGTTCCAGATTTTCATTAAAAAAATAGGGGGGGTCAGAAGAATAATTTTGAAAATTATAAGTCTGCTCGTTTGACATTTAGAGAGGAGAAGAAACATTGGAATCAACTGCAAAGGAAACAATTTAAGCACATTTAAACAATACCAATGGCAATAATTGCAAGCCAACCTGGGTTTGTGAAATGCAAGTCATGCTGAACGGAATTGTCAAATTCCTTCAAGGATGAAAGAGTTGGTGGATGAGGGTAACGTTAGATATCTTGACTGTGAATAATTTCAGCCAAGATACGGAGCACCAGTCAGGTGCTAAGCAGCAGAGGATCAAGATACAAGGCTTTAACTGGCTTGGCATTCAGCACGTGCAGTTAATGGTACATAATTGCCTTAAGTGCTGTTACAGCTACACTCCAAATGTCTGTCCCAGGAAATTAACAGTTCGAAAAAAAACAAAGGTGCCACAGACTGCACAGAACAAATAGCAGAATACAGAACGGTAAAGAACATGGTGAACTGAGTCTGGATTGCTGGGCAAGTTTCCTTACTCCACACACCACGGTTTACCGAGCAGTAAATAGGAACCCAGTTGTTAGTCGGTTGTGGGATCGCATTTCCGGGGATGATAATTCCCTTTTCAAAAAGAATAAATTGGCCACTCAATCCACGAATGTTTGTGGGACACTGCTGTGCATAATTGGCTGCCACGTTTCACCCACATAAAAGTCAGTGCACTTTATACCATATTGTTTGAAGTGCTTTTGACATAATAATAATAATAATCCTTGCATTTGACACAGAGCTTGTCACGACTTCTCAAATTGCTTCACAGAATATAATGTAAAGTGAATTGACTGTTTTCTGCGCTGGATGAATTGACTGTATGTGGGTGAATGCAGCCAATTGCACACACCAATGTCCCACAACAGTGAATTGAAAGGACCAATTTCTTTTGAGGGATTATTATTAGGCATGTGGAACAAGGAGACTTGCCCAGGGTTTCGCCCTGCGCTGCCTGACATTTCAATGACTTGATAAGCTTGGTTACCAAATGCAAGAATGATTACCACGATTATTATTATGGTCTCTTTTGGAATTAGTTTTTTGTGCCAGTGGAATGTCTCTCCTCTTTTTGTTTGTTAGCTTGATTAATGTACATCTTGATAAACCTTCCTAGATGCAAATATTTTAGTCTTCGTGCTAAGTAGCCTCTTGCTCATTTCGCAATGTTAACCACTTCAATGGTTAAGTATGAATGTAAAATAAATTACATTTCTTAGTGCCTGAATTTATAGATTAAACTTTAAAATGAACATTTCTTGCAACTAATTTGCAATTCAATTGCACAATTTCATTCATAGGTTCATTTGCAATTGCGTGAATTACTATCCTTTGAAAATCCATTAATTTATGAATTATTTAATTTTGCACTGAACATATTCCAAAGTACTTTATTGATAGGGTCGCATTAAAAGGTTCCTGCACTCGCTTCTTGCTCACATTCAATCATCGTAGTACTTTTGCTCAAATATCTTTATTTGTAAGCCTTACTATTTGATTTACATCCATTCTAGTCAGCTGCTGGATTGGATATTCTTATACATCTCCTTGGTAAATAACAACAACATAAAATTACATTTGTAAACCAACCGCCTTTCACATTGGGAGGACATCCCAAGATACTGGGACAGTCAGTGTTTCAGACCCGAGCTGGGGTCGGGATCAGGGAGGGTGGAAGGAAAGGAGGGGTTGGTGACCAATGGGATCGTCGAAGAGGAGGGTCTTAAGGCAGAACTTGAAGGGGGCGAGTGAGAGGGTGAGGTGGAGGGATTGCGGGATGGAATTCCAGAGGTTGTGGGCAGAGTGACTGAAGGCTCACCCAACAATAGTGGGACAGTTGGGTCTGGGGATATGGAGCAGGCTGGAGCCCACCGAGTGGAGGGAGCTGGTTAGTGGTCACAGAGGTAGGGTGGGGTGAGGCCAAGGAGGGCTTTAAAGATGGAGTAGCTAACTGCACATACTTTGTTCTTTTCTGTTTACTTTAGCCAACTGTGGCCTGAATTGTGTTTGTCAGCTACCGAGGTGAGTAAAGGGTATTCCTATAGTATAATGTAAAGGGTAAAATGTCCATCAAACAGGTTTCTGTAGGCTAAGAAGACATTCCTCGCATTATAGATTCGTTAAATGACCACCAAAGCCTAAGTATTTTCACTCTTTCACGAACAAGACACAGATATTGGTCTAGCACCATGAAGAAGTCACCTGGAAACAACAACGACTTGCATTTTCATACAGCCCTTCAGAGCGCTGGCAAGCACAAACATACCACAGTCACAGAAAGTGAGAATACCTTCCAACAAATCTTAGGATTTTATTCATCTGACTGAACAATTCGGACCCATTGGAGCACCAGCAGAGCTCAGTTTCTCATTCATAATTCAGGCATCTGGCTTCTAAACATAGCAGTCAAGGGTAAGAAATAAAAGCAACAGCCTCGATCACAAAGTCCCCTTTTTTCTCCTGTGCAAATCTGATTGGGTTCCTTTGTCAGTAGGCAGTAATATATTTATTTACCTCTGGGGTGATTTTACCAAAGTGCAAAGTATGGTATATTTTCTCTGTGGTTGATTGCAAATCAAATGAAAGTATTTCAATTTGCTGAGCTATCTTTGTTATTTGTCTTTAAAACAACCAATTAATTTATGATTGCTACTGTTGCTGACCTTATATGTTTTTACCAACGTCTTTACGTGCAGCATTAATTGCTACAAGGACCAGGTGCTTGTTCCATTAAAAGCCTTTTCAGCCATGTCAAGTCATAAATAAATTATTTATATAATTATAATAATAATCGCATTTTATAGAGCAGCTTATCGCATTAAAAAATCTCAGTTTTCTGTGAAGTGGTAGCAATTTGACTACAGCAGCTAATTTGACTACAGCAGCTAATTTGCCCACACACAGCAAAATATCCCCACAAACAGCCAGGGGGTAAATCACTCTGTATTTTTTTCTCTAAGGTATCGTTGACCAGGAACCTCAGGAGAAACTGCCTTTACTTTTTGAAGTGCTGTGGGATCTTTAACATCCAAATGAACCGGCAGGCAAGACCTTGGCTTAACGTTGCTTCTCACGGTAAGCAACCTCTGACAATGGCACCTCTGACAATGCAACAAGCCTTATTCCTCCTACATCAGCCTGTCTACTGTACATCATCACTAGTCTGAATACCACTGATTAGTAATTGAACCCTGGTAAGTTTACTAAAGCAAACTAAAATAGTATTTCTCTCTTTTTTTTCCCTGTACCCTTTTCTGGTTTACTTCTGACCAGGACCATATCCCAGCAAATGATTAATCCTACAATTATTCAGTCCCAACCTGTTTGGATTAGTGACTGCATATTGCATTTGTGTTCCTTTAAAATTAAACTCGCAACATCCTGATACGGCAGTGGGAGAGCTATCAACTGAGCCAAGATTAATCAAGCCCAATTGTGTGGATTATAGAGTAGGAAGATTCACAGGCTGACGTGTGATTCAGTGACATAATACACTACCCGTTCATTGTCAGGGTCTTGAGCTTTGTTCTCACATCATCCAAAGTCTTGAGAGAAGATGTCTCAAAGGGGACCTTATAAAAGGTGTACAACATTTTATAGCAGATTGAAAAAATAAGACTAGAGCAACACTGCAAGATATACTAAGAGAGTCAAACAAGAGGAAATAAGGTTAGATTTACAACGAGCAATTTCAGAACTGATAGGATATTTTTCATTACCCCAAGAGTCATTAACAACGAGAATAAGAATAAGTTGCCAGGGCGGTTGAGGCCAGGACACTATGTACGTTCAAAAACAAACAGCCTTGTTTTTGTGGAAGAACATGGGTGGGTATACATGGGTGGGTATGTAACTCAGTGGATAAAGCAGTCACCTCTCAAGTGAGGGACCTGGGTTTGATTCCCAGCAGGGAACTATTGCACTGTTAATAGTCCCTCAAGAAAAAACCCAAATAATAATTTAGTCAGTCAATCCATGACTGTTTATGGGACACTGCTGTGTGCAATTGGCTGCCGCGTTTTGCCAACAAAATATACAGTCAATTCACTTTACAGTTTGTATGCTGTGAACCATCTAGAGGAAGTGAAAAGCATGATATCAAATGAAAGGATTATTATAATTTATTATTATTATTATCATATGGGTTGGAGTGTCTTCTACATCCCAAACAATCTTGTGACAGAGTCACTATCCTGAAGAAACATTGTATGATGTGAATCCCTATTATTGCTTTCCATTCATTATCACCTTGGGAGAGGTAAAGGAGTTTAATAACAGGAATTAAACTAGCAAACCAGGTGTCATTAGTCTTATAGTGTCTAAACTAACCATTATTTATTTTATTTTGGGGCACTCCTCCAGAATTTATTTACGAAATGCCGAACAATCGACATGCAACATTAAATATTTCTGCATCGATCCAGAAGTCTGATGATGTCTCCTCCAGGCTTTCTCTTCAGTTTGATAAACGAGCACTAGACATGGATTTTAGAGAATGATACAGTATCTAGTAAATGTCGCTCTATCCAATTATTCAAAAGTAGCCAGTGCAAACTCAATATCATCTATTTGCTTTGTGAAGTACAGTATAGACAATAAGTTTATGTGGAACTCCATCATGAAATTGCAATTTGAGTTTTACATTCTTAACTCCGTGCAATAGCTGTCATGATTTTTCTGAGTCCTGACTACAGGTCTTTGCTGCTGTACAAGTCTATGCTGACTCCCAAATATTCAACCACTCCCTTATGAGGACCCTACACAGAAGACAGTCAAATGGATGTAAACAAGTTCCTGCTGACATCTGATTACAGGGAAGAATGTTCAAAATATATGTATTTTTAGTTTGATTTACTCAAAACTCTACAAGGAATAGGCCGAAAAAAGTCACTGGTCACACAAATGCACTGCTACTTTGGGCTAGCGTCCTGTTCCGCTTACACTTCAGGTCAGAATAGGAAGTCAGATCGTACATAATGAATAAACTGTGATATTCTTAGAGAAACTGTACAATAATAATAAATAATCCTTGCATTTTGATAGAGCGTTTTTCACATCTTCTAGACATCTCAAAGCGCTTCACAGAATATATTGTAAAGTGAATTGACTGTATATTTGTGAGCGAAACATGGCAGCCAATTGCGCACAGCAGTGTCCCACAAACTGTCGTGGATTGAAATGACCACTTTTATTTTCGTGGGTTTTTATGGAGGTTTTTATTGGTGGAGGCCAAACTCCATCACACGTTAGGTTTCTACCCTACAAATAAATAAATGCAGCAGCAATAAATGATAGTTAACTGCTACAAACTCATCTGAATTTGGAACCAGAAGCATTTTATTATTGACAGGAAGACATCCAGAGACAATGTAAATTTGGTTTCGGATTCTAAGACCACAAGATCAGTCTAGACTACATCCTGAACGGTGTTTAAACAATAGCAGCTTCCAATGAAAACTTCCAGTCAGTCTGTCCCTAGCTGATCTTTCCTGTGGGTTTTTTTTTGCAGCAAAATTGTTAAAGATTTGACTTTCTTTTTTTTTACAGCAAATGATATGGCCTTTCCTTTTGGCGAGGTCTCTTGTTCATCTGGATGACCAATGAAAAAAAGAAAAAAAATGAAAATGAGAAAAAAAAGGCTATAAAGCTGTACCAGAAACCATTACATCTATTCCGCTACCTCCTTCATTATAGCGGTCAGAATACATTTTCTTATTACTTTTAGATTCATAGATTCATAGAATTTTACGGCACAAAAGGAGGCCATTCGGCCCATCTAGTCTGTGCCGGCACTTTGAAAAGAGCGATTCAATCCCACTGCCCTGCCCGCTCCCCATAGCCTAATAGACCTGTTCTCCCTAAATAAAGATCTAATTCCCTTTTAAAAGTTGTTATTGAATCAGCCTCCACCACCTTTTCAGGCAATGCATTCCAGATTCCAACAACTCGCTGAGTGAAAACATTTCTCCTCAGCTCCCCTCTACTTCGCCTTGAAACTATTTTAAATCTGTGACCACGAGTCACAGATTCGCCCACGAGTGGAAATAGTTTTTCTCTATTTGCCCTGTCGAAACCCCTCATGATCTTATAAACCTCTATTAGGTCTCCCCTCAATCTTCTCTGCTCCAGAGAGAATAACCCTAGCCTATCTAGCCTCTCCTCATAGCTGAAGTCCCCCTTATTCTTATTACTTTTCTTATTATTTATTTTCTTACCGAGTGCCTTGGGACATCCTCCTGACGTGAAAGGCACTAGACAAGTGTAATTTTGTTGTTGTTGTTATTACTATCAGCGCCTTCAGACGTTCTTCTGATGTGAAAAGCGTATAAATACAATTTGTTGCTGTTGTTCTGACTCGGAGAATTCTGAGGCTGAGTCATTTGTGCTATGATTAGAAATCTGTTCCTCCACATCTCTCTTCTCACAGACTGAAAGTTTTGCTGAAATTTATTCATTAGAGAGGGAACTATTTTATGGGTGGATTTTGAATGGCAACTTGAGTAAGGCTACAAATCAATATCAAGTACAGTGTTGCTCTGGTAATCATGAACTGGGTTAAACAAAAAAAATCAATACAAACAATGCTCACAAAATCAATCATAACTGCTTGTCACAAACAATTACACAAAACAACAGCGTTTGTCGGAAATTATCGGTACATTTTATTAACTGGCGATTTCCATTTGATTTTCATTTGTCAGGCGTGTCCTGAACACCACCGATAATCCTACGCTTTTTAGTTACTCTGAAAGCATTTCAGACAAGCAGTTGTCTTTTTTTTTTGCAGTATTTATTATTTATTGAGAAGCAAAGAGATTTTGAATGCTTATCTAACCCTTTCTTTTTCTGGGTTGCAATATAACCTGGTAGCGATACAGATCCTAAAACAGCTGATGATTTCCATTGGGTAAGCATGGGTTAAAATTCCTGCATTCCCCCCCCACCCACCACCCAACAAACCAAGTGTTTAATTACTCATATGAGCCTCTCCGCAGCTTCTCTGCCGCTTTCCTTTCTCTCAGACTTGTCTGTACTGCTGAATAACTCACCTCTGTGACAACACTGCTCTCCTAACACCTCACGGACCACTGAGCAGTGAATTAGACAAGATGGGGGCACTTTAAACTTGTTGAGGAGACATCTCAGATGTCACCTTAGAGATAACATTTTAAATGGCAATTGAAAAAAATTTAACCCAGAACTATACTGTACTCTCCGATTGACCAAGACACCAAGTAGAGCAGATGGGTATACAGGAGTTGTAGAATTGCATGGAGGCAATTTCAGGACAAGCACCAGGAAGTATATTTCTTTACTCAGAGAGCAATTGATGACTGGAAAAGGTTAGCAGGGAAGGTGATTGAAGCCAGGACGCTGAACTCATTTAAAAAAAAACTGCTTGATGCTGGAGCGCCACCCTGTGTGAGGTGTGCTAGATAAAGGCAACGTTGTTGTTTTGGTAATAAGATTCTGAAGGTGGTAGGGTGAGACTCTGGAAGCATGGGATCAATTGGGCCAAAGAGCTTTTCTTTATCCAAATCTTGTGAATCCTTTGCATTCAGTTTGGGGTTCAGTAATTCATTTTGGCTTGGAGAAATGCACACAAATCCATGTCCCACCATTCCACCTTGCCCTGCACATGCAAAGCACTGCGGAAAGTTGAAACAAATCATCTTAACCTTTTAAAAACGGATTTGAATAATACAGTGTTTAATATTTCTATCAAATACCACATTCACATTCATTTCTCAAAGCCCAGCTGGCAATAATTCATCCGAGATGGGCCAGTATCCCTGGCCTTCAAGTGGATTCATCTTATGACAAATATTCATAAGTGTCATTTTTATTTTGACAGCAAGAGACAGATTTCTCACATTAGTGACAGTGGTGTGATCTCATGACATATAATAAATTGTCTTTTAAATGCTGGATATTGAGATCAAGTCATCTAGCCATAGAAAATGATGTACAGATGTGAGTGTAAGGTGAATGCAATGTCACATAGAATAGCTTGCTCTGGGTTTGGGATATTGTTCAAACCCTCGAACGTTGTGCGCTTTTGCCCACGAAATACACAGGCAATTCACTTTACATACAGTAACATTCCGTGAAGCGCTTTGAGACGTCTCGATGAAGAGATAACGACAAGATCATATATGTATAGCACCTTTCACGTCGGGAGGACGTCCCAAGGTGCTGAGATCAAATCTATTATTATTATTATCTGAGCAATCAAATCTAATCCTGCTTTTTTCCCATATCCTTTGATTTTTTTTTTTCTTTTTCAGGCATCCACTCCTTTAAAAACTGATTTATGGATTTGACTGGTTTATGGCAGAGAATGCCACGTTTCCAATCACACAGCTCTATGAAGGTTTATTCACTGCAGGTCACTGGGCTGTGAAGCTGGGGGCAAATAGACGATGTCGGTTTTGAGTCCAAAATGAACCGCTCCGGTGCTTTTAAGGCAAATCATACATACTCCATAGCTTGTGGCTGACCTGCCCTTCCACTGCAGTGAAGAGAGCACAGAGAAGCTGATTGAGGTGCAGGAGTTGAACTTTTAAAGGCTATTGATGCTGTCAAAATCAACATTCCCATCAGTGCTTCATTTATCTCACAAGAACAGAGAAAGACATGAGACAGACATCACCACAAACTCACTGAGCAACGTCGACTGCAACCTGGCTGTCAGCTCAAATTTTACTGACTCAAAATGCCAGAGTCCTTGCTTTAGCTTTCCTAAGCCAGGCAAGGCAGCAAATCATGCGGAGCCCAATTTGCCTGTAAATGTTTCAATTGAGATCATTTGTTAGCCAGGCTTCATCATCGCACAAACATTACGTTCATGGTATGTATTTATGTTTCATCATTAGAGTTCTAGTGGAGTCCAAGTTGTATGTGCCTTAAAAATGCTATCCTAATTGGATCCCTCAATGCTGTCATCACTACTGTAACAACAACAAAATTATATTTGTCGATTCAATTTGACTGTAACAGGGTCTTGAAACTGTGGCAATTTCAAAATGTCTGAGGTGTGGCAATTTCAAAATGTCTCTCATGTTCTCGAGCGATCGGAAGCTTTATCGCTGTGCTATTACTAAAGACACAAGGATACCAGATGTTATCCCATTGAGATCATTCATGATTATAATATAAATTATACAAGCATAAGAAATCATTGTAAGATTTTCACCTGCCATGTCAAGGAACTTTCCCCCGAGAATAAGTAATTCCTTTCATGGATGAAACCTACTTACGATAGAGGATAGATTCCGTTCATACTGTAGTGACGTCTATTCCGCTAAATGAGTTTAAGATTAATTCTTCGAAGATAACTGTTATCATAGAGAAGAATTTGCAATCACAGGCAAGAGTGAAAACTAGAAATGTGGGTATCGTCGGAGCAAAGAGAAATCATTCGTTACATTCTGGCTGCAAGCTAGTCCTCAGTATTCATGATTTTAAGGGTATTTTTGTGTGGAAAAATATATCTATGGAAATTAACCAGCCATCCATTTCAATTGCTCTAATCTGCTCAAATGTATCATTTTCAGCCTCTTCTTTTTAATCTCCTGAATGGAAGAAGGCAAGTGAATATAAACACTGTACTTGCCTCCCAGGCTCCATAAATGCAAGCCAACTGTCTGCCCTCTCATGTCGCATTCAACCCATTCAAAAAAAAAAAAAAAATCCTCGCATTGAAACTTGCAATTATGCCACAGCCTCAGATGGCTCAGTGAGATTAGCCATGATTAACTGAGCTGCACATGGACAGGAAGGTCCCATGCTTGATCCTCAATCTGCTCTGGGTTAAGAAGATCACAGCCAGTGAAGAAATAAGGGAGTTTCAGATGATCACCGCACCGCAAGTTAGGGATAGGAGTAAAATCAACCAGGATTTCTTCTAACCCGAGGTTAAGAATTTTCCCCTAATCCTGTGCGGCCTTGCTGTCTAAACCAAGACAACTGTATCTTGATAAATTCAGAGGGAAATTAAATTGGGCCTTAATTTGGTTTGGCTTGGGCCAACAGTAACTGTGAATGACTGGAAACTGGGGATGCTCTATTAGAAGAAAGAGCCAAATTGTTTAGCTCTTGTGTACACCAAACTGCAAGAGGAACATTTTCCAAGGAGAGTGAGAGAGAGAGAGAGCAAGAGAGCAGCTTTAGCCTGGCATACAGCTGTGCTAACCATGACAACTACATGGATTTGTTCAGGCATAAATTACATCAGCAGGTTTAAAATCATCAACTCTACAGTTCATCATCAACGTTGTGCGCAACACATCAATTAATTGGAAGTTTTGTCCGCACATTGCTTCTCTCCACAAACGTAAGCCACTTTAGAACTGGCTCGAGATGTACCTTTCAAATATTCTAAAGACCTAGTGCACACCTCTTGTGAGCTATTAGCAGACAATGTGGCTCATTCTGAGTGATGGCCAAATGTCTACATTGGAATTACTCCAATTAAATAATTTTTTAAAAATCGTATCATAGAGCAGCAGGACGCGAGTTTTGCCAACTGTCCTCGCCATGTCAAGATCTGGTATGGCTTCTTGGGGGGAGGTTTTTTGTACTACCAACTGGTTACATAGAGCTGCACTGGCAGAGGCTTCAGGGAAGGTGCGAATAGAGGGAGAATATACTGGTATCCAGTCCTGCAGATTAGTATGGTCCCATCTATCAACAGTAACAGCTGTCCTGGCACAACAAGACACATTCTAACTTTCCAGGATCCTACTGCACCATTTAGCCTTGCACAGCCTTGGGTTTTCAAACAGAACCTCCACAAGGGGAAGGTGTGGATGATGGACAGATTCTATATACATTCATTACCGTACGCATTCTGCTCAGGGTGCAAGGTGTGATTTAATTACAGCACCAGCCAAACAGTCGGCTTTGGACCTAATCTATCTCCTAGAGCTGAAACGCTGTCTGCTGCAAGACAGATACTTTGCATCAGTTCACTGTGTTTCTGCTGCGTTTGCACGTGTCAGTGCATCTGAGGTTAATCTACTGCAACAGATTCTCAAGTGCGGAACTAAGACGGGCAAGAGAGGGTGTGTTATGAGCAGCCTGCTTACTTGTAGGATGTCTAAAAAGAGAATTCACAAAGAGGACGTTAGACTTATTCGCATCGAAAGAAAATCAATTCGGGATTAACCCTCTCACTGATACAAATGATACTCCATCCCCTCTTTTACTTGTTTGGCTGCTTGTATATTTACAGCTATGTGTAAAAATAGTATTCAGGGCTGGCTGAAAACCTGCCCCAAATCTGTTCAAAATAACCTTAATATTCCAAATTCCAGCAAAGGAATGAAAGGTCAATTCGAGGCCTAGTCAAATTCCCCCATTGTGGCCAAAAACCCAATTCCTTCTACGGGTTTTGAATTCAATCCCTATTCTTGTTAAATTACAAAAAAAAAGTTGCTGCAAGACAGCGCAGTGATGTGTTTCTTTATTAGGTGTCTCGGAGGTAACTTTTACATGCCTCCGATTGCTTACCTGGTAATACTGTGATCTCAGTCAGGCAGGCCTGAAGAGTGAACATGAACTGACACAGCGCAGAGACAATGTACTTAGCTCTGCGGAGCAGGAGTGGGGAGTGTACATGAAACATACAATACAAACAAAGTCTTCCTACTTGGAAAAGGGCTGGAGGAAACACAATGACAGGCAACCATGGCAGAGGTTACAGAAGCTACTCATACAACTAGAGAGATATCTGAAAGGAGTCAAGTACGGGGGCATGGGGAAATAGCAAGTAAATGGGCAGTAAATTCCTACATGGTTCTATGGTATATGTGGAATCTCAAAACTGTTATTAGTGGATGCTCTCCGAGATGCTACCCTATGAGAGAGGCGTTATATAAAGGTGAGCTGTTGTTGTTGTAGTCTTTCTTGGATGTCCTAGGATGTGCTCCCGACATGAAAGGCGCTCTATAAATGTAATTTTGTTGTTGTTTAGTGCAATCATTTCAAGAATTCGAGCTAAATATTTTGAAGGATGTTGTAATCTTTGTGGGCATTAACAATCACAAAATTATATTTTTTATAGGCAACATCTTTGCATATATATATATATAAAAATAAATTAAAATGTGGCAATGTTATTGACCTGAATAAATTTGAGCCCTGAGATAGATGGGTAACCTGGGTAGTGGAGGTATTAAGATTGGAAGGCAAAAGATCAGGAACTGGCATTAAAAGATCTGCCAAGATTTAACAATTTAATAAACTAGTAAAACAGCCTTGTGATCTGAATGGCCTCCTCCAGTTCCTATTTCTCTATTGTTCCAAACCTCCAACAGTATGAATCCCTCTGTGCCTTAGCTCTCGTGCTCTATCTATAGGAGGTGTTGGAAATTTGCCTTGAAGAATAGTGCAACTATTTTTCCCAAAATACTGTCTCTAACAGCACTTTAAACTGGTTAATATCTCAGGAGTACATTTATTATGTCAGGCCTTAGTCCCTTATGGCTTTACTGGTCCCTAAGTGAACAACAATTGCTGCATCCATATGAATATTAAAACATATTAATCCGTTATATAAAATTGCTCCGTTAATAAAAAAAACTGGCCATCTTTGAAAAGGTAATGAGCAAATGTAAGCAATTAGTTCTGCAGCTGCTACACAATGTACTTTGGCCCAATTAGAGGTAGATGTGATTAAATGGCTTACACTGGCTGTAATGCTTTCTGTCCCTGCTGGGAGAAATGCACTATATAAACATTAGAGAGAACCATTGCTAAGGAGGGTCAGAATGTTGGCTGCGCAGGAAAAATAGCCTGTTCTCACATAAAGCTACACAGCAAGCAGCAATATTTGGGACTTTCAATATTCGCATAATAGTTTAACTCTTTTCTTCTCAGTTCCCGGCACATTTGGAATTATTTTCTGGTCAACGCTGTGCCTGACACATGTGGAAACCCATCTCCAGGCTCGAGCATCTCAACCATGCAGCCCACCTGTGCAGGGAGATTCCACCGATATGTATTGGAATGGAACGCACACACTCTCCCTGGAGACATAGGCATCTTGTTTACTTAATCCTGGAAAGTACAAGGCACAGGTTGGAAAGAGCCAAGGCTTGACAATGCCAGAGTGTGTGTTGGGTCAAAATAACAGGGAAAGTAACTATTTTAATAAAAGACGGTGAAATCATAGGTTCTAAAAATAGTGGCAAACACAAGGCCGTAATAGCTGTTAACCCATTGTACACATTTCTAAGATAACTCACAAAAGGTGCTGCAGAAATGATCTAATAACTCCTGCAGCTCAGTGGTTAGAGCACTCGCCTTACAAGAGAGAGACCGGTTCAATTCCAGGCAGGGTAAAACCTTGGGCACGTTTCCTGACTCCACACGTTTAATAGTCCTAAAAAAAAAAAAAAATTGTCATTTCAATCCACAACTATTTGTGGGGCACTGCTGTACACGAATGGCTGCTGCATTTCGCCAAAATATCGACAGTCAATTCACTTTACAGTATATTCTGTGAAGTACTTTGGGATGTCAAGCAGACTTGAAAAGCGCTATCAACTGCAAGGATTATTATTATTAAGGCTTTTACTGAACCGGCATTGGTAATTTCGGAGATTGATACGTGCCCTAGTTGATGCAGTAGTTTGCATTTTATCTTCCCTAATATCCAGTCAGCCAATGCATTAAAGGCATGGTCCCGGACCTCATAGATTGGGTTCTCTGGATTAATTGATCTGAAGCAGTGAATGGAGTAATGCATTTACATCCAACAACAACAAGAAGCAGTGAAATTATGGAACAAGCGCTCTGGGGAGACAGTCATAGCAGAAAATGTTATTTGTTTCCAGAACAAATGTAGATGGATTTGTGCTAGAATATAATGTCTCAGGTTGCAGTATACAGTTTGGGATTCGACATGTCAAATGACTGTCAGGATGGTGGCAAGCGAGTCAGGTGGACCTTAGGTATTTTGTTGTGTAGCAAATCCTTATGTTCTTCTGCTCTAACAACTTGCATTTATATATTGAGCGACATGGGTTGAGAGGAGAAACATTGGGTAAGTTTTTCCTCCAACCTGGTTTTAACAGTGACATGAGAAGCAGATTTGCTTTCAGCACAGAAGGTCAGTCAGCTCCTTTTATTTGTACAACTGCTTCCCGTGTTATTGAGCGCCCAGCATTTCCCAGTTGCTGATCCAAATCCATTTTACAAAAGACGCTATTGATTCTAGCCTATAGAGGCAGTGAATGCCATCTCTCTGCTGGGAAGCTGGTGGTTATAGTTAAGTCAGAAGCTGCCTTGTCTGTGATGCACCAGTGGTTGACTCATCTGTCTACACACACACACACATAAATGAAAAATATTCACTTGGGTGACGTGCTGGACAGCTGCCCGGGTCTATGGAACGAGCAAGTCTGTTCTTTCAGGGAGGAGAGAAGCATTTATGAAAAAGAACAAGTACAGTACATTAATTATATATTCCACTCAACAGAATACGGTTGGTGGAGAAACACACACAGATAATAATAATCCTTGCATTTGATATAGCGCTTTTCATGTCTTATCAATGTCTCTAAGCGCTACACAGAATGTGTGGTAAAGTGAATTGACTGTATATTTGTGGGCGAAACGCGGCAACCAATTGCGCACAACAGTGTCCCCACAGACAGTCGTGGATTGAAATGAACAATTTTATTATTGTGTTTTTTTTGGAGGGGTCATTATTAGACATGTGGAGTAAGGAAACTTGCTCAAGATTTCACCCTGACCTGCCTGGATTCAAACACAGGTCTTACGCTTGTAAGGCAAGTGCTCTACCCACTGAGCTACAGGACTCCACAACATACACACTCTTGCTTGATTTGATTCTATTCCATCTGCCCACCCCCACCCCCTCCACCCAAATGGTTTCCCATTCAATGATCCATTTTGGAATTAAAATCTATCTCATATATGAAAAAGCTGCCTTTTTTCCTTGAGGATTTTCTGAGTGGCAATTGAAAATAAATATTATTTTCCAATTTAGGCACAGGACTGAAATGTCTCCTTCATCTCCATAAAGTCCTTTCCTTCCATTACGCATCTGTTCAAAGCTTTGTTCAGGCAACCGCTCTAAGCTGCTGGGCTGCAGAACTAGCTTGTATTAACTGCTGTGAGTTATTGTTGTGTAATATCACTGTCGACTAATTGTTCCTGTATAAATCCTACTTCCAATGAAATACTTTGCACCTAAATAATGAAGCTGGTCACAGAGGTTAGTCTTTACACAGCGACTCCAAGTCCTCCATTAGCAATATTTCCCCATAACTCAAACCACCAAATGATGTCATGGCAATACACTTGACTTAAATAAGTGGCCACATGACACAGGTGACAAGAATAAGAAACAGCCAGAAAATTCCTCGCAGCACTTTATATAGTGGTGTGTCTCGGGGTACGGTATGAAATGCAATGAACGAGTATTTCTGAGGGCTATTTTTTTTTACCAAGCTCCCTAACCGTAACCCTTTTCCAAACATGTTATCAATGAGGGTGAATTTCTCTGCTGATCTGTAAAGTGATAGACTTTACAGTGTTTGTTTTAACTGAGATTTTCCCATTTTCTTATATAAGAGTAGAACCTAATCAGGGATCGAACCAGGGTTTGGAGGTGCCCAAGGTGTGATATTCGTATCAGGAGTGATTCCTCTCATTGTGTTACCCCCAATCTGCCTGAACTTTGTGTGTCACGTGATCCCTGTCACCCTCCATGTGAATCATGTCTGTGATACCAACTCACAGGAACTCTTGTCCAGTGATATCTACAACTTGAGCAGAATTTCCGAAGGTTGGTGCGACAAACAGCAACAACAACAACTTGGATTTATATAGCGTCCTCCACGCCGGACGGCATCTCAGAGAGCTTGAACAACCGCAAATGTAAAGCACTTTCACGTCGGGAGGACGTCCGAAAAGGCCGGTTATTGATGTAGGTTGCTGCTCCACTTGTCTAAGACACATTTTGGACAACGGGCTAATATCTTGAAATACCAAATCGCAGAACGCTGGCACGTCAGCTTCAGTTGAACTTTTCAATTGAGCTGCATTCACCGACAAAGCTAATTGAATTTTGCAGTCCTTCCGAAATTAACCTTGATCTGAAAGGATCAGCAGGAAATCCCATTTATACTTTACATTTGCTCAAACAAAAAGTTTTAATTCTCTGTACCTGTAGGGAGCACAAACTGAGCCTACGCTGATGCAGGATACAAACACTCTCTCCTCCCCACAGCTCCAGCTTTGTACTGGGAGCCCGGCGTGAGTTAGTTCAATTCCTGTTACACTCTCTCCAGTCTCCAATGCTTTATAATAATGATGGTAGTGCAGTGTTTTGCAGGATTCACTGTAAAGTGCAGTCACTGAGTATTGGTAGATTTTCTCTGAGGAATGCTGCCTAAATTGTACCCCTGACCCTTTGTTTGTGAATAGTTTATAAATGTCATTTACTTTAGAGTGATTTAAGTTGCCTGATCTATTCCACCGTTTATTTCACTAAATAAACCTGTGACTGACCATGAAAATGTTACACTCTTGTTCTTTCCTGCTTTAAAGTGCACAATGCACAAGACAGTGCATCACTACACTGATGCTATGTATTCTACAACCTTGTAATCGGGCTGATCGATTGATCCTGACGCGAACATTAACTCACGCTGGGTTTTTTTTAACAGTGAAGTTATCATCACATTGTATCATCATAACATATGAGGGAATAATGAGAAATACAGCATTTCCATTCCATTAGAGATAAACGCATGTTAGCCCACCTGTAATAATAATAATCCTAGCATTTGATACAGCGCTTTTCATGCCTTCTAGATGTCTCAAAACACTTCACAGAATAGACCATATATTTGTGGATTGTGAATTAACCGTATATTTGTGGGTGAAATGCGGCAGCTAATTGCGCACAGCAGTGTCCCACAAAACAGTCGTGTGTTGAAAATGACCAATTTTTCTGAGGGATTCTTATTGTTTCAGGTGGAGGACCAGTACGATGCCCTCAGTAAGAAATTTCAATGGGCCTGAGGTTTGGGGTAAGTGTGAGGTCGGTTATGGTCAGATGAAGATCTATGGCCAGACTTCTGACTATGTTTAAATGATATTAAAATTGCGGAGGGATTCAGCTTACAGTTTGAGTTCATTGCAGAATTAGTGTTTTGCCGCTTCGGGAATCTGCTGTTAATCTGTTGGTGTTGGTGGTGTTCAGAAAAGTGATAATTAAGTACCGCGAAAATAACCGACTTCAGTTAATTCTAACCTAATGATCTGCCCTGTGGCACATTTCACAATGTCTTTGGAAACCCTATAATTAGTAGGACAGGGAACCCATGCAGATATTCACGATAGGACGCGTGGGGATTCCTAACGCAAAGGAGGTGGTGCGGGAAGAGTGTGGCTGTAAGGGACTGAGCATGAGAGCAGCATGATTCCTCAGTGGAAGCAAAGCTGGCTGACCTGAATTGGGGTGTGTGGGGGTGGGGGTGGAGGGAGTCTTTCTCAATGCGCAGCGACCTCTGGACATTAATGGCGGCCAGTGGCTTAGGCGTAAACTCCCCTCCACAACTGAGCCAGGCCAGTGTGCCGCCTGAGTCACCATGCAGGGCTTTGGGACTCGATCAAATTGACCAAGTCTGAAGAGGAACGCGCCTGGGCAACATCTGATGTCCCCATGGTGGGACACGTCACCAATATTACTGCTCGTCATGCAAATGAACTGTTATTTTCATTTTCGAACGCCGCTGGGCATGACCGCTATCCACCCAGCGCGGAAAATCCTGCTCCCAGCGGCTTAGAATCATGAAACAATACCCCAGGAACGCAGCCAGATCCTGTGCGTGTCCTGGCAGCCACCCTTCCCACCGTACATTCAGCGCTCGGGGACTCTACCCCGTGTGAAGGGCACTACATCAATGCGATTCCTGTGGAGCCATTCTTGTGGTTGTGAATCCCATTTCCGTAACGCTTTCAACACCAGCAAGTAAGCAAGGCAGTAAAACAACACAGAACCGCAGGCACAGCAGCTCTGTCGAGACTCTGAACCAGACACTGGAACTGATTTTAAATCTCCTATGGTACTACGGCTCTTTAACATTATAGAGGGCTAAATGAGAGCGGATCAATTCTCACCTGATCGCTTTACCTGTGCCTGTGTCTGGTTAGCGCATGGCAACAATGTGTTATTTCCAGCAAATAAAAAGGATTTTGCAGCTAAACTGATGTCGGGATCATCAATTCAAGCTTTAATGTTCTGGATGAAAAACAGATGTGGAACATAGGAGAGATTTGCTGCAAAATTCTAAACCCGCCTGATAACAATGGAAGATGTCATCAGGCTAAAGAAAACTAATGTATTGAGCTGGGCAGGACAGTGTTTTTGTTTTGGTCAGCTGGATATCTGACCCATGTGGAAACCCGTCACCGTGGAGCTCCTGTAGCTCAGTGGTTAGAGCACACACCTTACAAGCGTGAGACCCATGTTCGAATCTAGGCAGATCAGGGCGAAACCTTAGGCAAGTTTCCTTACTCCACGCGCCTAATAATAATCCGTCCCCCCAAAAAAATACAAGAATAAAATTGGTCATTTGAATCCACGACTGCTTGTGGGGATACTGCTGTGCGCAATTCGCTGCTACATTTCGCCCACAAATATACAATCAATTCACTTTGTGAGTGAAACACGGCAGCCAATTGCACACAGCCACTAGTGTCCCACAAACAGTTGTGGATTGAAGTTCTTTTTTTAAAAAATGTAATGTTTTATTTTAATTTTTTTAACCAGTTTATTATTGTTTTATTTTATTTGCCTCATTTGCTCAGAAAATAGCCAGTCAAGACACTTTAAGCAAATCCTGTGAAGGTTTGGAGATGTCGTCACAATGTGAAAGGTGCTACATCAAAAGCAAAGTATTATCATGTATCACATCAATACTTTTCCCAACAGACAGACAGACAGCTCACAATGGGGTAGATTCCAGATGTGTCTGAAAGGAGCTGGATTGATGGCTGAACATCAAAAACGTTGCTCCAATCTTTCCCTCTTTTTCTTGAAACAGTTCGCTTTAAAATAGATCCGGATGGGCCCTATACTATTTGCTAAAAGTGACAGTATATTCTGTGAAGCGCTTTGAGACGTCAACAAGATGTGAAAAGCACTATATCAAATTCAAGAATCATTACTATTATTACCATGCTTACGTTTAAGAGAATCCAAACCAAACGTGCCATTAATGCATGAAAATCCCAACGCCCGGAAGTGAATGCCCACTCTCTCCCTGCACCGCGCTAACCTAATTCCGGACAGAGTTTGGCGCAGGTTGGAAAGAGCCAAGGCTTGGGGCCCTCAGAGTGCACTTTAGAGTAACTGCTGCAAGCCTAACCAGTTTGTCTGGCTGATTGTGCTGCAAGGATCATCCTACCCATCAGGACTTTAGTTTGGAGAGATAACAAGAGCTGAGCAGCTGGAGCTAGCTATGGCCCCTCAGCTTTAAAGCCCATCCTAAAATCTATCTCTTCAAACTGAGCTTTTGGCCTTCTTTCTCTCCACCTCCCCATCACCTTCAGCTCTCTTGGCCCCCAGATGTGTGAATTGCATTGAGACGCCCGCACTCTTGATTTGAAAGGCACTAGTTTAATGTAAATTGCTGTTGTCATTCCTTGCTACATCTGGATTATTAACACTGAAATGAAATCCAACCGTACCTTTAAAGGAGTGAGGTGACATCCTAAAATTGCAGGAACGAAGCATCAAAGACTTAAGACGGAATCACCTGAAAACAGAGATTGTATTAAGTGTCTTCAGGCACACTCATAGATTTCAACCACATTCGAAGCCATCAATTTACACAGTACAAGCATGGAAATCTACCCCTGACCCTGTTGGTTCCTGCTGACTTGCTTATGTTTGACAGACAGATATATTGTGTGCACTATGATGTGTGCACTGGGGGTGTTAACTAATTTGCACCCTTAGCTACGATTGCGGAGTGATTTTAAAACGAGCATTCGCAAATGTACTTACTGAAATAGCTCACAGCCTATTCTGAATGATCAGAACCTGATCATTCTGTTCAAAAATATCATCGCCTTCCAAGGTAAAACGAAGTGGCCAATAATCCGTAAGTCAGTGATCACAAGACGTGCTTTGATGTAAAGTACTCTATAATAAAATCATGTTACTTTATAGCCATTCAGGATAACAATAGAGATTGAACTCAGTGTCCTGTGCATAACAAAACAGTGCCATCTCTCTTCCATTACGGTTAAAGCATCTGCATTACTAACATTGGAGTCGATCTCTGACATGGCAGTGAGTATTGCTATGGACTTGATGCCTTGTGATAACCAGCTATTGTCTGTGCATAGTTTCAGACCAATGCTGACACACAAATTACAGCTACAACAGTCAACAGGCTTCTGTGACTAACACCATATTGTGGTGGAAATTAGTGGTGGTGGTAAGACAGTTTCACGGACCCGAGGAAGAAATATGTAGACTGTGAAGAAAGACAGACCAGAAATGAAGAGTGGAGATAAGATTAATATTCTGAGGTTTTTACACGAATGCTGTTTGCTTCTAAGTATGTCCCGACTGACAGTTCAGGTGCATGTTAAGAATCTCAATATACAATTTGAAAGGGGCATGCAGTCCCAGATGAAAAATTAGTCATTTACCAATTGGCTACTTTGTAAGACATTACTGTTCGTAAAATTACCTATAATAATAATAATGATAATCCTTGCATTTGATATAGCGCTTTTCACGTCTTCTGGATGTCTCAAAGGGCTTCACAGAATATACTGTAAAGTAAATTGACTGTATATTTGTGAGCCAAAAGCAGCAACCAATTGCACACAGCAGTGTCCCACAAACAGTCGTGGATTGAAATAAACAATTTTCTTTTAATGCTTTATTTTTACAACCAGTATATTATTGTTTCATTTTACCTGCCTCATTTGCTCAGGAAGTACACAATCAAGACACTTTACAGCAAATCCTGTGAAGGTTTGGAGATGTCCTCACAATGTGAAAGGTGCTACATCAATCGCAAAGCATTATCATGTATCACATCAATACTTTTCCCAACAGACAGACAAACAGCTCACAATGGGGTCGATTCTAGATGTGTCTGAAAGGAGCTGGATTGATGGCTGAACATCAATAACATTGTTCCAATCTTTCGCTCTTTTTCTTGAAACTCTCTTAAAATAGATCCAGATGGGCCCTATATTATTTGCTAAAAGTACAATCTTCAAAATGTCACAACGGGCCTCTGTCATTATTACCAGAAACATTTGTGCAGGTTGAATTCACGCCTCAAAGCTGTGGGGGACAATTATATTTTTCTGCCTCTGGATCTGCACATCGGACTTTATCCTAACGGGGTTTGAAGTAATCACTGGCGCTGCTCAAACCACTTTGCAGAGGTTGGGAAGGGCAGGAAGACTAACCCACTACCTGCATTATCAGCCTCGGGAGATGGTATGCTCACGGAATTGCTTTCCTAAGTACTATTCCATCCCACCCCACCACCTCCCCACCCATTCCTGCCAAGATAATAATGCCCCTGAAAACATAAGAGGTCTTGCTGTCAAGTGAAACATACTTGAAAATTTCATCCATCCATTCGAAACGACACTCTGTGCGGGAAGAGATCTCACTTGAGTCTAGATTCACTCCATTTTCTTTGCATTTTAAAGACCGAGAAATTTGGCAAATGGACAAGTACTTTCTTACTTCTTCTTAAAAGAACTCGCAGAGTTCCAGCTTCCAAGTTAAGAATTTTGCCAAATTTTGCAGAAACTTGGTCTGATGTGGAACCCCACTGTGTGTGTGTGATTGAGTGTATATTTGTGCATCTAAATGGGTCCCTCAGCAATTTTCCTCAATTTGTCAAGGAGGACTTGACTGACACTTTAATGGTTTGGTTGGGGAGAAAAAACAATTGCAAGGATTCAAATACAGTATTGTACATCAGCCCTGCTAAGCTGACAGCACTCCTGCCTCTGAGATTAAAAGGTTGCGGGTTCAAATCCCACGTAAGAAATGGAACTTGCATTGTCCAAGTTGACACATCAATGCAATGATGGGCGGGTGGGGTGATGTGGAAGGGGTGAGGTGTGCGTGCTACATTATTGGAATTGCTGTCCTTCGTCTAAGAGGTTAAACGGAGGGTCCTGCCCACTCTTAGGTAGCCATTAAAGATACCACAGTATTATTTCAAAAGAGAGAGGAATTTCAACCAACGGTTTTGGCCAACAAACCACAATACATTTGGTTCACAAGACTGTTTGTGGGACATCGCTGTGCACACAGTCACTCCACTTTGCAGTGCAACCAGAGAAGCAATTCTTCCCCACGTGGGCAGCCACTGTAACTAAACGCAAGGACAACGATCATTATTACAAGCAGAGACGATACACGTGTAGATTTTCACAATTTTTAATATAGGTGTATAAATGGCCTGAGAAAAGTGATAACTGCAACTCGAATGTGGCCGTTTGCGGTGGTCCACACCTATCGGGAAAAAAAAAACACTGTACAAAAAAAACAAACTTACTCTTTATTTATTTATACCAGCTATGATGTGTGTCATCAGCCACTTCTGTTTTCAATTTGTAATTTTTTTGTGTGTGTGGCCAGTGTCTGGGGAACCCCTAATAGAAAAAGAATCCAAAACAAAACTGTGAGTGTGAGGTGGTGGGTGGGGTGGGAGGGAGAAAATGGGACACAATTTTGACGTGAGCCAATTTGATGTGGAAACTTAAGTGTTGAGGATTTGATGCAGGAACTGCAGCAGAGATTATTGCATTGTCCAATAAAAAAGAACATCATTATTGTTACAGGCAGAGATAGACCGACCGACCGACCGACCGACCGATCGGATCAACAATCTAAACGGCAACCCTTGTCAAAACAGCAAATGGGAATGATAAACTGGGGCCTCGTGAACTGTAAGGCTGTAAGAGATATATCATTCCACGTCACATACAAGGGAAAAGGGTAAAGAAAAGTCATCAAAGAGCACAAAAATAGTTGAGAGATAATGCAGAGAAATTTTACATCAAATGCAATGTTGCAGGGACAGATGGCTGCAGCGATCAGCAGTGAACTCCACAAATCAAAGATGAGTTTTCAAGCCTTGGGGAACAGCACAATCTCATTAAGTCTGTCAGTTTTAATTAACTTCTTCTGTACCAGTAGCCACACATGCAACAAGTCGCGTCATACCTAAAAAGGGGTTTATTGAACACAGACGTAACATCATCTCTGCAGCCGTATTGAATTTGGACAAAATTTCGATGGAATTTAAAAGAAAACGTTCAAGCCTCATTATTTTATTTGATTATACATCTTGTGCTTTTTTTTTAATATCAATATTCAGTATTCACACAATTTTATTTTTGAACCTAGGTAACTATTATTTTTTTTATTAGGATTCCAATCCAAATCCTTGCATATCGGTTTGTGTGTTTTTTTCTGTTGTGTTTTTGTCAAGGACTCGGGAATTTCAGGGTGTACAATTATGCCATCTTAGACGGGGGAAAAAAAGTTATCCTTTAATTTAAAAGATCAAATAATTTAAACAAAAAAGAAATCACAGAATTTGAAGGAAAAAAAAACAGCGGTAGAGAACGAAGGGAATTGTACAGAACAGTTCCGAGACCATTCGACTAAAGTCAAGTGATGTGATTTCAGGTGGCTCAATGCGTAGACCTCGTAGAGTCTTCTTCGTGACCACTAAAGGTAACATTGCTCTTTTCTAGGCCCCGCTAAAGTAATAAAATAAGATTTAACAATCCGCACAGATTTGGATAACGCAGCAGAAGGCAGGGAGGGGGTGGGGTGGGGTAAGCCCTCTCTTGCAGTCTTCAGTCAAGTCTTTTATCCCAAAGAAGAAAACTTGTGTGTGTGTGTGTGTGTGTGTGTGTGTGTGTGTGTGTGTTGTTTTGCAAGCCTGAAAATACCAGGGCTTGTTCGGTACAGTTCGGATTGTTGCTTGGGGATGCTTCCTGCACAGCCTGTCCACCTTTGATCTGGGCAGAGACGATTTGTGAATAAGTGATGCAGTCAATCATCATCTGTTTGATGCCCTCTGCGCTCCGCACTCCTCTGAAGACCCATTTTTCTCTGGTCATTCCACTTGCGCTCGATAACTGTACAAAGTGACACTCCCGCTGGTGGTAGCTATTTCTTCCCCACCACCCACCCACCCACCCACCCACCCTTCCCCGCGGACCCACACAGGACTGCGTGCTGGGCGAGCTGCGACCACCTCGATGGCTTTAATGAATGCCTTTTGTCCAAGGACTTCGATTGCAACGTGAGTCTTTCTGCCTCTGGAGGAACAATGCAGTGGCTGCCTGATTTGCCTGTAGGAATCAGCTGTAATGTATATACAAAAGGTTCTAGACACTCCCATGTTTTAGCAGTGCAAAGTGTTTTCTATTTCAATGAATTCAGGCATTATTTTTTTTTGTAATAATTTTTTTTCAAATTGAAGGCACTTGGTTTTATGGCATGTCACAAACAGAAGGTGGTTTGGTTTCCTCACTTCGGGCAGATAACTTGTCGTGTTATTTGTGGCCGCAAGCAAACTCCTATATAGCCCACATACTATTTGAGCCCAGTTCACATACAGCGGGCCGCAACGCATGCAGAAAGACCAAACATATAATAAAGCACAGCAAAGTTAACAGTGAAGGGAGGAGGGCTGGGTTTGGGTTGGGTTGGATTGGGTTGGGTTGGGGTAGAGAGGGAGGAAAGGAACAAAACACTTGCTACAGACAGTCGTGAGATCGGGTATTCACACCAGAGTAGACAGCCAAAGGAAAGGACCTACAATTATCTAACGTTTTGCTGAATATTTCTCAAGAGGGAGTAAGTGTCAGCACTTATTTTACCCTGTTTTCAGTTTGCAAATCTTTAGTTGGCCACAACCATTAATGTCTTCTGGTGACAAGCATCTCCGTTCAACTGTAATAAAACCAGCCAGATCTTTGTGCTTTGACAAGATTTCTAAAGCTCTTTGCTCAGAGTCCATCTGGGTGCAGTTGTATTCTTTTTTTAAAAAAAAATCCCTCGAAAGGAACAGAAAAGAAATGACTCTTCCGTGTCTAGGGTAGAGACCACTTTACACATATACATTTTTTTTTGTTGTTGTTGTTGTTGGTTTGTGTTTGAATCTGGCATCTTTCCTCTCTCCCTCTCTGTCTCTCTCTGTCTGCCGAGATGCCTTTCATCAGCACACATACTGTTTGAAACTCCAGCCAGCTTATGGATCTTTGGTAATTGTTGTCGAAGGTCCACGTATAAAGACTCATTCTTTGTGCGACGACCGATGAATCTTTTCTCAGCCTCTGTCGGAAATAAGGTCACCTTCCATGGCTTAACATGGCGACGAGAAGGGTGACGGGCAACAGCCATAGATGTACTGATACTGATGCTTCGCTGCCGGTTTTTAAATCTGGTTTGTGAAACACAACAGAAACGAACCGAACAAACAAGACACAAACAAAGGGATAATTAAGAGTGTAAAAAAAATAGGAGAGGCAGGTTGGTTTATAACTACTGCTATTTCAATTAAGACGCTGAAACGGTACATCATTCAGAGACCGTGTCACTGGCTTAACTCCCATCGCTGAGCCCGTTTAGCACGGGAAACTCGCCCACTAGAATTTCAATGGGACTGGCCTGGTTTTCGAGGTCGCAACCAGACTGTTTGGGATTGTTAAACAGAAGCTGCTGGGGGAAACTCAGCAGGTCGGGCAGCATCCATGGAGAAAGGAAAAAAGACGTTAGAGGGGGAAGAGGCAGATTCTGACGTCTTAAATGTCTTTAAAAAACCTCTCCTTCCAAACATGCCCCAGTTCTGACGAAGGGTTGTAGACTCGAAACGTTGACTCTTTTTCCTTTCTCCATGGATGCTGCCTGACCTGCTGAGTTCCCCCAGCAACTTCTGTTTCCGATTCCCAGCATCTGTAGGACTTTTGTGTTTTGTTTGGGATTGTTACCCATCTGGTTTAGAATTCAACCCCCATCTCCTCGCTCGACGTTTCCGTGTGCGCATCAGTCAGCACCCCCCACCCCACCCCTCCACACCACCCCACCTCTACCTTCATGCCTGTGCCCGGTTTGTGAGAGCTTTAAAAACACTACTCTAAAGCGTAAGAGGGAAATCAATGACGAGTTGATCCCATCCACACGTATGTGTTTTTGCTGGGGCCCACGAGTGAGAAGTCAGTCCGAACAAATGTATCTGTAAATATATAAAAGTGGACAAAGCAGGCCATGCAAGTGCAGAGTGTGTGTTATTATTTGCACACGAGTGCGAGCTAATAAACCCAATCAGACTGAGTGAAGGAAAGCTTTCCTCTTGTTAGTTGTAGCTGGATTGCATTACACTTGCTGGCTGGAGCTATTATCCTAAATAATTGCCTACAAAACTCCATCCTAATGCACTGTAAAAGAGACACACTCGACATTGGCTCCCTATTTATTGCTGCGTATGTACCAAGCGAAGTCACAAAGCTTGTCAGTCAAGCAAGGTAAACGCATGTGAATTGGGAGGCAGTGCCAAACAATACTGAAGAGAGCAAATCTGTGTTGTTGCCAAAAGTCAAGCTTTGTTTCCCCCTTGATGGGCTCAGAGGTCCTGCTATTATTGCTATTGCATTGACGCAGGTAAATGGAATCGTAACAGTCAAGAAAATTACACGTGGACCCAGCACTGAGCTAATAGCCCCTCCCCCACCCCCCACCCACCCCTGCTCCTTTTGGTTAGAATGCTATGGGTTCAAAGCTGTCAGAACAGTTATGTGAGTTTAGATTAAATCCGTGCTCACAGATAGCATTTGGGGTTTGGATTTTTGATGAGGAGTTGTGACTGGGAGTGGGGCTCACAACAAATGAAGAGCAATGGCGGTGTCGACGAATTGATTGACACAGGGAGGAGAGTTATGAAACACTGCAAACTTTACCGCCGATTCAGTTAAAAAAAAACACACGCCTCTTTGATCAGGACGCGTTGCACGGGTAGATCTGACTTACTGTTGACTGGGTGCATTACTTTCATGCACTCGCTCTCTGTGACGGTCACATCATCGATTGCGATGTCCCCCTCTATACCAGGCCCTCGAATGCCTTCAAAGATCAGCTGAACAGTGACAGACACAGGGAGAAAGAGACATACACACACAAAAAAACACTTGAGTTATAATGGGACCGTTAACATTGAAAGAATATTCAGCGGAACATGTGAAAGGGGGTGTGTGAAAGAACATTTCAAAACTTTCTTAAGACTATACTGACTTAAAAGATGTGGTTTCATCTCCAAATTACACTCAGGAAACACTACCCTCTCTTTTCCGCCTCTCGGTACTTTGTGCCAGCGCTGTGTTTGTGCTCGTTGAATATTTTCTCTTTGAACAAGTCTCCAGATTAAGGATTTCCTGAGTCAGATATATTTGTAGACCAGATGCGGGAGAGAGCTCCTTCATTATACCCCGAGACGCCTCAAATATTGCTTCTGTGGAACTCTACTTTGTGTGTGTGTGTTGGGTGTGGGGGGGGGGGGGGGGGCGGTGGAGGGATTCTGAGGAAATAATTTGGCAATGTATTCAGGGAATGCAGAGAATACTGTGAGCAATACGGAACTGGAGTTTCATTTTGCTCAGATCAGTGTAAGGAGAAAGGGCACCAAACCATTTATTTCTGCTGAATTGCTAAAAAAAATTGTATGAAACTTTGTATTGTTTATGATTGGATGTCCTCTTCCCTCCTTCGTCTCTCCCGCTTCCCACCAAAGTAAAGCAATCCATGCGAACAACTAATCAATCAATTTATTTTAATTTGCTCACCACAATTTAATTTTGGGGATCCCAATTCGACACGTCCACCCGGTGCTCAGTGTGATATTAACTTTGGATGCCTCTCTCAAATGCTCCAGCAATTACTGAACAGTTTGCAACTTTGCTAAAAAAAATCTGTGGGCAAGCAAATTTCTGAGGCTCATATTTATATCACTGCTGAAACTGCAATGCTTTCTGTTGCAAGTCCAATTATATTTTCTACCCCTCACCCTCGTCTTCTAACTTTCATTGGGTTGCAGTTCCAGCTTCCTTCCCGGTCTCTCACTCAGTTGGCTATTATTCCCATGTGAGCCCAGACAATGTGTGTCGATCGACAAGCTATTTGACCGTGTAGGAGTCAACAATTGTAAACTTGATTCCCATTCTCCTGTCACCCACCCACCCATCCATTCACCCATCCACCCACCCACCCATCCACAAATGACCGGTTTCCAATAAGGTCTCCTGGTTTATCATCACTGGCTACTCAAATTATAAAACGGGAGGAAAACCAAACGAGATCCGAACTTGCAAATGTGTACAATACATACACATTAACTGTCCGTTCGATGTCTCCCTGTAGATGTGATATGGAGACTAATCGTCAGTTTCTGTCTTTTTTCCTCTTGCTCGGTCTCATATCTTTCTACAAGTCAACCAGTGATCCCATTTACTCAAAAAGCCAGCACAGCAAATTGTTGCTGACTTTTTCTTTTCCGTTCCATCAATTTCAGAATTCCGATTTCCTCCCCCTCTTACTCCCCTGAAAGTATTTGTTGTGCTTTGTAATGGTGCATCATTTGTCCTCTCTGTTACTTCACCAAATAGTTTTGGACATTGCTGTACGCAAATTGGCTTGCTGCGTTCGCCTATAAAATCCACAGTTACGATAGTTTACAGTAAGCTTTGTGAAGCGCATTGATGTCTCTTTATAATATAATAATAATCCTTGCATTTTGATATACTGCATTTTATATATACAGAATATACTGTAAAGTGAATTTACTGTATATTTGTGGGCGAAACGCAGCAGTCAATTGTGTACAGCAGTGTCCCACAAACAGTCGTGGATTGAAATGACCAATTTTATTATTTTTTTGGGGGGACGGATTATTATTAGGCTTGTGGAGTAAGGAAACTTGCCCAAGGTTTCGCTTGACCTGCCTGGATTCGAAATACAGGTCTCACAATTGTAAGGCTCTAACCACTAAGCTATGGGACTCAGGCGTGAATGGCGCTATATCAAATACGGATTAGCATGGATTAGTTTTGCTATCGATACCCACCGAACCGCTATTGAAACAAACCTAAATTTACAAATTGAAATGGGGGACAATAACAGGACCAAGAAAAGACAGAGAGCAATACAATCACTTAAAATCACCTCGGAGTTTGATCAGTGAGTATGTTGAGTCAAAGCGCCCAAAAAATGATAATCTACAAAATGAATTGTTGATGTCAAAAGAAATCTATTTTTGCAACATCTCATTATTTTAACAAACGGCAAACACTGGCAATAAAACCCAAACCTCTGTGTTGCTCGTCCATTAACATTAGCTGAATAGTTGCAGTCTCACCTTTTATGCGTGTCTCTCAAGTATCATCCATCGTCAGGTTGGCACACGATGAACACACAATCAAACAGCTAAACCGCAATTGTGGTGAGCAAATTTTAAATACCCGACTTCACGTTTTCCAACCCAATTGACACTGATTCGATCAATCCATAAACACCGTGCTTTACAGAAATAAAACCGAGGGTGTAACGCTGGAAGGAAGATGAACGGTTTCCATCCCATGTCACCAAACTGCACCAGGGCCCACTGGAAAAAAACTGCTTGGAACTCTAATTGCCCGTTGAATTGGCCTCATCCTTTTACTCAGTGTTTTATCTTCTTTATTTTATTAGAGGATTCGAGATGCAATTTATGTGACAGGATCTATTTCAGTCGAGGGACAGCGATTCCCATTGCCACCTGTGGTAGTTTACATATTTATGGCTTTCAGCCCTGATTGTTCCATCAGGGATGGAGTGTGAGTGAGTGTGTGTGTTGTGTGTGCAAACGGTGTCTCTATTCCCCAATACTCAACGGGTCACACAGGAGGTCAGCGAGTGGAGATTAAACATTTGGAAAGTAAGGGACATCAAATGAACAGGTCCTACATTTCGGAATTTAACAATATCGCTTTGAAGTATAACAGCGGCAGCTGCTACGAGGAGAGTTAATGGCTTTTTTTCCTCCAGTTCCGATTCACCGGGTGCCTCCAAGGGAATACCAGGCTACATTTGCATCTCGGTTGCATCTCAAAATGAAATAACTACCATGTCTCCTTAGGTGCAACATGTCCAGGCACTCAGAGAATCGGAGAGAGAGAGAGAAAGAGAGAGTTTGAGAGGAGAGTGGGAGACTCTTCACCACTTCCCATTTATTCTGACTAATCCCAATTGCTCTGCTCTTTCTCCCATAACCTTCAATGTTAATTTCCCAATTCCCCTTTTGAGTGTCGTTGTGGACTCAACAGAATATTTGTGGGGAAATGTTATGTAGATTCTGAACAACATCCATAAACCTGAGGCCGACGGCATGTTATCTGCTTTAAAATAAAGACTTAACACATGACTATTTGACTCGTATGATCATCCTCGCATTTGATATGGTTTTAGCGAATACATCTCAAAGCGCTTGACAAGACTTCCGTCAATGTTATCTGTAGGAATTGTCTGTCTGTCAAATCACTGGGCCTTTCTTGGGGGGAAAATGCCACAGGATCGCTAAAAATGAACCCGAACAGGCAGAATACACCTCGTCTCATTCAAACACAACAACACTGATAACAATCGTTTCCCCAGTAGTAAACCTCACAGAAGTGTCAACCTGGATTATACAATAAACTCCTAATAACTCGACCGTGACTTAATTTATCATTACTATTTAAGTCACTGAGCTGTCAATATCCTTCCTGCATTCATTTATCTATTTATACACATGCCTAACTCTGGATAACTTGTCACTGTGGCCCTCTCCTTTGGAGTGACGAGTTAGGAGTTTCCAGCACATCACCTCTCAACATTGGTCTTGAAAACACATCCCATCTGACCCAGAGTGCAACCGACTGAACCAGGGTGATACTAGACCGAGTTGAGGAATCATTGGCTTCATGTAAATTGGCTAAAGAGTTCTGTAGTCTGCAAATGATAAGTCGCTGCATTTTTTACCGAGAAGTGTTAATGGTGACGTTCTCCCAATGAGATCAAATACAAGGAACATTATCTTATTAGCATGCGATCCTGGGGGGAAACAAGGGGCAGAGTTATTGTCAGATGTGACTGGCGTGCGTTACAGACACAAATGCTCTCCTCCTTTATCCTTTGATGGCTTCCCAGCGCTTGCTTGGCTTTTGACTCCCAATTTCGAGTGTCACGGTGATTTGTTCCTATTCAGCCGTGAATGACAGAGGTGGATACAACATGGTTTTTTTAAGCTAAATTAGCACCTTTGTCAGAATTGGAGAAATACAATGTAGCCACCAACAGAGCAGTGAAATGTGGGCGTTTAAAGTCTGGGAAGATTGCTTTATTTATTTTTTTCTTTATAAAAGTATTTCTTCCGTTTTCGATAGCCCCCAAAAATTCCAAACATTACATATGGCAACGCCAGTTAATTCATAATGTTATAGGGCTTAAACGGGTTTCTATAGCTCGTCTTCTGAAAGAAAAACAAAACAAATTTAATCTGTATAATTATGATTTATGACTTTAGAGAACACTCAAAGTAAATGTGTTTGTTTTAAACCCTAAGGGGACTTTTTTTTCCCCCATCCCCCTACAATCAAAAAAAATATTAGTTTTGTTGCTTGGCTCGGCTCTGTTCAAATTGCCTGCTGTTTGGGTCTATTTTTAAAGAAATAGACAGGGACAAATTTCTGTTACAGCAAATGCAATGGTACTTCTAACTTCATCCGCAGCACTGATTAGGCAATCTTTACCTCTGGAGCTCAGTCCCTTGGCTCAGTGTGGCCCACTTGCTCTAGCTGTCTATTTTTCACGCCTTCCTTTAGAGCTCTTTCTACGCCCCAAATTCTACTGGGATGGCAGAGGAGGTAATGGTTGGAAAACATTTTTTTTAAGAGAGATGTAAACAGCAGGTTCATGTTTCGATCACAGAAATATTCTGTCGGGCTTTTTTTGGGGGCATAAAATAAAATGCGGCCAAAACCCTAATAACACTTTATTTAATTGCTTATTGACAGCCCAGCTGAACTTTTATAAATTCCATAGATTTTGCCTGCATTAGGCTAGTGCACCCTTCAGGCTTTTACACTTGGCACTAACAGCCTTGAAGCTCATCTTAGAAGGAGCAGAAAGAAGTTACAGTGGGGGCAGCAGAGTATAATCTTTTTATATATATATCTATACACTTAACCCACAAATTGATGTTTATTTGAGGCCAAACCATCTTACATCTGCTGTACTCAGACTCATCCCACCAAAGCAGTGTGTAACCCTCGACTCGTGTGTGCCATGTTGGTGTTTCGAAACTCAGCCGCACGAGTGATAACAAAGCTCTAAAACTCTCGACTTCCTTTAACGATTGTGCCCCATTGACAATGGTACAAAGATAGACCCTGAGAAGGCAGCCAAGCAGAGATGTAACGGGAGCTGGGTAATCATTGAAAGAAAAAACATTTCTTTTAAAGAAAGATGCCAATTGTGAAACCAGCTTCTCCAGGTGTGACCTCCTCAGTTTGTTGGTGGAAGTACGTAAAGTGCCTTGAGACACCTCAACGATGTGTTAAGGCGCTACATCAAGTGAAAGGTTTATTATTATTATTATTATTAGGTGATGTACTTGATGCACTGGGATCGCAAGAGTCAAACTTTCCTTCAGTAAATGCGGCTGTAAATGGATACATCCATTTATTTACTGACCCAAATTTCTTTACTGAACTAAAATGAACAACTATTTGCAACCCTGAATGATTTATTGATTAAAAACGGTTTAAGAATTAAGCAAGTGTTGTGTGCACCTAATGAATAATTTTACTGAATGAATTTTATGACTGATGAGTTCCCGACTATGATTAATACATGATGAAATGAGTTGTTGCGTTTTGTAATTTATTCCTCAAGTCATTTAGGGACCCTTCCTGTTCTGTCTCTTTTCTCCTCACTATTGGTTTGATCCACCTTCACTTTTCTAAATCTAGCGCTTCAGATGTGAAGACCAAAATTCCACCTAGTCCAAGGCTGTAACACCATTGCTTCTTAAAATTTAAGGTTGTGCAGAAGTGCAAAACATTCTTACATTCAGCCCTAATTTGGGAGTTCTGCACTTCTTAAAAAAACACTAGTTTACGAATTCTGCCCACAAAATATACAGTCAATTCACTTCACAGTGTACTCGGTGAAACGCTTTGAGATGTCTCAAAGACGTGACATTTATATCAATAGCGCTATTGATATCAAAGTGCTATATCAAATGTAAGGATTATTATTATTATAATTAAATGATCAGTCTCTCCAATGCCTCAGACATCAGGACTCAAGATTGCTGTTCTCTAGTTTGCCTACGAGAGCAAGACAAACACTAGTCTTGTCTCCCATCAGGTCACTCTAGCTGCTGCAGAGTTCTGAAGGCAAAAGTATCAATCTTTGGCTTGCCCTTATCCTGTGGAGCTTTCAGTTGACCTTTCCACTGGAATTTGCTTTACGCACAGAATAAAATGATGTGCCACGAAGTTCTCATGCAAACAGGAAATTTACCAATGGGTAAGTTACTCAGGCAACAATAACGAGAGCAGACATAGCGCCTGTTCAATGTATCGTGCATAGACTGTAAAAATAGGTAGTCCTCGCTTAAAGTTGCTTCGATCCACGTTTTTTCATTATTACGTTGGAAACGAACTACTTTGGGTAGTGTAAGTGTACATAGACGCTGAACAGTGTTCTTGCACGGGTTCTCTTAATGTTGTTTCGCTCAAAGTCACACTTTTCGCGAACACAACGGCAAAGATAAGCGAGGGACTGGGGAGGTGGCTGCTCCCTTGACTGAGCCTCTGATTCATGTCAGATTCAGCCAAACGGACATCAAAGTTATTTGGGAATCGATCAATCTCTTCAATAACCAGAGTTGTTTGCCGTTACCTCTCAGTAATGAGCTTCGGTATCACTCCCGAACACTGCGTTTCGAGTTTTATTGCGATTGGTTACCTCAGCCTTACTTGAGCTCCGTTAAAGAGCAACCGTAAATTGTGTTGTATCGGACGCTTTCCTGTCCCTGGAGGGGAATAAGCCTGCACCACATCGCTGAGCAATTTGGGATCTGCAAGATTGTCTTGAGAGCCTTGAAATAAGCTTTCTGGGATGCAACCCTGTGTGGAGGATGTTATATAAATACAAGTTGTTGTTGTGGCTGTTGTTATTTCCCTGTACAAAGCCATATAGGGTTCTTTAAAGACAAAGTGACAGTGTTCAGACACGGTGAAGTTCGAGGTGGCTGTAACACAGAGCTCAGTGGTGCCCCAAGCAGCTGAACCAACCAATAACAACAACAACAAAATTACATTTCATGTCGGGAGGACGTCCTAAGTCAGGTCGGGACCCAAGCAAGGGAGAGGGACAGGATAGGGGGGAGGGGTGGGAGAGAGTTGGGGGAGTGGGGGGGAGGGGGAGAAAGTTGGGAGGGCAGCAGAAGGCATGGTCGAAGAGGAGGGTCTTGAGACCGGCCTTGAAGGAGGTGAAGGAGGGAGCGAGGCGAAGGCACCGTGGGATGGAGTTCCAGAGAGTGGGGGCAGAGAGGCTAATGGTAGGGCGGGTTGGTTGGGGGGGACATGAAGCAGACCGAAGCCCACTGAACGGAGGTTCATAGGAGGACAGCAGATCAGAGAGAAGGGGCGGGCAAGATCGTGAATGGTAACCAAGTATGGAAACAACAGGTACCACTCACCTCTACAAACACACAGTCACGACAATCCACAGAAAACTTTGAGACGTTCGATATTATTGGCGCTACATTAAATGCGAGAATTATTATCAGCACCATCACTCCCATATATGCAATTGCATGCAATAAAACTTAATTAAATAGAATGAAACAACGTGTTAGTAAACAAAGCCACCTTTTATAGAACAAATGTACCGTTATTTCTGATCTATCAGTCATGTTGTCCCATGTATTCCTGCTAGCTTTATTTTCCCACCTGGAAGGTCCCACTGGGATTGATATTGATATTTGCTTGCATCCACTGCTCCCCTTGGTTGCCAGACATGCTCCAGATAAGGTTCTCAGTCACAGTTTGCCCCTTTAGTCGTAGAAACAGATTCAAAGTGCCTGAAAAGAAAATGGAATAAGATTAATATGGAATAATAATTGAGAGCTTCTATTTAAGTGCTCCAATACGCTGTCCTACATGAAGGTCGCTGTATAAATGCAAGTTGTTTTTGTTATTGCATTCGTCCTTTAAAACTTTGTGACCATATACCTGTATATCGACAACGTGATTAAAAAGAACAATAAATAAATCTAGGGTTAGGGTTAGTCTTCTAGACGTCTCAAAGTGCTTTACAGAATATGCTGTAGAGTGAATTGACTGTATATACAGTATGAGGACGAAACGCAGAAGGAAGCCAATTTCACACGGCAGCGTCCCCTCAAACAAATGACCAATTGATTTGTTTTTTCGAGGGATTATTATCAGGTGTGTGGAGTAAGGAAACTTGCCCAAGGTTTCACCCTGCCTGGAATTGAACCCAGGTCTTTCGCTTGCAAGGGAAGTGCTTTAACCACAGTACTCCAGAACAAAGTTAATAGGCACAGCATAAATCTTTGATCAAGGTTTCCCCTGTTACAGAAGCACTGTTGCAGATTAGTGTCAATCCCGGTATTATTTTTCATTGCTGTTGGGATTTCTTTTTCCTGGTGGCAAATTTTCACCATCCGTGATGGATCTTGATCTGCAGTCAACCAGCTTGAACACTGGTTCCCTTTGTTGTAAAGTACCCCCGAAAGCGAATGTAAGGTTTCAAATCAGTCAAGACATGGCACGTCTTTTTCAACGATTGGTCTTGAACTAGGGACCTCCATGTACTTATAAAGACCCTCGGCAGATTGCCTTCAGCAAGTGTATAGCAGACTGAGGTCCTGAAGGATTGGGTTGACCGCTTCCATTCAGCCAGGATCAAGCAGTTTTGTGAGGCAGAAAATTACAACAATGAGCTTGTAGCACTGACCAGGAGGTCAACTGAGCATTCAATTGCTACTGATGTCCACAAACTATCACTAGCACTGAACAGAGGTACATCAGAATTCTGCTTGAACCAGTCTCTCCGTGAGGGGTGAATCAGTGTGGCCAGCTTGTCGGGTCGGACAAAATGCTGTATATTTTTTTTACAAATTTTACAATAGACACGTCACAGATATTCTGATTGCTTGAGTTTGGATTAGATGTTGGTTTGCAGGGCTGTCACAATATTGTGGCAGCCCTGCAAACTTTGTTTTCTTAGCATTTCAATTTGACAAACTGTTGAATTCAGTCTTAACCTTGAAGCTGTTTTATAATCTATAAAAGGTGGTGCCGTCCTTCAGATGAGTCATTAAATTGAGGTCCCGTCTAATAATAATCCTTGCATTTGATGTAGCACTTTTCACATCTTCTAGACGTCTCAAAGTGCTTCACAGAATGTACTGTAAAGTGAATTGACTGTACATTTGTGGCCAAAACGCGACAGCCAAGTGCGCACAGCAGTGTCCCACAAACAGTCATGGATTGAAAATGACCCATTTAATATTGTTTTTTTTTCAAGGGATTATTATCAGGCGTGTGGAGTAAGCAAACTTGCCCAAGGTTTTACCCTGCCTGGAATCGAACCCAGGTCTCTTGATTGCAAGGTGCGTGCTCTAACCACTGAGCCGCAGGGTTCCACATGTGTTCAGGAGCACCTTACAGATAACGCTTTTGGCCAATAATTCCCCACATGAAATTGATGATTCACTTCATGGCAATTTATGCCAACTGGCTGCTGCAATCACCTACAAATGACAGGCACCACACTTCACAGTTAATCCTGTGAAGCAGTTTGGGACATCCTCCTGACATGAAAGACACCATCTCAAATGCAAGAATTGTTACTATTACTGTATTTAGGTTGACAAACGTATGCTCGGCTTCAAATGAACTGTGGAGAAATGATTTACAAAAGGCTTTGCCTTAGATGAATTTCACCTGTGACTGTATCCTGCCCTACTTTGCAGGAAAAGGGTTATCAAACTTTCGCAATTATTTTCCAAAGTTCCGATAATCCTCAGGTAATCATTTTATTGTAACTCAAGCTAAAATTCTTCGGAACATATTAGATAAAAATTTAGCATGGTAGGTGAAGGATTTATTGCTTACTTATGCTTGGAATTAACAATTCATATTGCTGGTGATAATTAGTCTGTAAATCACAGAGGGACGTTTAAATCTCTTCCTAAGCGAAGACACAGCAGTTTGAGATTAATGACACATTAAAAGGTGTTGGAAGTCCCACATCACGTAAATCAATAACACCACTCATACAATCAGCAATTTCCGTGTTGCCCAAAGGATTTCCTTTTCTGCTGGTTTAACTATCGAAATAGCAGCTGCGATTTGCCCGGTAATGGAGCGTTTCGAGACGTCAGCTTTCACTGAACTCGCTCGGAAAAGACGGTACTGATTCACACAGAATCTGAAAACAAAAAAGCTAAGGAAACATTCCTCGACGCAGGTATGAATGTGGTGAGAATGTGGATCTCGCAGGCAGAAGTGGTGGTTAAAACAAAGTACTGTATCAGTGTATTTATAGAAAACTCTTAACTGCTTACAAGAAGGAGAAGGGAATAATAATAATAATAATCCTTGAATTTGATACTGTATAGCACTTTTCACATCTTCTAGATGTCTCAGAACGCTTCACAGAATAAATATGCTGTCAAGTGAATTAACTGTATGTTTGTGGGCGAAACGCAGTAGCGTTGGATTGAAATGACAAATTTGTTATAGGTTTTTGGGGGATGGATTATTATTAGGCGTGTGTCTGGAGTAATGAAACTTGCCCAAGGTTTCGCACTGACCTGACTGGATTCGAAACATGGGTCTCACACTTGTAAAGCAAGTGCTCTAACCACTGAGCTACAGGACTCCACAGAATAGAATAGAAGGGAATGGGAGGGGAAAAGGGAATGCAAATCAGGATGGATGGAGGCTCATGTGGAGTATAAACACTGGCACAGTTTTGGGTCGATTGGCGTGTTTGGCTGCTGTACGGTCTGATTAATTCTGTGTAATTTTATGTAAAGTCAACTGATTATAGATTCCCAAAGCCTTCCTCATCTAATGAAAGCGCCTGAGCTCTCTCCGAACAGAGCTACTTATCAGAATATTCCGTTCAGAACTGCTGCATCTCAACTGATTTGCAATATCGCGCTGTCATCCAGTTTGCCTAGTTTATTGCTGGTTCATACTACTTTGACATAATGAGAAATTAGTCCACGAACACTCAGTCCCCCTTGGCAGATTCAAAGCCAATTGATCCTCTTCATTCTGCAGTTACTTGTGGAGCCCTGTAGCTCAGTGGTTAGAGAACTTGCATTGCAAGCAAGAGACCTGGGTTTGATTCCAGGCAGGGGGAGAAACCTTGGGCAAATTTCCTTACTCCACGCCTTATCCCATCCCTCGAACTACAAACAATAATAATTTGGTCACTCAATCCACCACTGTTTGTGGGACACTGCTGTACGCAATTGGCTGCCATGATTCGCCCACAAATATACAGTCAATTCACTTTACAGTACATTCTGTGCAGCGCTTTGAGACGTCCAGAAGACGTGAAAAGCGCTATATCAAAATGCATGGATTATTATTATTATCCCTATCACATGTTGCCAGTTTTACAGCCACTTTTATATGGAAGGTTTTCAGTCACAGAATTAGTAAAAGTTGATTAAAGTTCCCGGCAGCAATAAGATTAATGTTTCCACACCTCACACCGGGAACTCAATCTCTCTGAATAACATTGCTGACTTTGTGCCAACTTGTTTCAAAGTGTAAAACCTCAGGCCTGTTCACACTTGCTTCCTGACGCTTCAAAGAAGGGCAGGAAAATGGACGCTGAAACTCTTTCAAACAATCAACTAGATCCTTCCTCCCATGGCTCTGATATTTCTGGCTCTATAAACTCACATTAATCCGCAGCTGCACTGGAAATATGAGAGATGGACGCGCTAGAAGGTAATATGCAGTCAGCATAATTTATCAAATAAACAACAGCCTTAGGATTGCTCATAATAAACACTTCTTAATGGGATCAAAATAGATAGTGGCATGTATGAATGCGCATACTTGTCTAACACACTGTGTCTATGAAATTGCATCAATATATCTCCAGATATTACAAATGCACAGCTACTGGGGCGCCATATAAAAGTGGCTGATACTGCAGATAATGACATAAGAGATGAGCAGACAGGCTGAGTAATTTCCTGGCTGTGAATGCACTCATAATTCATCTGGGGTACTGCGCCAATTATCAAAGTTTTCATTACTGCTTTGGAGTCCAACTTTTTATTGCTTTCCGAACACAGAGCACTTTGCTAAATTACATTTGATGAGAACGAAGTGCCTTGCAGTCTGTCTCCGCAAAGATCAGAGAATGTGGATGTTTCTGTCACACTCTGTAAATGTCATCACTGTGGAGGGTAATTGAGATTTCGTTTGAAGCTGACACTCTTGTGAAGACGGTTGACTGTGAGTGAGGAATGCCTCCGACCATCTCCCCCCCACCCTCCCCCCAGGCTCCGGTACGGTTCTGAGTTAATGATGGATTTACAGTGAACATTTCTTACAGTTTTTGTCTCTAAAGAAAAAAAATTCAACGCACCATCGGGAAGCGCTGCAGACTTCAAGTATTTGAGGGCGTGAAGAACGACACTAGGTTCTAACCGTGTATCTAATGACACTTCTATTACTCGAGTTACAGAAGCCATGCAAATGAAACTTGCTGTGAAGTTGCTGAACTGAATGCAACACTTTCAAGTTCCTTTTTTTGACAGCAGCTTTCATAACAAACTCACAGCCAAAGGGCTCAAGTTTAACTCCCAGCCACCCGAAGCTTGCTTTCGTTCACTAAGTGAGTTTTATTGTATTCCTGCATCTTACAACAGCATATCACACTGCCTGGGGGAGATGGGTGGGGTAAGGGGTACTTATAGTCTTCGGAATATTCTTGCCCGACTCCACTGGCTTCCCATCACACAGAGAATTCAATTCAAGATCCTGGTCCTCACATATCAAGCCCGCCATGGACTTTATATTTTTTGACTGCTGCCTGGATATCCCTGCTCAAACATAACAGCCACTTGCATTACTGGTAGGGAGAAAACTGATGGGGAAGGTTTTAATGGGCAAATGTTTTACTTGTCTTCCTTGCTGTCATCAAATGTACTTTGCATTTAACAAGGCAAAATGTTAGATCCTAATTGTCCTAACTGGACATGTTAGAATGACATTCCCAAGTTGTGGTCAAATTCATAACGAATTAAAAGTGAAAAACCAAATCACTAGTCTTCCATTTTTTAAGCCAATGTGAAGCAGGTGAATGTACTCAAAGGGAAACGGTTTTACAGGGTTAGTCTCGGATGCGTACAGTGACGTGTCTCACACATATCAATTTCACCTGCAAACCATTTCAGACGAGGCAGAAAATAGCTGGAGCCCCTTCCATGAGTTCAAGTCTTCGAATTAATGTTAAGAATAAAGTAGTTCTGAGTTGAACCCGTTTGTTTGTGTTGCAGCTGAACCTGCTGCCTCTTCCATTTCATTAAGATGTCAGTTAGTGGCACTTGAGATGTGGCCACACTCGTAATACAAAGAGACATCCTCTCTTGATAGTTTCCCGTGGGTTTGATACAGGCACAAAACGGGTGCCTCGCGAGCTGACAGTGACCCGTATCTACATTTTAATTACATTTCAGATTCCGTATTACACACTTGCTGACTCGAAGGTTAAACACACAAGTGTTAAAACAAAATACCGGGGCTACAAACTGACTGGGTTTCCAGCGCTGTGAAATATTGTCTACTTTGTACTTACCTTCCCATAAAATAATTTTTTAAAAATAATAATAATTTGAAATCATAAACGGAGTTGTTATGAGTGCGCTCTGTGTTTTACATTGATAATCACAAAGCAATCCCTAGGGATTCTCTCCTGAGGTGGTAAAGTTTTCAGGATGAAGAATGTACACACACATCCACACACATTACTTACCTATGTGCTTTCCGTACATGTTGTAGTAGAAGCTGACACAGTAGGCACTGTTAGAGGATCCATATGGATTTTTGGGTAGAGTACTGAACACGGGGCTTAACAGCCGAGCCTTTTCACCTTTCTCTCGTGGGCGGGAAGTCTCAATGTACATGTAGAAACCTATGGAGCAAAAGAGAACAAAACAATAAGCTCCTCAGACAATTTCCATGCAAGATTCAACACATCTCTTTTTTTCCCTCCCCACTGACAGATATTTACAAAGGAGCAGGTTCGAATCGAACTCAAGTCGCTGTTGGGATCAGCCAATTAGTATTGGCTTATGATATCTGTCGCAATGCCAGCTTGTTCATTATTTCCAGATCATCTTTTCTACGACTGAGTTGTTAATTTAGGTCCCGCCTGCCTTGTGATTCAGGTAGGCATCAAAGGACAGTTTCCCAAATCATTCACTTCAACAAAGGAAATAAATTCTCCTCCTGGTTATATTCCCTCTACATCCAAATCCGTCTACAAAATATAGAACAACCTAGATTTATATAGCGTCCTCCACGCCAGATGGCATCTCAGAGCGCTTCAAATATCCAGCCAATACAATACAAAATACAATACAAAATTACATTTGCATTGTGCCTTTTATGTTGGGAGGATGTCCCGCTAGACAGTCAGGTTACAGTCAATTCACTTTCCAGTTTATTCTGTGAAGTTCTTTAAGACGTGGCATGATAAGGTGCTTATCAAATGCATAGATTATTATTACTATTAACTTCACACCAGTATTCAAATTAATTGACTGCTCATCTCAATGTCTGTAAGACGTTGCTGGTACAGATTAGTTGCCACATTTACCGATGTAACAACATTCATTTCTAATTAATCTCATTCTGGGAATTGCTTTGTGCAGTTTCGTTCATGGGAAAGTCACCAACTGAACAACAGTTACTGTAACTTTGTTCCTTGTGAATCTGAGTAGAGCTTCTCCTATTCTTTGCTGGTTCTTTCTACTCTCAGGATTTTATATCGACATTTATGTTTAAACAAGATCTTAACGAGATCAACATCCTTTGATGCAGAACAGGGCCAACTCATTTTTAAAAAATAGTACAAATGCTGAAAGGATTTCATTGGATTCCTGTGAAATATCTGGTTGGATTCTTGAGAGTTTGAGTCTAGTTTTAGACCAGTCTGTATGTTTACATCTTATTGACGTCTCAAAACGCTTCACAGAATATACTGTAAAGTGAATTGAATGTATATTTGTGGGCGAAACGCGGCAGCCAATTGCGCACAGCAGTGTCCCACAAATAGTCGTGGATTGAAATGACCAATTTTATTATTGTGGTTTTTTATGGATGGATTATTATTGGGTGTGTAGAGTAAGGAAACTTGCTCAAGGTTTCGCCCTGACCTACCTGGATTTGAACACAGGTCTCACACTTGTAAGGCCAGTGCTCTAACCACTGAGCTAAAGGAGTTTGGTTAGCAAACTAATTCTTAATGTATGCTTCGAAGGGGTAAAGTGCTTCACAGGATTTATTATGAAGTGTAATGACCTGTATTTTATGTAGGTGAACATGTATAGTACATGGATAGCAAAGGCCTCTTGCCTCTCGTTGCACAGTATGACCACTATTACTTGAAAGCAAAAATAAACTCAAGTTTAAACAACAGACAATTCATGTAACATTACCGCTGGCTGCTCACAGCATGTATTACAGAAATCCAAAGTGTTGTCCTATCTATTATTGATGAGCTTTGGAAAATTTTGTTCTTTCTTTGTGTATTTGGCCTTTTCATTTCTAATGAACGATGTCTGCTCTGCAGCCATCATAACTCCTATGCAGAACTGTGTTCTTGCAATGTGGTTTTAGCTGGTTAGACACCAGGAATACCCCAATGCACATCTGAGATTTTTCAAGCCATAACTCTTTCCAACCTGTGCCTGTCTAATACTCCTCAAAATTAGGTAAACAGGATGATTCCTCCAGGGAGAGAGAGAGAGAGAGAGAGGGGGCACATTCCATTCTAACAATCTATCTCTGGAATTTAACAATCATAATAACCCCTTAGATTTGATATTGCGCTTTTCACGTCTTCTAGACGTCTCAAAGCGCTCCACCGAATACATTGTAAAGTGAATTGACTGTATATTTGTGGGTGAAACACAGAAGCCAATAGCACAGCAGTGTCCCACAAACAGTCGTGTATTGAAATGATTAATTTACAATTTTTTTTGAGGGATTATTATCAGGCGTGTGGAGTAAGGAAACTTGTCTCAGGTTTTGCCCTGCCTGGAATCAGCTACAGGGCCCAGCTACAGGACTCCACGATTTCCACGTAGAGGTGGGACGCATGGAGCTCTCAGTTTGGTTTGGATGCTCTTAAGCATATGATGGGCTTTGCATGTGTCAGAAGCCCGGCTGACCAAAGGAAAAATGCGTCTAATCTGAATTTTGTTGAACACATCGATGTAAAAAACACAAACTCCCGTTGAGTCAACATTGAACATTTGCAGAGATAGATTTCCAGCTTGTTTACAGCGGAGACAAATTGAACGCAAGACTCCCTGACACACATAAAGTCACAGCTTCATCAAAACAAATAGAACGCCATTCTGGCCAGGCAGCGCAAGATGAAAAGCTTCCATTTATTGTATCAGGGCCACGAGAGACTGCTGGCACTTAACATTGGAGAAGGAAACAAGTAATTAGCATAGAGAGAGAGAGAGAAAGAGAAAAAGGCAAAATACTGCAGACGCCGGAAATCTGAAACACAAACAGAAATGGCTGGGAATACTCAGCAGGTCAGGCAGCATCTATGGAGGACGGAAAAGTGAGTCAACGTATCGGATCCCAGTTTACTCACTTTGACTCACTTTCCTTTCTCCATAGATGCTGCCTGACCTGCTCAGTGTTCCCAGTGACTTCTGTTTTTGTTTGTGAGTAGCACAGAGACCTGGCCGATAACAATAGCCTGGGTCAATTTGGATCCCTGCAGTTTAGAAATATGTTCTCTTATTCTGCACTAGCTCCAGTACAATCAATGGGTTCTCACTTCCCACTCAACTGCCTTTGTTCCACGAATAAATAAGAGGTCATAAAAATGTCACACAATTTGCGTCTGTTACATTTACCTGAACACTGAAAACTCATCAACTACCTTACTAAGACCTACCTCACCGGTCACCTCTCATTTCTTTCCCTCTCCCACCCAGTGGCAGCAACTTGTTATTTCCTTCTGCGTTCCTCCTGATTTTGTCAATGTACAATGATCAAAAGTTACAGAATTCAATGGAAACTCACAAGAATTATCACTGTTAGATTATCCAAGTGGAGTGAAACCTTGGCCAAGTTTCCTTACTCCACACGCCTAATAATAATCCCTCCAAACAAAAATCACAAATTGGTAATTTCAATCCATGACTGTTTGTGGGACACTGCCGTGCGCAATTGGCTGTCGTGTTTCGTCCACGTATATACAGTCAATTCACTTGACAGTATATTCTGTGAAGCGCTTTGAGACGCCTGGACGATATAAAAAGCGCTACATAAAATACAAGTCTTATTATTATTATCAGATTATCTAGATAGAGTATCTGACTCTAACTGGAATAAGCTTAGTTCCTTTCAATTGACAGGAATATTTGGACCTTTTTAAAAGCTTTTCTTACTTCCTGTACACCTGAGCTACTGGTCAGCTGAACAAAAAAGATAGTGCTCACCCTTTCATTACAACAAATTCTCTTGCCTTTCCTGTTCTCCCTTTAGGTCCGTGTTTTCAAGCGACGGCCCCCTTGTTCTTGAATTTTGCAGCAAAGGGCCCGATTTCAGAAAAGCTCGTTGATATTAGTACTGTATCCTGTTGTATACAAACTGATTGTGAACCTTTGTTGTGGATGATGGAATAGATTGATCCATTCACGCTTTATGAGGCAGATTATTGTCCACGCTGTTGTCAATTTCGGCTGCACATTTTGCTCCTTGTCAATTTAAAGCAAAATTTGGCAATTAACTTCAACCCAGGGGGTGCTTACAACTGGCAGACTCAAAGTCGAGAGTGCGCTAGACACACAATGCACTCTACCTAATCCAATACTCTTTCGCAATCAACGCAGCTTAATCACGATGAGATAGATAATAATGGAGTTCAGCACAGTGAGGAATATTGTCAGCTAAATTTAGCTCGAGGTAACCACCTTGGGTTTACAGCTTCAAGTCAAGTTAATGTCTCTTCTCGCTGTAGCTCAGTGGTTAGAGCACTCGCCTTATAAGTGTGAGACCTGTGTTCACTTGACAGTATATTCAAGTGATATACAGGCAGATCAGGGCAAAACCTTGGGCAGGTTTCCTAACTCCACATTGCCTAATAATAATCCGTCCAAAAAAAACACAATACTGCAATAAAAATCGGTCATTTGCAATCCATGGCTGTTTGTGGGGAACACGGCTATGTGCAATTGGCTGCTGCGTTTCGCCCACAAATATACAGTCAAATTCACTTCAAGTGTATACTGTGAAGCGCTTTGAGACATCGATAAGATGTGAAAAGCGCTATATCAAATGCAAGGATTATTATTTTATTATGGGACCAAGATGCAGTTTGTAGCAAAGAAAATCCCTAATGTAGCCTATCCCAATCCTCTAATGCCAGCTTGGTTCAATGCGTAGCACTGGTTTGAAGCCTTGGATCTAGAGTCTAGGGTGACACACCAATGCTATATTTTTGGAGACATTAAATGACAATCTCGGCTGCCAGGTGAGCCTTAAAGATCCCAAGACACTATCCGACAAAAATATAACTAAGGAAGTGCAACATAATGCAAGTGCTCTGTGTTATTGTTGTTGAACAATGTTCCCCTTTCTCCGAACATTCCTGCGTGTCTCCTTCAATAACAAGATATTAATTATTAACAGCCCTGGATCCCCAGGAGAGTGTTTCTGACTTCTTTGGGAAATTGGAACAATATTAGTTATTTCCATAGCTGCAGCTGCCGTTACATTTAATGTCGTTACCATTATTTAATTAAGTAATCTTGGTAGCAAGCTGCTTTAACTGGGCCTGGTATAAATATTCAATGATTCCAAGTATTTAAAACCATCATTTCATTTCTTCAGTTGTGTTTACAGATTGTTACTGGAATCACTGAAATCTTGGTGCTCTTTAAAAAGATTCCTTTGAATAATCAGAGATTATTTCCATTTATTGCAGTGTAATAATAATCCTTGATAATATTTGATATTGCTTTTCTAGACGTCTCGAAGTGCTTCACCGAATATAAAGTCAATTGTATATATGTGGGCGAAACAAAATTATCCACCAATTGTAAAAAAAGCCTTTCACTAACTTAAACACAAACTTAATTCTGCAGAATCTCAGAGTTTTTCATTCGACTACAGTTCTCTGCAACCCAGATTATTTCCTGAACAAGACTGCAATTAGCAGGGAGATAACTATCTTCTTGCAGTCCCAAGTGAATAGAAATGAACATGTTACCAGGTCTTATGAGGCACTCAGAACTCTGAATTTATTTTGCTAATGTTTGGCTCTGGGATTTTTATTTAATATTGGTTTCCCAGTGTGTTCTGAGCAGAAGTTTTTACGTTCATTAAACTGGGAAGACGGATAATCGTAATTAGGATTATTAAAAGTTTCTCTGTACCTTGAATTAACTTCAAGGCAGTAATATTAGGGGGAGGGAAAGAATTGGGTAGTAGGGGGTGGGGCTTTGCTGTGAAGCACATTTTTCAATTATGCCTAAAGTCTGAGTTTGAATCCAACCCAGATTAATGGAAGAAATGTCCTCTGATAGAACAGGATAACGTTTCTATCTCCCAAAGCAAAAATGTTGCGGGCTTTGAGTGAGGTTGTATTTTTGCCAAATTACAGCCATTTACAGCCTTGGATTCACGCCCACTAGAAATTATGTTGAGAGTGTCGAAATGCATTCATTCAATCATTTAGAGCTCAGAAGGCCTTCTTCAACTTGTCAACTGTAGTACATTGAAATCGTGGCCCTGAGGTGACAGGACTCTGCTACCTACAGTCGATCATATTTCCTGTTTTATTTACAACATTTTGAACAATTACTTCCATTAATCTCAATGCATTAAAGACACAAAAAATTGCAGTGTATATATACAGCAAATTGGTCACTCTATCCACGACTGTTTGTGGGACACTGTCGTGCACAATTGGCTGCCTTTTCCCAAACCCTTCACTTAAACAAAGTGAGGAATTTCTCCTCCTAGTTATATTCCCTCTACATCCAAATTCACCTTCAAAATATATGCAGTGAATTCACTTTCAAGTATATTCTGTGAGGCGCTTTTAGACGTCTCGAAGACGTGATCAGGGGCTACCTCAAATGCAAGGATCATTTTTATTATCATTATGAAAGTATCTAATACACAATTGTAAATGCGTCACTGCAGTTATACTAAGGCACGCTCTACAGGAAAACATCACATCATATTAGTATTCATATTACAAAATGAGAGCACAAGGTTTCCTATCAAACCCTCTCTGTCTGATTCCTCGACTGCTCATATGTATTCTTACGTTTTCCAAGGTTCATCTTCTGGTGGTTAATGAGGCCGAATCAATGTAAAACTATGCTAACAGAAATATTCCGTTTATACTGACATTTCCATCTGCTGAAAAATTATTTTGCACGCCTTCTTTTACTGGCTGCGTTTTATTCAATAAAATGTTACTCAGCAAGTACAGAAAGGTCACTGTCAAGGTATCAAACGCCACAAATGGATCCCAAGGGCAACTTGTAGCTGGAAATAGACATTGTAAGGATGTTAGAAGACATTTCAGAGTTTATGGGCTTTGTAGTGCTGGCTGGTGAGAGAGCGATGCATTAAAGCAGTTCATGGGGTGGGTGGGGGGGGGGTGAGAATGAAGGATCGGAGATGATTAAAATCATTGGAAACGGTCTCTAAAATGGATGAAATTGGTTTTAATTTTGAGATCGGAATCTGGTCTTATTTGCATTCGGACACAAACCTAGATTTCCAATTGGCCATTATTAGAATTATTATTATGTTTATTATTTATTATTATTAAAATTAGAATCCTATCTTGCAGTCCCTCTGCCTCGCCACCTCCCTGGACTCCTTCAAGTCCCGCCTCAAGACCTTCCTCTTCGACGGTACCATCAGTCACTCCAAATCCCCCCCTTTCCTTCCACCCTCCCCGTCCCCAGCTCGGGTTTAAAACAATAACTGTCCAGCGCCTTGTGACGTCCTCCTGACATGAAAGGCGCAACACAAGAGTAATGTTGTAATTGTTGTCGTTTTTGAACAACATTGGTGTTCAATAAGCATTTCACATAGTGCAGTACATCTCGATTGGAACCATTTTAGCCGTGAGCCTGGCCCATTCCCATTTTCTTGAAAGAAAATATCACAACATCTGTCTGTGTTGGTGAAGGAATCATTGTACGCTGATTGTGTTCAGTCAAACCAAATTCAGAATTGTTTTCTGAGTAAAGCGCCTGCAGGTTAAAGCTGGCCACGAGCTGTGACGTGACATGAAACAATGAGTCACTGTAATATCTGTTCTACTTTTTATAACCACTCTTTTATGCCACAGTTTGTGAGATGCCTAATACAGTAATAATAATAATAATCCTTGCATTTGATACAGCGCTTTTCACATCATATTGACGTCTCAAAGCGCTTCACAGAATAGACTATAAAGTGAATTGACTGTATATCTATGGGAGAAACGCAGTAGCCAATTGTGCACAGCAGCGTCCCCACAAACAGTCGTGGGTTGAAATGACCAGTTTTTATTATTGTTGTGTTTTTTTTGAGGGATTATTATTAGGTGCGTGTGTGGAGTAAAGAAACTTGCCCAAGGTTTCGCCCTGACCTGCCTGGATTCGAACACAGGTCTCACACGCCTTGTAAGGCGAGCGCTCTAACCACTGGCCAGCGGGCAAAGAGGTGCCTCTGAACACAACCACTCGAGCAGCTTTTGCATCTCTTTCCCTGTGTTCATATTAGAAAGTGCCACGATTAAACAATCTGCTTTAAAACCTTTATTAATTTAAAAGGGGAAAGCGAGGCTTGCCAGCGTATGACCCTGTTCCAACCGTACTCTGGGGGGCTTTAGATAAGACAAGGAAGGAGCATTAAGTGACTCATCCATTATTCACCTCCGTAAACCTTGGCTTAATTTCGGAACCAGTTAAGCTATAATAAATAGAAATCCACCAGGAACGTAGTCATTCCACTGCAGCCTACCAGGCTTCTGTTAGGCATGGACTATAAATAGAACTGTAGCCCTGCGGATTTTTCCAGAACTTTATTGGATCATGCTAACTTGAAGGAACACACTGTTGCTCAGCTCCACCATCGGCAGTCGTGCCTTCAGCCACTATGTCCCGAGGCTTTGGAACTCCCTTCCTCACTCCCTTCCCCTCGCCCCTTCCTTTCCTATTTTCAGGTCTCGGCTAAAGACCGCTTCTTTTCGACCGCGCTTTCGGTCACCTTCTTCCCTCTCCCCCTAGCTCGGCCCCAGGTTATTGTGGAAGCGTTCTGAGATACTGTTTGGGCATGGAGGGTGCGATATAAATCCAAGGCGTTGTTGTTGTTGTAGTTGTCAAAGTTTAATTTTCCCGCCTGTTAGGAAATAGCCGTCGATTCATGGGGTAACGTTTGCAGCATGGTAAGGTTTCTGCGGTGTTTCAGAACCTATTCCCTGTGTTAATCAACGCAAGAGAAGGCATCATGAAACACCTCAAACTTTACCCCAATGTAAATCGAGTTAGTCCGATTTAATCAATACAGACAAACTCACATGTTGCACTCAAAGATGTTGAATCCATGTGAAACAGCTCCACTAGATGGTGCTGTCACTGCTCTCAGGTGTTGCGAATGTGGTAAAAAAAAACTACCAAACTACCTTGGTCCCCACACTCAGGAAGGAAAATACCTCATGGTAACCCCTGAATAAATTTCCAGAGTAGAAATGCTGATCTATTTTCCTCCCTCGCTGAAAGAGAATGAGATTAAGCTAAGCACTCCCATCACTGGCCTCCCTGACGTCAGCTAACACATACAGCAAAGACTGGGTGGGAGTTGAACCCCAGAATTTACGATCCATTCGATGACCAAGTTCGATGCGTTTGATAAATTAGCCATTGGGGGAGCCTTGTATAAATGCTTTGTGGCAGTAAGCGACTTATCTGTGGAAGGTGACTGTGTAATAGCTAGTATTTAACATGTGTAGGTAAGATTGTGGCACATCACACAAAAGCAACATCTTTTCAGGATGTTATGTTTTTTTTAAAACAACAACGTTTAAAAAAAACCCACAACTTTTTACATTCCCGAACGTTCGACAGATCGCACACATCAGTGATACCAGGTATTTGGAGGCTTCCAGAATGGGAGCAAATCAACACAACAAAGACCGAACAGGTATTTCGAGTTAGAAGGAAAGCCTTCTGCACAACATACAACACAATGGAAAGCATCGGCATCGAGCTTGATGCGTGCCTAAGCTTGATGCGTGCCCAAGAACGCTAAGGTTGGCGGAAAGAACAAAGTGTTCGGTGCCAGCATCAATCTGTCAATGTCCTGCATCTGACGTGAAGAAACGGCGGCTAGTTTATTCTCCAGTTGGCATTGGAATTGCGAGCAGAGTAAAAAGCTGTGTGATCTTCAGGTGTGTATGTATGCAGGAGCCCTGATAAGGGTTTCCTTGTCCTTGATTTTACATGCTGGGAAATTCAGCGCTTCATTTTTATATGAAGCGGCAACTCAGCATTAGCTGTACTTAACAGCAAAGTTCTCCCAATGGATTCTGCTCCGCAGATTGACCGTGGGCAAAGCTTACATAATGAATTCTCAAAGACTTCCCCCCCACCCCCCTCCCCACCACTGCGTTGGCCAGAGTTGACTATTAACTCTAATAATAACGTAACAATCCCTGCATTTGACAAAGTGCCTTATGTTTAGCCTTCTTTACATCAGATGCAGGACCGTCTTAAAGCACTTCACATGATAAGATTGGTCCTATATTCCATAGCTGTTTGAGGGATAATGCTGTGGCCAAATTGACTGCTGCATATGCCCGCAAAACACACAGTTACTGCACTTCATTATGTTCCTTTGTGAAGCACTCAGTGTTGTCCTGATGTGAAAGGTGCCATTCCAAATGCAAGCATTTATTATTAGTATTATTGGTAGTATTATTATTATCATAACTCTAACGCTATTCTCAAGCAGAGACTAATCCAACTCAGATTGAATGAGTTTTGATACAGCATGTATCAGATCTATTGGGAGTCTGTCCTACAAATCTACCGCTCAATGGCTTGAGATTTTTTTTTATTTTAAACCCAGCTCTATTCTACTCTCATGATTCAGTCAAATTACTTCCTAATATCTCTGCCTTTCATCATTTTAAAGAACCTAGATCTTGTCCCCTATCAATCTTCTTTCTTCCAATTGTAAGTAAAGTTCTGTGGCCATTTCCTAATACCCAGGGCTTCCAAGTCCCTGAATTAAACTTGTTAATCTTCCCTAAACTCTCTCCAGTGTTTCAATCTCTTTGTCAAGAAAGGCCGAACAAAGCATTTGCAACGTGATTTTATCAATGCCAAACCACCCTCCCAGTTAATTCATCATTCACCTCAAGCTTTTCCATCGGACTTTGCTGTTCCCAAATGACTACTATGTTTGCCTTTTAGGACAGTCCCAACACTCGATAATGATTGCTTATGAAGCACTTTGAGACGCTTTGACGTGATAAGGCACAATGCAAAATGCAACTTCAATTAACTCGGTTGAAATGCCTGTCTCTGCTCAGTGTTTTCGTGAAAGCTTATCTTAGGTTAGAATTGTACTTTACGGAGAATTCCTATGTCTCAATGCTGATTGAATGGCATTGATATGCTAACAAACTGCACCTCTGGGTACCCAAGCAATGCATCTTTTTTGACATCACAACTAGCAGAAGGGAAGTCAGTTGACAAGATGACATTGAAGCCCTATTTATCTTTAAGTGATATCGAGCAGCGTGACGCACTTTTAAAGATGTTTATCTTCAGAATTGATTTATTGTTGTTGTAAATTTGTCTCTAGTCTTTCAGTTCATTCTCTTGAAAATTCAAGTACAGTACCGTATATCAAAAAATATATTTTTAAGTACAATAAATTTTAGCAAATAAAATGTTTGGAGTAAATTGTCTGGCCTTTTAAAAAAAAATCTCTTTTTATCTCATTAAACCATTAAGTATTAACAAGGGAGAGTAGTGCATTTTACTTAAACCCCAATAATTCACTGTGTATTGCTTTTCTCTTGCATGAAAGTCTCTCTCTGTTAACACTCAGATCCTTGTGTTAATATTCACATATCTCAAAATGGGGTAGAAGTCAGAACAACAAGAAGAGGTCAAGCAAAATCAGCCTGTGGTAAGATCACAACACAGCAAAGGCCAGTGAAAGAAGTCTCTGTACAATCGCTTAAAGGCAGAGCAATTTTAAGATGATAGAACAAAATGCCTATTGTATCAGTCTAAATAATATACAGCAAGAGGTCCTTTTCCAGGACCTTCAGCCATTCATCCTGGAGTCCTGTAGCTTGGCGGTTAGAGCACTCGCCTCACAAGCGAGAGGCCTGGGTTCGATTCCCACCAGGGCGAAACCTTAGGCAAGTTGCCTGATGGTAATGCCTTAGAAAAAATAAATTCATAATTTGATCACTCAATCCACTGCTGTGTGTAATTGGCTGCTGCAATGCCCCCATCAATTCCACTTTACAATATATTCTGCGAAGTAGTTTGATATGTCTGGAAGACTTGGAAAGCGCTGCATCAAATGCAAGGATTATTATTTATTATTATTTTAGCATACGCAGATAATCACATTTTGTCGAAGCTGTTGTGAAAAAGAATCCTGTAACTTCAAAGAATTTTCCTTCTTGTCCAGATGCCAGCTGTGTAACATTACATTGCCCAACTAATTGAAATGCTGCTTGTGGTTGGCTGTGGTTTAGATGCAAATTTACCCTGAAACACACAACTGATTTGAATTGTCTGCATCTGGCGAGCCGACAGAAGGCCCCAAAATCCGAAAGGGTGATGGAAATCCCAAATAAATGCAGAATTCTGCAGGAAATGTATAGGACGTCAATCAGGAAGAGAGACATGGGTTCATATTTGGTGTGTGGAACCTTCGTTGGAATATTGTCTTATGACCCCCTTCTCCTTAACAAGAGTGAAGCCCTTGTATAACTGAGGTACCAGAGAGAGGTCCCACCTACCTAGACCGGTGGTGCTAGGTTTTGTGGGCAATGTTAGGCAATTGAATCTAATCTGTCGTATATATCTATCTTTATTTCAGGATAATCCACGTTTACTCCATAAACTCTTTGTCAAAGGAGGTTGAAGAATGAAAGTATTCACTACCTTTCTTGTGATGCCTCTCTCTGATTGTCGTTGTCTTTGTGTAATTTTATGCAGCCAACTGATAAAATTTGCGCGACTTTTGATGTACTGGAAACTCTAATGATTAGGAGGCAGTTAGCGGTTAAAAGAAAAGCAAGTGAGTTGCTGGCGTCCTTCAATGAGAGTCCCTTAGAGATCACAGAAGCCAAGCCTAGAATACACAGTATCCTGTGCATTGAGCAAGTCTGAAGTGCTGTTGCCTGGAACCTTCCCAGCACACACAACGAAAGGGCTGAAAGCAGTCGACTTGCCTTGTTTGGAACCACTTCGATCAGCACTGGGTCCTGTGTTCGGGGTGTACTTGGGGTTCCTCGTTGATGCACTTTGCCGTGTCCAGTCAAACTTGTCAAGCCTGTCTTGAGTGAAGCCACAAATCTTATCGTCTTCAAATGCACAGCTGAATTCTCCTGCGGAAAAAACACATTTTCGCCCACAAAACATACAGTTAATTCACTTTACATTATATTCTGGGATGGGCGCTTTGAGACGTCTTGGAAATATGGTAAGGCGCTATATAAAATGCGAGGATAATTATTAATTATTACTTATAACTCGCAGGCAGTTTGTAAAGGCCACATCCATCCCATGGTCAGCTTGTTGCGAAATACTTAACTACTGTTTAAGAGTCCTTTTTATTGTTGTAAGAACACACAGACGTGCTTGAAAGAGATAATGGACCAGACAGGAAGGAGAGATTTGACAGTAACGTGTCTGACACCATTGTGTTGGAGCGACCTAACTGATCGTTTCGGTTTGACATTTGACGTGAAAACAAAAAAAATCTTAAATGTGGAATTCTTTTTGTAATTTGGGGTAAAATCTATATTACTTGTTTCATTTCATCCACGCAGTAGCAAAAGAGAATCAGGACGACTGTTGTTCTCCTACCTGCTGGTGGAGATTACCAGTCGAATGTTACCAGCAGCTGAGGATGACACTGTTAAAAGAAATATTGATCCTGGAATACCAAACCCTTCAACATTGGGGGGGTGGGAGTTGGGAGTCCGCGATCAAACCGAGGACAAGTTCGCAACTTTGCGGAAAGAAAGCAAATGAGGTTCACGGTGACTCGGAACACTTCGGTCACCGCTGGCAGCCTTTCGCCTGGTGAGAAAACGCTGTCAACAATTTCTCCAAAAGAGTCAAGGTCCCTGTCACTCAGTGGGAAGCTATGGAACTATGAAATTACCTGTATCATTCATTGTGCTGGTGAAATTATCAAAATAAAACACTGCATGCCGAGCGAGACTTCCCCTGCGTTATATCTTGCTATTTCAAACCCGCTATTTTGCATTAAAGCACGAGAAGCCAAGACAAACTGGGTTGACTTTCACTCGCAAACGGTTGTGAGCAGCTATATTCACGCGGCGGTGATTTCAGATCGGATCTGATGTCCTGACGAGATGGAAGAGGATTTCATATTGCAGTAGATTTGTGCCCTGCTCTGTAACCGTCACACACTGTAAGACATTAATCTGAGGTGTCCAGTGGCTGGCAGCATCATTGCACTTGTCCTCTTTGAAACCGACTCAAGAAAAATCTCCTCATTTTAAATGGAGGAGCGAGCGGAGGGTAGGTCACAGGGCAGATCGAAACAACCGTGTCCCCTAACTCAGCCCTGAAAGAACACTGAGGACACAAGACCTGGGTCTGTTTACTGGCTTTGCAATAGAGACACACTTGATATCTCAGTTAGTGTCACGCATCCTCCAGCAACCAGAGTTCAGCAAATTGCCCTTAAGCCAGAGCGCGTGGCTCTTCATACAAGAGGCCTCAGAGATCTGGCAACGCCTCTGCCTGCGAGAAAGTCTCAAAGGCAGTGTGGAGCTTCCATCGTTGGTATTCTGATACACAGTCACAAGGTTCAAATCCAGCGTCTCCTGTGTAAATGTCACAAACATTCCCGTGCTGTTAAAATCTTGTCGGGGTCGTGTAGCCCGGTCACATGTGTTTGATGATGTGTAGAAGGAACAAAGTCTGACTTTGCGGCCTCACTTTAGGCTCCATGTACGAGTGCGTCAATAGGCTGCAGTATGCTAAAGCGAAAACAGCGGGTTCCGCAGGACCCCGGTGAACAATGGAAAGAAGCGGAACATGTGAAACTCTTAAAGAAATGGAAAGAACATGATCTTCCCCCCTTCTCAGCCCCCCGATAGCCCCCCACCATCCCAAACAGCATCTGCCCCAGATTTACAGCGTGATACAGTATACAGAATGGAATGGAAACATCTTCCGTTATGGGGACTAATGTGTCGTTAAACAAAAAGATAAATTTACTTTAATTAAAATGTTGGTCATTTCTCATCTTGCGAAGCCTGGGCATATTAAGGTTTAATAGATATTCCACAAGGAATGAAATGTTGCTTGATGACTCTTCAGTGAACTGTGTATCTCTTTAACAGCTCATTATTCACCAATTACTCAGGTCCTGCCTTTGTTCGTGTTTTCAAACTATTCAAAACTGCCTTCTAATCACAAGATAGTAACACTTTGCTTTAAGTTCCATTAACAAGGCTGTCATTACACCTTAATAATTCTGTAATCACAAGGCTAATTCACATCAATATCTCTATAATGGCATGTTACTTTGCTGTGATTAAACAGAATTTTGATGCTGTTATCAATTCTCTACACCCATATTCCAATACATCCACAATCCTGTAATACACAAGAAGCATAATGATATTTATAATATAACCTTTTCTTTAAAGAAGCACACAAACAAATTAAACAAGGGCATTTGTTGCAAACTGTTAATGCATTATTCTAATGTGTTAGACATATTCTTGTACAAATGTGTATTAGCACATTTTAATGTTTTAATATATAAACCCACTTATGACTGAAGCAGTATTAATTTGATTTTCAAGAGCCAATATGATTTTTCTCTTACTTTCACACTACACAGAGCCATTGAGTTCATTGGCTCCAATGCAGTTATCTCTTTGCAACAGAGCGATTGCTTTCAAATGAATTCCAGCTTTTCTGGAACATAAGCGCTGCCTTCAATTATTTTTGTTTTTCAATTTTGTCTGATATATATTATCGCACAAGAAATGTTCAAGTTCAGTGGTTATTATGGCTTGCTACTTCGAAGCAACGCAAAGTGTGCTTAACCATCGCACAGGACTGCATTCACTCAGAAGCTGTGTGCATTCGCTACATGCAATTAAGATTAGGTTCCTGTAATTGTACTAGTTGCTCACATTGGGGCCCTTCCAGGTGATTAATATTGAATTACCATCGACGGGAATGCTTTTTTCAATTAGGATTACACATTTATTGCAGCAGTTAATTCCTGCAGTGGTTAATAAACTCATCACTCCATTTAGCCAGAGTGCGTCAGAGAACACTATACCATGCATCAAAAAAGATTTCCCGTGTTGAAATGCAAGGCATTGGCTATCTGGGTTCTTTTTCTGATCCTGACAATCAGTTGTTGTGAAGGGGAAACTGCTAAACCTTCCAAACTAGTACACTTGTAATATATTAAGAATCAATCAAAACCAACCCAATGTGAATCGATTTTTCTCGGCCTCCGAGATGGACATTTTTCTGGGACTTTTTTATGCATCCGACCGAACGTACCTTCACAAATGATATTCGTCAGTTTCAAACATTGCTGCCCTCAGTTCTAATCTTCCCGAATACAACAGTTAAGGCAGCCATTAGACTCACTTGATCACGAACAGCAACGCTCAACCGCGATACTGAAGATTGGTCAGAATTAAACAACGCGCGTGCTGAGAACACAGACAATGGAGGAGCTGGATGTCTTTTGGACATTGGCATGTACTCATGTGTTTTGACGATAAATCGAAGGAGTCAAAAGCCCACCAAAGAGCAGGTAATAAACTGGACATAATCTTGATATCCTGATGACTCAGGAAGTAGATTCATCCATTCAAGACATGGAGTGTAAAATGGTTGGGATGGTACTTCAGGATGGTACTTCAGCGCCTTGGATTGTCCTCCCGACGTGAAAGGCGCTCTATCAATGTAATTTTGTTTTGTTGTTGTTGTAATGTATTGGAGAGGATGAGAGAAGATGAAAAACTAAGAATGAGGAGCTCAAAGGAAACGATTTGAACTCCGTTAATACCCACAGTGGCAATCCTTAATGGGTTGAAATTACAGTCAGCATTTACACATAACGCCTTTGGCACTGAGCAATTAGAATGGGGGATATCAGAGGCCAATGTTACCAGTAGGCCCTACATGCAAAACTAACTGGAGTTTCAGCTTATTCATTTCTTAGAATAGATCACACTGTTCAGCCTTCCTCCATTAAATCTCCCCACCCTCACCATGTGTAACTCTTTCTGTATGCGTTGAATTTTGTACGTTGCAATGCTGCTGTGAATCTCTCCATCACTGTTATTCTCTTTCCGGGGCTTACCTTGATAAAAGAGCTTTTCAGATGCGCGACACTAACAGCAGGGACAATCATAATTATGTACCACAGAAGATTCTGGTCTCAGATCTTATTGTAATTACTAAGTGTGTTCTGGATGGAATTAAAATCTTATCAAAACAGCAGTGCAAGTTTAACCATAAAACCAAATGCAGCTCACGTTACGCTTTCCGTGAAGGATTGCCTAGAAGAACACTGAAGGTAATTCACTGCTCTGGAACTCAGTGGCATATATCAGACCTGTAGTGGGTGACATGGCTATTCTTTAGGTATCCCACCCAATATCCTCTCTGTATAAACCGTTCCTACTTAGTCAAGCGGTTCACGAACGGAACAGCCAGCACTTTTGAAATGAATCTGGTTGTCACTGACTTGACTTGGAGATATATTGGTGTGTTTTTTTTGCACAGGCTACTGCAGTGGAGTGCGGTATGAAACAGAAGGATGTGCGTGCGAATTGCTACGTGTGGCGTTCGGCTTTTTTGTAGACAGATGGGCCTTCTTGCCTGTAAATGATCCTCCTCCTCCAATCTCAACAGTGTTTAGAAGGCGGAAGAGGCTTTAAGCCAACTGAAACCATTACTGAAGCCAAGAGAGGGGCTAAATCTTCAAGGCCGCTTCTTGTGAGCAGTAAAGCCATAACTTGTCAGGCCAACTGCTGGAGCTCCTGCCCATCATCCCCTGAGATGGAGACTTATCCACTGCCTTATTACCCTCTGGAAATCATTTCTGACCATCAAGCAACTCCCAGTTCAATCCAGGCCATCAATTGTAAATGTGGCCCTATTTATCTCGCAGCCTCCAACCAAATGAATGAATCAATAGCAACAAACAACCTGGTTGTTATCTAGGTGGGGGAAAAAAATGCACTTACCTAAATGTGGATTTGTCATGGGAGCTGTAAGGAAAAAGAAAAAAGGGAGTGTGAGTTTCTGTCCAGATTACTACAGCACTTTGACTTCGCCACATTATTTCTGTGCACTCCATGCGTCCTTTCCCACCCACCCACCCAATCACCCAGGCCTGTGCAGAATTTTCTGTGGTATTTTTCATCGTCTGAAATGAAGGCGAGGTGGAAGCATTTTCATGAATCACTTGGAAGTCGCATCTCTCTTCCTCTCTCTCTTGCTTTGACCCATTGATCACACCAAGGTAATGGCTTTCAAGGTTGGCAAGCTAGGTGGTTTTAAGATGGTTAAAACGCAAGCAGTTACTCCCAACGTACACTTTTGATGTTCCCCAAGCTCTTGCTTCTTGTCAACAAACATCCAACCCTCTCTGGGACTAGGTAAGCAAGCCGCGTCCCGGCGGGAGAGAATACGATTCCATTCCAGACACGGGGGAAATCTCTGTGCATGTGTGTAGGTGTCAATCATACAAATTGGTCGTTTCAAACCACGATTGTTTGTGGGACACTGATGTGTGCAATTGGCGTTTCTCCCACAAATATACAGTCAATTCACTTGACAGTATATTCTGTGAAGCGCTTTGAGATGTCGATAAGATGTGAAAAGCGCTGTATCAAATACAAGGATTATTATTAGTGTTGTTGTACATGAAACTCCGATTCTGCTCAGTTGGAGCATCTTTATTATTTACATGTATCTATTATTTATTATTTATATAGCGCGAAGATGTGCTCAATAAAAGCAACGTGTTGTTATTGTGGGGTCTCCGCAAGTGTCAGATCCGAAAAATTCAAGGCACCGCTTTTCTGCAGGCAATTTCTCTGAGAAACTGAAGTTAGTGGTTTATTCACGAGGTGTGTGCTTTGCAGACAGCCATGCTGCGGAATTCGGTTTGGAACATGCAAACGATGCGAATATTTTGTAGAGCGGTTTTGTCACTCAACGACAGGCATTTAAAGCAAATAACCGGCTAATTGAAAAAGCAGAAACGTAGCAGTAAGAACCATAATCTTCACCCCCCTCCCTATGCAAATATTACTCCAATCCACTGTTGACCATTGAATACATTAATGCCTTATTTTCTCCACCCGTTATTTTAATTATGCTCAGCAGTTCCTTTCAATGTAAATCGACTAATTAAGAGATGTAACTAAAACTTGCAGCGAGAAAATTGTAAAGGGAAATTTGCTAATTGGCAAGGAATATGACCAGTAAAATGTACTGCTGATAAATGATTAACACCTAGACACACAGAACGATAGTGAATGGAAGTGAGCAAAAGCAGGGATCTTACAGAGGGAGGTGAGAGAAGTAATAACTATTCCTTGAATTTGATATAGCACCTTATCACATTGTCCAGATGGCTCAAAGAGCTTTAAAGAGTAGTGATTGCGTATCTGTAGGCAAACATGGTAGCCAATTTGCGCACAGCAATGTCCCACAAAGAGCCATGAAGTAAATGACCAATTTTATCTGGGGGCGGGGTGGTTGGGGACCAGGACACAGGGGCAAACTCCAATATCTTTTCAAATAGTGCTGGAAGGTATTCAACGTTCTCCAAAATAGGAAGACAGGACTGCGGTTCAATGTTTCATCCATAGGACGGCACCTCCAACAAAATAGCAATTGTGGAGTTCTGTAACTCAGTGGTTAGAGCACTCGCTTTACAAGCGTGAGACCTGTGTTCGAATCCAGGCAGATCAGAGCGAAACCTTGGGCAAGTTTCCTAACTCCACATGCCTAATAATAATCCCTCCAAAAAAAAAAAGAAAAAAAAAAATTGGTCATTTCAATCCACGACTGTTTGTGGGGACACTGCCGTGCGCAATTGGCTACCACGTTTTGCCCACAAATATACAGTAAAATTCACTTGATGGTATATTCTGTCAAGCGCTTTGAGACGTCTAGAAGATGTGAGAAGTGTTATATCAAATGCAAGGATTACTATTACTATTCATTTTCTGGAGTTTTATTTTGAAAGAAAAATCCCCAAATCTTAATCCAGCAACGTGACAGCCTTGTAAATGGCATTGGTGAAGAATTCATCATATCAAGGCAATGGCGTCGCTAAAACTGACACCCTTTTGTGCAAATATCGACACAGTCTGTTATCATTGCAACTACAGCACTACAATAGATATCAAGTCCTACTTCAGTAAAAATGTGCTGACATGTCTCATGTTTTTACCCAAAGGAGGTCGGAGCTTTGATATTCAATGACCGCTGCAACCTCCCCAGAGTTAAAAAATGCACTGAGATATGTCAGGTTCTGTCTTTAAAGGAACATCCAAGGGCAGCTGAAGGACTCAATGGAGCCATTTAAAATCTGCAAATCAAGCCACAGATATGCATTAAAAGTAAACCAATTTTATCCCTGCTTCTCTCCAATTGTCGCAAAGATCATGTGAGCTAGAGCTGAATTAAATAAGTCTTCTACAATTAACAGTTAAATGTATTTGCAGCCACTACCATTGAAATGGTCAGATGAATCGGGGCAAGTTTACAAAGATTTACATCAGACAAAAAGACTGATGCAGGGAGCGAGTGTGTGTGTGTGTGTGTGTGTAGAGAGAGAGAAAGGTAGTCCACATAATGATGTTTATTCTGTAAAATAAAGCTTCAAAGCTGGTTCATATCAAACACAAGAGCCTGCCGAATACACAGAGGCTTACCCTGCAGAGTGAAATCCAGACAGTAACATCAAAACAACACTGCACGATCAAACTCCATTACTTTAATTGTCTACCCATGAATCTCCCTCCTATTCCAATCTCTGCGGGTGTTTTGTACAGCAAAAACTAAAACAAAATGTATATGTTTGGGATCCAGGCAATTCAGCTGGATACTGGAGACAGCCGGGGGGTGGGTGGGAGAGCAGTGGGGTGGGGTCTTATCCAGTGATTGCCTGCTGGCTTGGATACCATTTTCCCAAGAGGAGCAGAATGAAGACTCTCTTCATGATCACAGATTAGTTTGGATCCAAACTGATCTCAGATCAGTTTGGATCAATAGGCCCCTTTGGCCCATTTGATCTCACCTTTCTTGAATAGTCACCCTCCCATCCTCCCATCTCAGCATCAAGTTGTTCTTTATCGAAAAAGAGTCCAACATCCTGATCTCAACCACTCTTTCCGGAAACTTGCTACGGTCGTTAAATATCCTACAGGGTAAAGCAAATCTTCCCACTATCTGACCTAAAATTGCCAGATGTAACTCTAAACCTGAACCACCCCCTGCTTTCTGAACTCTGCAGTATTGCTGTGAAAGGCAGGATTGCTATATAAACCCATCATCGGTTTGACAGTTTCCTCCCCAGGCTTTCACTGAACACAACCTAAGTTATATTCATTTTGTCAAGGAGCCAAGGATTCACATACTTTAAGCACGGAAAACAATTGTAGTATTGTTCTCTTTTCTAGAAAAAGTTTCTTGAAGCAGGGATACACATGGTAACATGATAATAATAATAATAATAATCTTTGCATTTGAGATATAGTGCTTTTCACGTCTACTAGATGCCTCAAAGCGCTTCACAGAATATACTGTAAAGGGACATGACAGTGTATTTGTGGGTGAAACGCAGCAGCCACATATTGGCTTCTTCCAGTGTTACTTGCAATAACACTGTATGTAATAACCAATAGTCACTTGCCAGCACTCTATAATCTTGCGACTTCTGACGAGCACTACTGGTTACCGATACTCATCGGTAAATCCCTAATCACTCAAACAGGGGGAAGACAACTTAGATTTTGGTCTCAGACCTGTGGAACCATCCATCTTTATCAATAAATTCTCTCTCTTGTGCCCTTTAATTAATTTGCCCATTTAGCTCATCGCTCATGATACCGGAATTAGAGTCAGCGGATACAATTAAGTGTGCTGCAGGATAAACACAATCAATAAGCTGGCAGATGTTGACAGGGTACAGGGAACAAGAAAAAAAACTGTGACGTGCACAAAAGATGATGAGTTAGTGGGTTTGTTGCTGGCATAGTAAAAATATTGCTCTAGTGTCCTAGCTAACAGTATCAGTTCCATAGCTGAAATTTACAGGTATTGGAGATGTGCCACAATTTTCTCTCAAATTTAATATTTCTCTAATTTTATGCAATCAGCAATTGCAGTGTAGGATCAGCCGTTCAGCCCAATTGAGGCTTAAACAAATAATACCAACACCCACCCATCCACTCTAATCCCAACTACCCTGTACTTTCCTGTACAATATCTTCCTCTTCAAATATTCATCCAATTTCCTTTCAGTTATTGCGATCTCAGCCTCAATGGTCACTTGTGGCCAAGGAATCTTACCATGAGAAACCTTTGCTTGAATGAATTCCTTTCGACCTCCCCTTTTAACTCTTCAAGGGACAATCGAATCACTAACCCTTTTTTGGTACAGTTTGACTCACGTTTTGCTTGTTTGACGAATTGACATGGCATTAAACTAGCTAAAAGAGTAGAGGAGCCGCTATGTAGCCTGTGTAACCTTTCCAGTTCATTAGGTCAAGCCTCTTGTCTAAATTTGATTGAAAACCAGATAGTTTGCTTATTTTTGGTGACTGAGACGCTATGCAATTTTTTTTTAGTAAGTTGAGTGGTGTCATACATGCAGAAATCCATTACCGTGAATAATAATATCCAAACAATATTGACACATCTATATATGCTTGCCATCTAAACATGCAAAGCTCCCATTTAGCTGGCAAGGAGTGTGTGTAAGTGTGCTTTCTATGCCTAGGGATGAACTCTGCTTCCATGATTCTGGAAAGTATTGAGAGCACTATCTGGTAAGATTTCACTGCTTATCCAGCCAACACCACCTCAGGGTCTTGGCTTACAATGTTCACAGGATCTGTATGAGAAGTATTCTTGCCCCACCCACCCCCCTATTGACTGGTGTAGACCAAATCTCCAAATCCTGCTGATGAACCAAGCTGGCTGGTCTGTTATCAACCGTGCCCTGGAGTACTGCACCAACCTCAGACATTAATTACTCATTTAGTTTGAAAGCAAATGCAAAGTTCTCTCTCCTGATATCTAGCTCGTGCCTTTGTGCAAACCAGATCAGCGTTAAACTTTACAGAAGTAAAGGAGTGAAATTCCTCTTGTTCTTGCTCATGGCTACTTTAACATTGTTAAACAAGAAAATCCCATTATCTGCCCTCAATGTCAAACTTAGGTAAATTTCACAGACAGAACTTTCCCGATCTATGGGTTTGGAAATCATTACTCAACATCCTCGGCTCAACTTTAGGCAACTTCTTTTGAGGTACTGGTTGACCCTGCCCTGAGCCAGAGTCAACTGTTGACTTCCCTGTGTGCTGTTTTTGTTGGACAAGTCTATCATCGCAATGCTTTACGCGCCTGGACTGACGCTTGGTTTTGACGCTTGATTTATCTCCAAGATAAATGGAGATGTTCTTCCAGAGCAACTCTCACAGAATGTGGGCATCTGCATGCACTAATTGGGTGCTAGCTCCTGGATACACAATGAATTTAATGGAGCTGCTCCTGATTCCAAGAGAAGCTTCTGAAATGTCAGCATCCTCCAGATGTTCCCGATTGATATAATAAGCACATTGCCACCCTGCTGGCCAGTAGGGTAATCCTTACCCTTTAGCTCTTTTGGCTCCATAAAGAATCCTACATGAATCATTTGCAAAGATTTTGAATTAAGTATCCTTTGCCGTTGATCGGAAATTTGGCTTGTGATTTTACGATTATTCAAAGTGCTTTGTGACGTCTAGAAGTCGTGGAAAGCGCTATATCAAATACAAAGATTTTATTAAAAATTATTAATATTATAGTGATTTCACCCACAAAATGCACCGTCGATTCACTGCACAGTGTATTGTGTGAAGCGCTTTGCGACATCTTGAAGATGTAATATGGCGCAGGATGAAATGCAAGGATTTTATTACTGTTATTATTGTTCAGCAAACTCATGTTTTAGCTGCGTTGTTTATTGTTTCTAAGCGGCTCTAATTTGCTCTTTTTGGACCTCATTACGTGTTGAACCTAAACACCAAATAATACGTAGAATCAAAAATATACAGTAAACTGAAAGTGCGAGAGAAACGAGAAAACCCATTGGGGTCGGACACAGCTTGTCCTGAGGACAATCTTTAACCTATTGATTACGATTGATAGAAGAATTCCAAACCATAACATTGAATCATAGAATTTTTCAGCACAAAAGGAGGCCATTCGGCCCAACAAGTCTGTGCTGGCTCTTTGAAAAGAGCTCTTCAAAGTCATTCCCACTCCCCGGCTTTCTCTCCATAACCCCTCAAACCAATCTTTCCCAAATAAACATCCACCTCTCTTTTACAAGTTGTTTTTGAATCGGACTCCACCACCCTTTCAGGCAACGCATTCCAGAATCGAACAACTCACTGCGCGAAAAAATTTCTCCTCACCTCCCGTCTGCTTCTTTGAGAATTTAGCATCTAATTTAAATGAACAATTGAAGGTATTCAACCTGATGTGGCGGTTTGGAGTGGGGTAGAGCTTCCAACAACCAAATTATCACCCGACCCGAGACGTCCAGAAGATGTGGTAAGATGCTATATCAAATGCAAGGATTATTATTCTTATTCTTATCGCCCGATCTGACTTTCAGACATTAGAATTTAGGGCAGTGCAATGCGCACGGCATTTGCAACATTCTCCTGGATATTCCACATTGATTGGGATGCGTTGAGTGCTTTGTTTGTGACCTACTTGAAATTCACTGTTTTCTCCTCAATCTGCAAAATTCTCCTGACAGATATTTAATTACAAATGTTCCATAAAGTATAGGACTTCGCTGGGCTTGCTATGAAAACGCAGCGAGAAAAAGACAGAGAGAGAGAAGAAACATTAAAATCCCTTAATTCACTCCTGAGAGGTTCATACTTTTACAGCGCAATCCACTTGCATGCATACAAATTAGAACACAGGCATCTTTGGACAAGATTTTCATACGCAACACACAGATGGTTGCATTTCAGGAGACTGAATACGAATTTCAAGATCATTGACTGAAATGTTGTTTTAAAGCAGTCTATTCTATCACGATCCTGGTATGTGGAGCTACGTAAAACAATCCCCTGATACATCCACCCTGCCCTTATGGTATATGACGTTCTCTCCAAGATATCCAGTATGACATACAATACATGGTATAGTGCACAATATCACAGTGAAGATGATCACATAACCAAGATCGTAATGATAGCATTGTTCCGCAGTTGCTTCACGAATGAAAAGTACACATCGGTGTCTCAGAGCAAAGTTACAATTGCAATTACAATTGCTCACAATTGACTGATCTCTGAGCTCATTTCTTACAACTGCAATTATTCTAACTCCTTGGATCTCAACAGCAATCTCAACGGGTAGATTTGCTCATATTGTACTCATCCAAATCTTTTCGTTACTATGACCCTAATATCTGGAACTCCCTCCATCTACCCCTTTGTCTCTTCCCATTTCGTTATGTCATTGAATCCAACCTTAAAGCCTAGCTCTTGGGTCACTTCCCGCTTCCCTTCTCTCTTGCTGAGTGTCCAACCTTGCTGTATAAATGTACCGTGTTGTTATTGTCGTCGTCCTTACCATCACTGTATTTGATGACTCGAATGGTTGAGTCTCCTTCTCCGAACCTGGTGATGGGTGTCAGACGAACTTCATAGGCCTCGGGTTTCAAGAGCTCAGTCAGGTTATGTGTGATTAACTCTCCTGCCTGGATCATACTGTTCATCGAAATTTCTTGTTCCCACCAACGCTGCTGGCCAGTCTGAAAACAAAGAGAGTCGTGAGCTCGGAGGGCATGGAGTGGGGGAGGCGAGAGGGAGTTTGTACAGTACATTAATGCGTCTTTAAAAGAAAACAAACTGCTGTAGCCCACAATGAAACCATTCCCAGCATCAGTCAGGTAATATGGAACGTATTAGAATGAAGCAGGTCAGCTCACGATTTTCTTCCTTGAAAAATGTTACAATAAATCACATAATAAATAATAAATCTCATAATAAATCTAAAGCCTCGCTGAGATTTGAAGTGGAATGGGCAGAAGGTATTTTCTTTGCCTCCCTTGTACAAAGCTTGGGGCTGAGCCAAGTGTTTATCCACCAACTCCGGTTATGAAAAGTTGGATTATATAATAGGTTTAATGCCAGGCAGAATGACCCAGAAAGCTGAAGTCACTTCTGTCCCCCTTACAAGCAACGTATCAGGGGGAAACATTTTCAGAAAGCTTTTGGTTAGAGACGGAGCTCAGAGTTAATAGCAGACGACTTCCCCAATGAACAACAACAACAACTTCGATTTATATGAAGACCTCGGTGGAGTAATGTTAGTCAAGTTGCTGTTTCTAAACAAAACGGTAATCTTTCATGTAGAATGTGGCAGATTTCATGATATCAGAACAATCCCTGACCCCAGCAATGAGCTGCTTGGAAATTACTGCTTGTAATTCTTTCCTTCTACTTTCTCCACGCAAAGGACTATTTGGCTTCATTCAAATTTGGTAGACAGCCTTCAATCGCCACAAGTGGTTTACACTGTCTATCTACCGTTGTGTAGAAAACTTATAATAACCATAAAGGTTCTATTTCTCATTAAGAAGCTTTGAGGCATACTTCATACTTCTCATGATACTTCAACCGAAAAACCCCAGGAGATCTATCACTAAATAAAACATTTGCTTCTCTTTGCGATATCCTTTCTACTGGAAGCGTGCAACTACAAACTTAATGGTTTAACGCCACAGGCCATAGTTAGTTTAACACTGAAGTCTCAAAGATGTCAACAAAGTAAAACTGCATCCTGTGTCTAACTTCACTATTAGTATTACTGATAGTCGAAGCACAACTGAAGGCTTGGTTAAATATTCAAACACAACATTGCATTATTTATGACAGCGACGGCAATCAAATTGCTGTATAATATAAACCTCCATATTGTTCAACAGTCAGTCATCAATTGCCTTAGCTTAATAGAATGTTTGGCCACATACATGCCAATTGCACTGCACCACAGCTCATGCAAGGCAAACAAAGACACAGTAAATGTTTAACTAACCATGGTAAAATGAAGTCATTATATTTATTACATGGGTCAGTCATGATGGAGAACTATGTGATGATCAGGGAGTGCTGCTATGGATTTCTGAAAGCTCGGTCAGTCTGATTAAACTGCGACAGAACTACAGGGATGGTAAATGGAGGAGAGTGAGCAAATGCCATTTACCCTGATTTTCAGAAGGCGCTGGATAAAATATAGATTATTGTGTGGAATCGAGGCACATGGGACCTAGTTCCTCGTGTAGGAAATTGGTTGGGAAATAAGAGACAGAGAGTTGAGGGTAAAAAGGCACATTAACTGATCATTGGGTGGTGACAAGGTGCTGGGATCCTTTTAGTCACTATGTATATTGATGAAATGTTCTTATGTTCTGAATGCCTTTGTTGAAAGGCGCGATATAAATGTTATTGTGTTATTGTTGTTGTTATTGTTGCTTCTCTTTGCACACTGCCTCTGCATCATTTTTGTTGTAGAATTTCACTTGTAGATTCGCTGAGGCAGCAGAACAAAAAGCTTATTCAAAAAGAGTGGACGTATTCTTGAGTCGGCTATTTGCTGGACAATTTACTGCTTGGAATAAAATATAATGTTGAATTACTAAATCAATGCGGCTTTCAATTACAGTCTAATTTGTAGAGTTACATGGGCCTATGGTTCTTCTTCTTGTTCAGATAAATAACTTCCAAGATCAAGCCTTTAAGAGCCTTTACATGTTTGAATGGCTGTGTTAAAAGCAGCACATAAACACTTCAACAGCCGAGAGAGAGAGACATTTTCATCTATAGCTTTAGAGTCCCTGTCACAGCTCACACATGAATAGCCGTTTGGGTGAAATACTCATGCAACTAAGAGTGCAACGCAGCGCTCACTAGGACTTTATACCAGCAATACCTGCTTCAGACTGCAAGGGCCAAGCCAAGAGAGAGACTCGAGTGGAGTGGCTGACAATGGAGAATTGCTTTCAGTGTCAGACTGGCTCACTTTGTCATGGGGTTCAAGCCTTGAATCGGGAGTTTGAGCTTAGGGTCTAGACTGACACTCCAGTACAATGCTGGAGATGCTGCAAGATTATTATTATTATTATTATTGCTTCCCTCACAGTTTTGCAGTTGCCAGTTCTTGTCCAGGTTTCCAAACACAGACCCTGATTTGCTGGAGTTTCCAAAGCTGGAATTCCGGTCTGCAAAACGTGAACCAATCTTTGACTGAAATTCACTGCAGGGTTTCTGGTTTCATTCTGCGACAGCCTAAAAATGTGGGCGTTACACACACAGCTACGAGGGACAAAAGTCGAGAAAACACATTAAAACAACTAATAGTAGCTGATGTTTCTTGGGCATTGACGCAAACAGCGGCATTCACAAAGGTGTGTAAGAAGCTGGGTTTAGATACACTTAGTTCCTCACTTAATGTTGCAGTTGTGTTCGCGAAAAGTACGACTTTAAGTGAAACACTGTTAAGCGAACCCGTGCAAGAACACTGGACTTTCAGCGTCTATGTGTGCCTACACGACACAAAGTGGTTTGTTTCCACTCATGAGAACGATGTAATAGCGAACGTCACGACTTTAATTGAATATATATTCCCTTATGAATCAGCGACGTAATAACGAAACAACGTTGACCAAAGCAACGTTAAGCGAGGTCTACCTGTATATGATAACTTGGGTTTGAGAGAGTGTATACGTACCATTCATCACAGGGAACGTAATCAGAGTATCTCAACGCAAAAGCACCATGGTTCTCCATTTGGGACAAACAAATGAGAACACAGATCTTCTACACCGCCAGGAAAAGCTGCAGAGTTTGCACTTTATATCCAAATTCCCTTGTACTGAAATAACTATAATAGGATTCTCATCTCAGTTGAATTCAATTACCGTTTATCATTTTGGCAAATATTATAATTTCATGGCTATACGCTCCCTTGTTAAGAGGCAAGCAGTCAGTGAATATTATAATGCCATATGCAAAAAAACAGAATTAAAAGCTTGGGGGTGTTTATATGTTGCAGAATAACTTTCTCGTTAGTTAAGGAATTTGAATAATTTCATAATTTAACTATATGAAACGGTTTCTGAGTGCAGTTCATTTTTTGGTGACTGTAAGGTAAAGCCAATTAATTCAATCACTAAACTCCAACACAGCATTTCTGGCTCTACGTAGCCACTTATCTCTTCAAAACACAATAAGGGCTTATCGTCCTGGGATCATTTCCATTAACGTTTCCACACTTCAAGTACCATTTACATTTGTTATAGATGTGGCACTATCTTTACAGTCGTGCCAATGCCCTTGTTGAGATTAACTGCTTGCACACCTCTAGGGTCAGAACCAACCAGGTTCTTTTATATTAAAAAAAGAGTCAGCCAGGTGTCTGTTACACCGGGGAACTCATCATCACACTTAAAACTATCCAAACCAAACCGAGAGTTCAATGCATCCCACCTACACATGGAAATCCCAGAGATAAATTGTTGGAATGGAATTTTTACTCTCTGCTTTGAGGCATGCATGCTGTTTTACTCAATTCTGCAAAGTATTAAAGCGCAAATTGGGAAGGGGCCAAGGCTTCAGAACCCCAGAATGTGTGTTGGTCTGAATGGGTTTGACCCTCAGGGCTGAGCTACGTAAACATGACATGACAGACTGAATGCAACACTATAGTACAGTATATGAACCAGGGTGCAATCGGATTCTCATAGAAGAGGTTATCACCAGATGAAAACTGTGTATGTAGCACAAATAGAGGAACAAATAAAATCAATTCCCATGCTGTTGTCGATGGTATTCCATGTGCAATATGGGGTCTGGGTCACTCTATCTTTGATTTTCTCTTCACCCCTTTTCCTCTCCACTCTAGCTCTTCCCTCCTCCCCAATCCCCAACACCCTCCACTCCCCAACCCCCACCACACACACACACACACATACACAGAGCACAACTGGTTGTACTCCTGCCTCTCAGCTAATATCAGTAGCTCAGTGCATGGCGATTGCCACCGAGTACCGCAATGCACCAGTAAACTGATGTACTGTGTCGCTAGCTCACTATCTGATGTAGACTTTAGGATAATACTGAATGCATGGAGGTACACAGAGGGAGCTTCAAAATGCCTGTGGAATTTTATGCTGTTTCTTCCTGAAACCTTTTGAAATATTTGTGTGATCGAATGTTGCTTTGATTCTCCTCTTATCTTACAATACATATTCATTCTGAAACAGACCACAATCAACTTCAATGGTCTTACAAGAATTCAAGGTCCTCATCCTCACTTTCCATGCTCTTCACAGCCTTGCCCCCACCTCCTACCTCTCTGACCTGCTGACCCCCTATCAACCTGTCCGCTCCCTCTGTTCATCAGGCTCCGGCCTGCTTCATGTCGCCCGCCCGACCCACCCTACCATCGTTGGCTGGGCTTTCAGACTCTCTGCTCCCAGTCTTTGGAACTCCACCCCACAATCCCTTTGCCTCGCTCCCTCCCTTCCTTGCCTCCTCCCAAGGCCCAACTCAACACCATCATTTTCGACTGTGCCTTCAGTTGCCCTTCTAACTCTCTGCCCTCCCTCATCCAAATCCCGCGCCACCCCACCCCTCCACCCCGCTCCGCCCCACCTCACCACTTCCCTGAATTGCTCGGGTCCTGACCCCTGAGTGTTCAGTGCTTGAGTATGGCTTCCCCACGTGAAAGGCGCTCTAACAATTTTGTTGTTGTTGTTGCTATTTAATTCAGCACACACATATTTCTCAGATGTAATCACCAAATCAAATTTTAGAATACAAACGCACACATAGACACACACTTGAATTCTAAACACTGTTGCTGGAAGAATTCTCTTTCTGTATGTATGTGGTGTGTGTGATGGTTGTGTGTGTGTGTGTGTGTGTGTGTGTGTGCATGCGCCTGTAATATCAGATTCTGACAATGGTTTACAAGGCAACATTTCATTTTTTCCCAGCCCCATGAACCAATTCTTTAGGGCTGTTCGCTGTACATTGCTGTGTGCCAATTGGTTTACAGCTTTCACCTACAAAATACCCAGTCACAACACATCACACTATATCCTGTGAAGCACTTTGAGACAAGAAGCTGTACCAATTATTATAGTGTTGATCTACTATTTCCAGTGCTGTTAGTCCATGAGGTAAGGGGCGAGGATAATGGTGACTATACTCACCAGTCCACTTCGAATTTGATACATAAACAATATGCAACTCAAAACTGAAGAAGGCCCTTTGATCTTCAGCACCCATCCTACAGTCCTCCCATCACAGTGTCTCGCTGTTTTTTTTAGATGAGTGCAACTTCCAGGCCTCATTTTCTATTCCTAGCAATCCATTCCACATGTTAATTACTTTCTAGGTAAAAGAAATCCACCACTGTTTGTGGGGCAAGTAGTGAGCAGTTGACTGCCGCATTTCGCCCACAAAATACACGACACAGTCACTCCGGTTCAAAATATATTTTGTGAAGCGCTTTGAGATTTCTCAACGGCATGATCAGGTGCTATATCAAAAGCAAGGATCATTGTATTTTCCAGTATTTCTCCTAAAATTGTCCTTCACCACCCTAATCCTGTGATCTCTCGTTCTGCTGTCTCGATACTTCCAAAATTCTTGCCCTCCTCTCTCAATACCATTTAGATTATTATATATCTCTATAAAGTCCCCTCTGAGACATCCGCTTTCAAGACTGAAGATGAATGGTGTCAATCTTCTAATTTGGGGGCTTTCAGCTGCCTGGAAGAACGACCTTCAAAAATACTTCTGAGAAGGACTTATTGATGGAGCCAGCTTTGTGCGGTTTCTACACTTCACAATGCTATGACACCTTACATTTTAGATGACCTTACATCTAAGATGGTCTTAGAGGCTTGAGTTTTCCGTCCTACAGTTATTTTAAAAGTATAACAAGCGACAATAAAGACTCCACGATGGACAGCATCTCAGAGCGCTTAACAGCGTTTAACAGGAGGAGCCTGACACTGAGCCGGGGAGATGGAGGGTAGGGGAGGTGGCCGATGGGAAGGTTTTGAAGCGAGACTTGAAAATTGGGAGTGCGGGCGGCAAGGAGGAGAGTTTGAAAGAGAGTGTTCCAAAGTTTCGGGAGTGGTGGCTGAAAGCGTGATCTGTGATAGTGGGGCGGCGGGCGCGAGGCCTGGTTGGAGAGGAAAGAGGAAGTTAATTATATCAGAAAGCAGCAGAAAGCAGCTGGCTTTTATCAGCAGGAATATAATCCAATTGAGGTCCGTGGAAGAGAGTAGTTAAAAGCACATCCACACAAGTAAAACATGTTTGCAAAGAAATTACTGGTGTGTCATAGTTTAGATGTATTGGGAGTGTCAGATGATGATAATAATCATGCCTATTTGATGTAGCGCCTTTCACTTCAGGAAGACATCTCAACTCGCTTTATACCATGTATGGTAGAGTGAGTAAGGCACTTTATCAAATGTATTATTGCTACTATTTGTAGGCGAATGCAGCAGCTCATTTGCGCACAGGAATGCCCCATCAAATCGTGCAGCCTTCAACATACTCCAACGATAACAACAATAACTTATTTTCACAAACTCCATTAACAAACACCATCATCAGTAGTGGAAAACCAACAGCAATAAATTACCCGGCCACTCACCAATGTACAGTATTAGATTATAATTAATTACCAATACATTAGACTACAAGTCTAATGCAGCAATTGAGCACTGTATTAGACCACGTTTACTCAGCAACTCGCCAATAGATTGGAATTCAATGAAACAAATCAGAGTTAGCCATTTCATCTCAAGCTTCAGATAACAAACAGATATCATCCCACCACAAGTTTTTTTCCCCCCATTTTGGCTCGCTGCCAGCTATTCTGTTTGGTTTGTGCATTTGTGCCTGAAGCTACATCTGGAGTAAACTGCGTTCCAATCCCACATCCAGCTTCAGAAAGTTCGAAACAAAAGGTTTTTTTTATAAATAAGTATATATTATATATATATATATAAAACAACAAGAGCTACAGATGCGAGTTTACTGATGTTGCAGACACTGTCATTTTGGGTTACTTCATCTGGTTATTATTCACATTCCGCATGGCTGCACTAAGCTAAGACCTTACTCAGTGAAGACTGCTGAATTTCAATGACGAAACAGTAGCATTGTGAAGCTCCTGAGAGACTGAAATGCACATGCAAAATAAAGCTAAGAAATAACACACTTCCCCCCTCAAATTCCGCTATTGGTTTTGAGGGGAAGCTTCACACATGATATTCAACGTAATGTTTTTCGCAAAACAGCAGTTTCCACTTTGCCCGATTCCCTAAGTCTACCAGCGCAAAGTCAGTGTGACAATCACCCCAGCTCGGATTTCATACCCACCCTGGGGAATCACTAGCCTATCCGCAAGATAAACAGGAGCGAAACTGCTTTTAGTCACGGATTACGCTCGAAAAATCACAGCCGTTCTAAACCAAAACGTATGATTGCAAATCAGATGGTAGAGCAAGGCTCCCTTGGTAAAATCTCAAGCAATTTCCTAAAACCATCAACTTTGATTCTGCATGCTTAGTCTCTTTATATAGCTCTGGTCATGCTGGGCAGTGTCTCAGAGAGCTCAACATCGCTGGAGTCTGACCGGGAGCCAGGCGGAGGGAGTGGGGGGGGTTGGCAGGTGAACATAAACACGATCAAATAGGAAGGGCTTTTGAAAATGGGGTTGGGAGGGGGCAAGGCTAGGGAACTGAGGGAGAGAAAGCAAAGGGTAAAAGAATGATAACAATGAATATACAGTCTGGACTCTCTGCATGTGAATCTGCTTTGAACATTTACGGTTTATTGAATATTACAATTTAAAGCCTCCAATGCAACGGAAGGTCTGAGGCAGCTTAGTTCAGGGAGAGGATGAAGATTACACACCGTGGCCTGGGCTGCTCAAACAAATCCTCGTGGTGGTTTTCAGGCATAAACTGCTTATTTGTGTCATGCAGCACTTGGCGAAATAATTGTTTTTTTTTAAAAAAAACAAGCATGACATTAAAATGAAATATTTCGAAACTTGCTGAACCTTAGTAAGCAGCCAGTGTTGTATCTCTTTTGACGGAGTGTCCCTTATCTCTTATTATTTGCAGTTCCTGCACAGCCAAACTTCCGAGGGCAAATGAGTAGGGGATTCCTGAGGCATCCACCAGCTCAATGCCGCTCATAGTGTAATTATTACACCCCACTGGTTGCAGTCTACATGCATGCTCGGGATACAAATCATGGTGGCGCCTTTTATTGCTTTGGCGCACACACAATACGCGATGTTACCTACAAGCTGGGGACACCACACCAGGCCACAGAACGTGTCATGTAATAATAATAATAAGACAACTCCTGTAGCTCACTGGCTACAACACTCGCTTTACAAGCGTGAGACCTGTGTTCGAATCCAGGCAAGATCAGGGCGAAACCTTGGGCAAGTTTCCTTACTCCACACACAAGCCTGATAATAAACCCTCACAAAAAAAAAAAAAAAAAATTGGTAATTTCAACCCACAGCTAGACACTGTGCAGACACTGCCGTGAACAATTGGCTGCCGCATTTCGACCAGAAATATACAGTCAATTCACCTTGGAGCGTATTCTGTGAAGCGATTTGAGAACGTCGATAAAATGTGAAAAGCGCTATATCAAATGCAAGGATTATTATTATTATTATAATATAACATCCTCCGCCATCGGTCATCTTAGAGCCTAAGGTGTCGGTGACCGTCAGAGCAGCGGTCACGCTGGCGAAGAGAGACAACAAATAAGCGAGGAGAGCAGTCTCTTTATAGAGATCAATGACATTTTATTCACACAGCAGGTGACAAAGGATGTTTCAGAGTGCATTTGACGAGGAACATTGCCGCTGAGTTAACTACTTCTATGAGCATGTTCCAGACTGATAAATCCAAAACACAGGCCTGCCTTTATTTCAATGTCCCGCATTGAAAAGCTTCTCTTTTCGAATGCCTGGAGTCTCTCATTGTGAACTCAGGGCATTATCAGTGTGGATGCGTCATCGGGTACCGTGTGGAGATTTGGTCACCAGCTAGCTTTCCATCATTTGTCTTCAGAGAAGCAGATGGGATCTATCTTGATTCTCGAGGCTGTTCCTGCTGTGAGCTGAAGGTGCTAGCTAATAACAAATGACTCCAAACCTCCGTGATGGAGACCTTCATTATGGGCTCTCCCTGTGAAATGGCAGGCCTCATTTTGTAGAGCAGCAAGGCATGACACAGCGGGGGTTAAGTACTTGACACCAACCATCACTAATGTTACCCTTTAAGTGGCTTATTATTGTATTCATCAATAAAGAAGCAATGATGTGCCTTGCTCGCTTTCTCTATCCAAATGAACCTGCCATTACATTGAGCCACTGTTCAGCTAAGTAGCCGGAAGGTACGAAAAATGGCTTCTGCGTCAATAGGGCCAGGGTGCAATTCTCACTCATTGACGGTGAATGGGGAGGAACAATATCAGCTCTGTGCGAAAATAATGATAATAATTTTAAAAATCAGATTTTTACAGACTGAATAAAACAGACCACACAGATTGAAATTTAAACAGCCAGCTCATTCGAAACCTCTCACACCAGCGAGTGAGTATTTTCCTACTCATCTCTCTCACTCATATCCACGTAACTCCCTCCCTCCCTCCCTCCCTTCCATGTTTTGCTTGCTCACTCACTCGAACCTATTTAACTCACTTGCGAACTCACCCTAAACCAAGTCAGAGTTAGAAGGACTTCTTTTGCTTGCACGAATTCCTCACTGCATTTCATCCAACCAATTTACGGAGGAAATTAATAGGTTGTAACCAGATGTAAATAGTATTCATGAAGCTTCACTTGATATCCATTGCTAGCTCATTAAAACAGAACCATGTTGATTTCCATGGGATAATAACAGGTGAGATTTCTGATGGAAGATTCCTGCTAAGAAGGGAGTTTCTCCTTGTATCCTGGCCAACAATTCCTCCAAATAAAAAAAATGTCATGACTGTTTGTGGGACATTATTGTGTGCAATGTGGCTTGCCCATAGGCTGCAAAGTGCTTTGTGGCGTCTCAATGACGTGATAAGGCCCTACTGTATATCGAACACTGCGAATGAAAACTCAATTGTAGCATTAAGTGAGAACAAGGTGCTATTTCTGTTTGTTTTAATAAAAAGGCTTGTTGGAGGACTTCACTCCTGAGGGAAGAGGCTGCGCGTATGCGAAGAGTCTGTTACTTGTACGCTCATTTAATAGATCCCCATCACTGCTTAACTGGCTCAAGGGACAGGCCAATGAGAGATGGGAGGTGATGGTATTTGAATGAAGGTCATTTTGTCAGAAACGAAATGTCGATATTAATCTCAGGTATAATGTGAACCTCGTCGAGGACAAAACCGAAAAGGTTTCCTTGCCGGTGCCAGTAATCACTTAGCCTTGCAAGGCATTAAAACAAAGTCCCATTCATCCACTCGTTCAATCTATTTAAGCAGCGTGATTTGCACAAATGATTTGCACCTCTTCCCTCGCCCACCTCCGCCCCCCCAGACCCCCACCCACCCACCCACCGCCCACTTCTTCTTTACAGCAAAACTGACAGTGACAACAGTGACAACCCAGCTGTATGCAAACCGTAGTAGTTCCCACTGCCATACTCTCGCTCCAGCTGCTAAAGTGATGCATAAGGAAATGACTGGGTGGATAGTTTCCATTATGTAGATCCACAGGAGAGGCAGATCAAGCTAAGGAGCTAAGCGGCAGGCGACCTGTGGAATGCAAGCATGGGGCTCGAGTCCGAAGAAGTTCAGATAAAGACTTCTAAGCAGTGCAGTGGGGAGCTCCTGAAGCTCAGTGGTGAGAGCACTTGCCTTGCAAGTGTGAGACCTGTGTTCGAATCCAGGCAGGTCAGGGCAAATTTCCTTACTCCACACACACACACGCCTAATAATAATCCGTCCCCCAAAAAACCCACAATAATAAAAAAAATTGATCATTTCAATCCATGACTGTTTGTGAGGACACTGCTGTGTGCAATTGGCTGCCGCATTTTGCCCACAAATGTACAGTCAATTCACTTCACAGTATATTCTGTAAAGCACTTTAAGACGCCGATAAGATGTGAAAAGCGCTATATCAAATGCAAGGATTATTATTATTATTATCCCTCCCCCTCTCTCCTCTTCCAACCACCACCACCACTCAGCAAATCACAATTGAATAATCTTTCACGGTTGAGGAATCATTGAGGATCTGTAGGGCTGAAAAACCCTTTGAATGATGGAACCATTGTGTGAATGCTGTTCCAAACAGCCGCGATGGACACAAGCTGTGGTTTCTTGCAGGGAATCCACTGTGTGTCTTAGTTTCTGACCCGAGCTCTCCTCTAAACACTCACAAGACTTCTGCTCCACCCTAAGATAAGAACATAAGAACATAAGATTTAGGAGCAGGAGTAGGCCATTCGGCCCTTCAAGCCTGCTCCGCCAATCAATAAGGTCATGGCTGATCTTCTCACCTGCCCTATCCCCATATCCCCTAATCCTCTATTTTTCAAAAATCTATCAGTCTCAGCCTTGAAAATGTTCAAGGACTGAGCATCTACAGCCTTCTGGGGTAGTGAATTCCATAAATTCACTACCTCCTAATTCTTCTGTACTCTAGAGAATACAGCCCTAGTTTATTCAACCTATCCTCATAGGTCAGTCCCCTCATCCCAGGAACTAACCTAGTGAATCTACACTGCACCCCCTCTAAGGCAAGTATGTCCTTTTTTTAAATAAGGAGACCAAAACTGCACACAATACTCTAGGTGCGGTCTCACCAGGGCCCTATATAGTTGCAGCAAGACTTCCCTACTCTTATACTCGAAACCTTTTGAAATAATCTCTTCTAAACACTCACAAGTCATTGACTGCTACCCAACCTCTCACTCCTCACATCCTCACCTCTTTCTGTGTAAATTTTTAATGTGTTTTTTCTAATGTCTGACTCGACTCTTGGGAGCCAATAATAAGCCATAATACATGAAACACATTGTAAAACACTGCGAATTTCACCCTTGTGCTCATTTTAAAACCTCTCCTTTCAGTCCGAAGGTGCGTTTTATATAGCAAAGCATATTAAAAATGATTTTCACGCTAATTGCTATTTTTCCATCACCCTAAACAAATGCACCAGACCTGCTTATAAAGTTGTTTCGGCAGTACAATGGTCAATGTGGTAGAAAAGGAAGGCGCTTCACAAGCCTGAAATTAGTCACTGTTGAAATTGAACATCAAACCAAATAGCCACAATTATAGATTCTGGCAACAATTCAGCCGGTTCTGATCCGGGCAACCTTCCAGGAAAACAGATTTCTCCCCCACCCCACTTCAGAGCTCCTGACACAAACATAATTTAATTAATTGGCAGAACAATATAAAGGTCACGTGTTTGGTTCAGTGCGTGATAACATTAATTTGAATCAATCCAGCCAGTCTCCAGTCAGACACAGTACTCTCAGTACATTACTCACTCGCTCTGTGATGCCACTTATTGTCTCAATTTAAGCTTTACGTTAGAAATGGGACGGCCAGGTGGTGAGATACCAACAAAGCCAATGGCTACTCTGAGGGGAGCTTTTAGGCTGAAGATCTGTGATGGAATTGGGAGAGAGAGAGGGGATGGGGGTGTGGGACACAGACACACACACACCATAAACAGGGATGTTAACGCAGAACACTCCTTAGCACAAATTAACTGTTTAAGCCAAATTCACAAGTGGAATTAAAAGCAAATTGGATAAATCCTTGAGGAAAACATTGAGGAGTACTTTAAAGGCTTTGAACTCAAGAGTCTAGGCTGCCACTGCACTATCAGTGGTCCTGTCCTTCACATCAGATATTAAACTGAAGTTCCGCCTGCCTGAGCAGATGGGATTTTTCTGTGTGTCCTCGCCAGTAAATCCTTTGAATAAAATTGGTCACTCATGTTATGACTGTTTGCAGGACGTTGGTGGGCATGAATTGGCTACTGCATTTACCTGTGAAGTGTTTTTAAACATCGCAATGACATGATAAGATGCTAAATCAATACAACTGATTAATTCACCAAATCTGAATTATGCTGACGAGATTGAAATCCCATTAGATCAAAACAGGAACCACAACGCAATCACCATACTCAGCAAAATAGCAAAACATCCTCAGAATATAACATAATAAAAGATAACTAATTAAATTGCTGTTTATAGAATAACAATATTTGTATTTTATTAGGAGCGAAACGCTGAAACTAAAATCTGATTACTGAAACAAAGCTTTCAGATACCAAGAGATTTCCATAATCCTCAGATCTCGTTCATACATAATTATACAAGGGAGACTAGCGTGGAACACAAAATTGTTTATGCCTCGAATACTGCAAAGTTATGAAAGTCATCAAGTTCACGTCAAGTTAAAGCTGATGACATTAGAACTGGGATCTACTTTAACATAGCATATTGTCGCAGCAAATGGCACAGCTTAAAGCATTTCCATAGTCACCTGCAAAATATGCAGTCACTACAATGCAACAACAACAGCAACTTGGATTTATATATCGCCTTCCACGCCAGACAAAATCTATAATTCACTGTGAGATCCTGCGAAGTGCTTCGAGATGTCCTCTCGATGTGAAAGGTGCTATTTGAAACTGACTGACTGCAGGATTGTTATTTATATTATCGTACAACTGCAGTGTGCAAAGCTCTACACTTATATGTCCACGCACAAACAGCGAGGTCCAAAATCCAACATACTGTTGTAAAACCTTTTAGCTTCAAAATTGAAGGCATTTGACACAATTTTGTGCATTGTGAAATTTTAAGACAAAGTAGTCTAACAGGCTATGGTTAGATATCATTCAGCCTCTCAAGCCTATTCCGTCATTCTATTAGATCATGGCTGATCTGTACTTCAACTCTAATTACCTGCCTTTACCCTATATCCTTTACCTAACAAAAATCTGTCCATATCAGTAGCAGATTTATATATTCATTTATTTATATATATTTATATATATTTATATATTCATCTCATTTTTAAAGGCATCTCAGGGATACAGATCAGATGTGTCATTGGATTATATTATCTTGTGATATGAAATCATTGGCAGTCTTGCGACAGTCTTGTAACAAATATAAGAAAATAGGAATAAAACAAGGTCATTTATCGGGGCTGTTAAACCCGTTCTAGCAGAATGCCAAATCCTGAATTAAATATGTAGACAGCTACTGCTGTCATATGTCGGTGCCGATAACTCAAAAAGATCTCCAGTCATTAACTGCAAACTTTAAGGTTCCTTGCAACACGACCTCGGGCTGTGCTGAGCTGCCCGTGTATTCCTGCTTGACCTTTCCCATCGATCAAAAAATAATGCTACTCAAATTTTTTGAATGAATCTCACAGTTTCAGTATTCAATTCAATCCTTTTAGATTGAGTTCAATATACCCCCACTGTTTTACACAAGACTCCTCTCAAGTCCATGTCGTTCACATTTTGTAACAACGCAGTTGTTTTGCCTCCTAGACACATAACATAAAACTGCCACCCTATTTGCTGCTACCAATGAATTGGTCATTTCAATCCACGACTGTTAGTGGGGACGCTGCTGTGCGCAATTGGCTGCCGCGTTTTGCCTACAAATATACAGTCAATTCACTTTACAGTATATTCTGTGAAGCGCTCTGAGACGTCGATAAGATGTGAAAAGCGATATATCAATTGCAAGGATTATTATTATTATTACTGTATTATCATTCGCGTCCAAATCTCTGACTGGCCAGCGCCTTAGGACGTCCTTTGACATGAAAGGCGCCATGCAACTGGCCTCCAATTGTATTCAGAATCTCTGCTGTTAAAGTAGAGGTAACCTCTGCACACATCTATCCAGGTTTGTCACTAATAATTTATGCCAAAGTCCATTTATCCTCTGCAATGTCTTGGCCAGTCAGCTCTTACAGATAAAAGGATCCAAGACACACACTGGAGGCTCCAATCAGCCATTGTGACAACCCACAGTACACAGCATTTCTGTGTCACTTTTAACCTAAAAATAATTTAAGGACCAGTCAAAAGATTTGGTTCAGTTGTGGGTGACCGTGAAGTCAAATTTTATTTTGTTTGCAATAATTTGTTTTAGAACAATTTGGTCACTCAACCCACCACTGTTTGTGGGACACTGCTGTGCACAATTGACTGCCGCGTTTCACCCACAAAACGTACAGTCACTACACTTTCCAGCGTGGTGTATTCTGTCAAGCACTTTCGAGATATCTCAATGGTGTGATAAGGCGCTATATCAGAAGCAAGGATTATTATTATTAAATTATAAGCAGTATCAAATAGCTTCAAAATTAGACCTAACTGCTTCTGTGCACTTGCCATATAATAAAAATAACAACAACAATGCTTGAATGAACTGACCTATTTGTGATCGAACCTTTCTAACCTTTCTATAACGCTGAATACCAGCCTGAGTCTTGCTCCTCAGTAACTCGGGCTCACTCCTTCTTAAACCCACTTGGCCTCCGGTCTCGCTAGAGGCCAGGACACTGGGAGAAACTCCTCCCGATTTGTGCCGTGGAATCTTTAACCTTCCGCCTGAACAGGCAGACAGTCGCGCCGTTTAACATCACATTCGGAGGACCGCACCTCCGACAATGCAAACCCAAGCAAACACTAGTCCTGGAGTGGCCGGTGAGAATACAGTAGATGGGCGTTCGTTCAAAATAGATTTCATGTTGGTCATGAACAAAACCAGCAGGAGGCAGAGTGTTGCTCACGGCCTATGAGCCTCCATACGAAGTTGTGGCTATCAAGATGTAAAATAATTTCCTTTCATGTTACAAGAAAGAAAGATCTACACCTCTAAACTTCACACACCTGGAATTGGTAAAGATACCGCTAATTATAAACAGCAGGGGTGTTACTGGAACTGCAATGTATGAAGAGGTTTGTAAAGAAATCTTGCTGTGAACACATTTTGCACAAAGGCTAGCAAATCACATCACTGCACATTGCCAGACAACGTTTGCTTCTATTTATTTTACTTGTTTTCTCAATCAATCCCTATACTACAGGTGAAGCTCAGAGGTGAGTCTGTGCGCTAAGCCTTCATAAGTGCCAAAATACTGCAATCGTACAATCAGTAGGGGAGCTTATTGTTCGGTACAGTACATCCACATATTCAGTTACCTAATCATTACTCTTTTACACGCTATTGCTGGAACTGATATAATACAAACTCGCTGCCTGATTCAATGCCTGATGCTACAATTAGAAAAGAAAACCCTGTTCTAAATACACGGCAATCATTTGGTCATTTGGTTCAAGACACAACGGAAGCCGAAAGATATACCATCCATAAAATCAAACTTTCAATGAAATGACCTGGAATGAAATGAGGGTGAACAAAATGTCCACCATACATTAGTTGACTATTGTACTGATATTTTTAACCTCCTCGTCATAGAAAGGTTTTTGAACTTTTTACATCCAGTGTAAGCGGTCTTTTAAAGGGGATGACTTTTGCTGCCTCAAAGTCAATCGTTTTGTAACCAAAGGCAGAGGGGGACAACTCAACAAATGACTGAAGAACCACACTTCATTTGAACTCTGAACAAAAAGCCTTTGCCTTGCCTACCCAAGCGGACTGTGATATATGCATGTTATTTCATTCTAAAATAATGCTCTGTGATTGCAATAACAAAAGTCGGGTTTCTCTTTCCCCGTGTCCTTCGCCACCGAAATGAATAACCGCGAGCGCGGGTTTAACGCTCAACTCGTGAGGAAGATCCCACGGTACTCGACAATGTTCCTTGTTCATAGGAGTTGTTCACTGAGAAGCAACCTTCAACAAAGTGTGGAAGCAATAGGTTATGAAGTCTCCGTACCTGCTTAATTCCTAAGCGATAAGCAAGGATTCGGTCGACATTGTTTGGGTTCATCTGTGTCCACTGCAGCATGTAAGAGTACACACGAGCTCGGTTCTGCCATAACGGGCTGGGTGTGTCGTAGAAGAATTCAGGAGCGTAAGCTTTACCTAGAAGAGGAAATGACAGCAGAGTTACAGGAATCCTGATTCCCTTGAATCCTTCGCCAAATATTCTAAATGACATTGAGCCCGGTCAGAATTTCACAGCTGGTGGCAAGAACCCTGGACGGAAAATTAGCAGCAACAGCAGCGAGCCACACAGAGCATAACTCAGAGTGCAGCTAAGAGGTCAGAGCACACGCTAATATAATATGGTGTGTTCATTTTCCCATGTCAGGGAGAACAATATCAATACGTGATCATGTAACTCATGACTGTTCCACCACAGATGTGTGACAGATGGAATTGAAGGTAGAATTAATGGATTTGATAAAGTGCCTTATCATGTCAAAACGCTTCAAAGCATTTCACTCAATGAGCTGCACTGTAGCAAGGTGACTGCTATGCATTGACCAGTAAATGACAGCAGCAACAGAAATGTTTTATTGGTGATGTGTGGGGGAGCGGGGGTGGGGGGTGCAGGAATTGGATTAAGTAATAATAATAATCATCCTTTCATTTGATATAATGCCTTATCACATCTTCATGATGCTTCACAGGATATACTGCAAAGTAAATTGAGTGCATATATAATTAATATTGGCCGGGATAGCAGGACAATTGTCTTCTCTTGAATATACTGTGATATGCTGTAATGCCATATTCTCATTACCTGCCTACCATCTATGGGATTTGGTCAGTTGGAACCTTGTCAGTTCCAACCATTCAGCAGTCACCCAACACTACACTGAGTGTCAGTGTAGATTAAGAGTTCAGATTCCATTATGAGTTTCCTTACTCCACACGCCTAATAATAATCCCTCCAAAGAAACCAACAATAATAAAATTGGTCATTTCAATCCACGACTGTTTGTGGGACACTGCTGTACGTAATTGGCTGCCATATTTCACCCACAAATATACATTCAATTAACTTTACAGTATATTCTGTGAAGCGCTTGGAGACGTCTAGTAGACATGAAAAGTGCTATATCAAGGATTATTATTGTTACTGTCTTCATTTTGAAGCTGGTTTTCTGTACATCTCTTTTACAGACTAGAGGGAAGAACGGATAACAAATGGAAGACCATTCAAGACTGTTCAAATTCTGAATGGTTTAAAATGCAACATAAACTGAGTAAATCTAGACGCGTGTAGAATTCCTCCCCATACAAGTTCATTACATATAAGGCTTAATACCAGATGGAAATGATTAGCTTAACAGAAAGGTATTTAACCGTGGTTTAGGTCGTTTAAAATGGAGGTCAGGACAAATGGGAATCTCAGAAAATATAATTGGAATCAAATCTAACACGATTTAAGTTGGATTTTATATAGGGAATGAGATTCATTGGGGAAACGTAATTAAAATAATACAGGCATTTCTAATCAAAATTTGGTATCATTGGAAGATTGGATCAAATAGAACTTGATTGAAATTCATGTTGAGAGGAATTCTGACATGAAAATCATTACAATGAAACAATGTGCAGGGGAAACTCATGACCCTTTACCAACTGCCCATTATAACTCTACTTCTGTTGAGTTTAGCTAAGAATATTTTCGCCCACAGTTGATTCACTTGATAATCTGTTCTGTGCTGTGAAGCACTTTCAGACATCTCTACAACATGACTAGGCTCTATACCAAATGCAAGGATTATTATTATTATTGTTCTTACCAAGAATAAATTACGGAGAGAAGGTGGGAGTAGAATATTATTGTGGAAGAAAACAGGCCAGAGTTTAACAGCGCAAATGTGGTAATCTTCTGAGGGAATCAATGAATACTCTGTAGGATTTCCTGGTTCACATTTGGGGATCAAGATTTGCCTACGCACAATTTTCCCTAGGAGGCAGAGTGGGTGGAATAGAGTTCACAATAAAAATTATATTTGCCCACTCCATAAAGGAGCTTTCTTATCCTCTAAGAGTCAGACGTTTTATGAAAAATTGTAAGCCTACCAAAAGGGTAGGCTTACAATTAAATAGACATTTTTAGCATAACCACTGCCTCCATAAGTAATAATCTCACAAATTTTTATTATACAAAGTGTAATAAAATAAGACTTAAGAATAATAATCTTGACATTTGATATAGGACCTAAAATGTCAACCTGCCTCAAGTTACATCACAGGAAATTGTTGCCAAGTGTAGTCACTGTGCATTTGTGGAAAAACCCAGCCGGCAATTTGTGTCCAGCAAGGTCCCACAAACAGCTATGCCGTGAATGACCGATTCACCTAGAAGATTGCTCGACTCTAAAGCGCAAACGAAACCATCAGGCACGGATGGCAAGCTGTAGCAACACTTTCATTGGGTGTTCATAATGGGAAGGCAGCAGAAACATTGCTACAACAAGCAAACAACACACATGGTAACACCCCCGAGCCCCCCACCCCCACCCCCACCCCACCACCGAGACCATATTTCATAAGCACTGACTCTGCAGTGAACTTGGTTATGAATTCTGTTTATTGGGAGCTGTGGCTGTTAGCTGTGTGCTAGCCTAATAATAATCCCTCCAAAAAAACACAATAATAAAATTGGTCATTTCAATCCACGACTGTGTGTGGGACACTGCTGTGCGCAATTGGCTGCCGCGATTCACCCACAAATATATACAGTCAATTCACTTTACAGTATATTCTGTGAAGCGCTTTGGGACGTTGATAAGATGTGGAAAGCGCTATATCAAATGCAAGGATTATTATTAGGTAAACTGCGTTTTTATGAGGTCAGTTATGAAGTTGAGAGTCATACTCTGTTCTGTTGTTGGAGTCACCTCTGACTTCAGCAGCAATCAAACTCTACAGTACTTCACAAGCAGGAGGTGAATGGTTGTTTGCGCTTCAACAACGACGACAAACAATAAAATGACATTTATAGAGCATGTTTCACGAAGCTACAGAATTGTGTTGACTGCCAAGATCAAGATGTTTTGAAAGTTTTATTTTTCCAGGCCCTGTTTTAAGCATATGGTAACTCAGCAGCCTGGCTCAGTTGGTAGCACTTTCTTATAGAGCAATAGTTATAAACTACTCTTCCACAATAACATTCCACACCCACCTCCTCTCCATAATTTATTGTTGATAAGAATAATCATCTACTTTAGGACGACATTCCAGTACAGTGCCGGGGCGGGTTACATTGCCAGAAGTCCCTCCTGCCTGTTTGGGTGCATGCTAAAGGTTTGGGTGCATGCTAAAGGTGAAACCCTCCTCTGCTTTGGAAATTAGCAGCAATTAATCCACCGTTCGTGCCTCAAATTGATTGCTTCAACTGGAACTGATCCGGTCGAATATGGCCTGAGTTCTCGGGGCGGGAGAAGCTGTGGTTTGATGCCTCAAAATATGTTCACAAAAGCTAAGTACTGTAGCTTGTGGGTGAATCGCTTATCAAATAGAGGCCACTGCTCCTATTTTCAGATGTGAAAGTTACTATATACAACCCCAACAAAATGACACTTGTATAGTGCCTTTCACGTCAGGAGGGCATCCCGAGGCGCTGCAAATATGCCCCGCTGACTGGCTGTCTCGTAAAGGGAATTGCCGGTCAAACCTCAGCGATAAAGTCAGTGAGAGAATCACACCCACAGTTACTGATGTTGATGCCTGTTGATGACATATAACAATAATGTGGTCATTAATGACAGTGTTAATTAACACACCACAGGTTGTAATTTTCACCCAGCAGTGTTTTCTCAGCAAAGGAAACAAACAGGGCCTCACTGAAAATGTTTGGACAAGAATGGAGTGCGTGTTTCCAATGTCCCGCTGGAACACTCTCATAGCAGTGGCCTCTACTTGATAAGCGATTCACCCACAAGCTACAGTACTTAGCTTTTGTGAACACATTTTGAGGCATCAAACCACATAAGAGGCAGCTGCTCCCGCCCCGAGAACTCAGGCCATATTCGACCGGATCAGTTCCAGATAAAGGAATGGGTTCGATTTGAGGCACGAACGGTGGATTAGTTGCTGCTAATTTCTCAAGCAGAGAAGGCTTTTGCTAGGAGAGCGAATGCTCTCTGAAAGCCACAAACAACAGCTCTTTCTCCAGTGCAGTGAGCAGGGCCTCCTGGAGTCCAGCCATCTTCTCTCCCTTCTAGCTGTAGTTCTGTTGGTTCATGTTTAATCCTATGTGACAGAAGCTATTTCATGGAGGAAAAGGGACTATTGGAAGGATGTGCTCCCTTCGTTTCACATTTGCTATGGTTGCTTAGTCCTCACTGGGTTTTGTTCTGCTACTTTGTCTCGTGTTTACAAGTGTCCCATCTGGCTTTCTTCTCCTCCATTCTTCAATCCCCTCTTCTCTCTCTCTCTCTCTCCCTCCTTCCAATGCCCCTGTCATTTTACGGAGTCGCATTCTTTATCTTTCCAGTTACTGTATATATGCCAGTATCCTCCCTTCCCGACCACCACCACTCCCACGGCTTCTTTTACACTGTTCTAATGTACAAAACACAACAAGTATAGTAGTATTATTATGGTATTATCAATAAAATTAGTAGCTTGCAAATAACCAATCATGGTATTATTTGCCAGCTATCCTGAATACTTCACTAGCAATACCTGTGCCATCAAGATTTATTTCCTATAAAATACTTCAGATGGGCTGAAAGGTCTGTTCAATCTTCAACGGACTTCTTCCAGGATCAACACAGAACACACTGAGGGCAATCTAACAGAGCTCCTGTAACTATTTTTTAATTCATCCGCCAAAGCACTATCTCTTCTGCAGCAATCGCCTCTAAAATACACAGTCACTACACTTTATAATATATATATAGTCCAAAATGATTCGAGACATCCTCCCGACAAGAAAGGAGCTTTACCAAAAGTGAGGCTTATTATTCCAAAGGTGGTGGAAGCTAGGACATTGTATTCATTAAAAATAAACTCGATGCTGTCCAGTGAGAATGGTAGGGTGGGTATTCTGGAAGGAGCAGATTAATAATAATAATAATCCTTGCGTTTGATATATCGCTTTTCACATCTTGTCGACATCTCAAAGCGCTTCACAGAATCTACTGTAAAGTGAATTGACCGTATATTTGTGGGCGAAACGCGGCAGCCAATGCGCACAGCAGTGTGGACTCACAAACAATCATGGATTCAAATTACCAATTTTTATTATTATGGGTTTTTTTTGGAACGGATTATTATTAGACGTGTGTGTGGAGTAAGATTAAAATGGGCTGAGTGGGATTTCTTCATCCGAACTTGAATCGTGATCTTCCAATCTGGTGGCAATGGACCACTGAATGTCATTTTCGGCCTTCCCACTTTATAAACTATCCTTCGCTTCAAACACAAACTCACCATATTTACAACCATCAACTGAAACGTTCAAGCAAGCGCTTTGGGATGTCCCTCCCGACATGAAAGGCGTGATTTAGACCAGGTCAACCATAGTTCACTAACCTCAAACCCCCATCACAATCTTCCACCCCACTAATGATGCCATTAGCAACCATTCCCCCAACAGCATTGTCCTGACCTTATGGAGGTGTCTTGCGGAGCAGAGTGAATGGAGGCTGCGAATGGGATCATAACAGCACATCGCAGGGAATGAGTTATGTAAAGCCAGCTCGGGTCCCAGTTTACCCTCCTACAAGAACTCCTATTACAGACAATTGCTTCATGTCTGGCCTGTGTTCTGCACTCATATATACGTATATAAATAAAATTTATGGAAAATATAACGTTTCCAAGTTCAGAGGCACTCGCATTTGATATTAACTCTGTTGCACTTCCATTAATCTTCCCGATGTCGGTGCAGAATGAATGCGTTGCAAATTATACAGCGCAATTTATTTGTCTTGTGTTCTGGGGAATAGCACCGAAAGCAGCATTTCCAAATCACCCAGCAAACAGGTCTGTGCCTCAAGGAGCCTTTCCACATAAATTCTCTCGCACTAAGGAATTGTCAGTTCACAATTATTGATTAAGATGTTTGGCTATGCTAGGCATGAACCACAATATTACTATGACATCTGCTGAGCGTAATTGGCTATTGCTTTTCGGCCACAAAATACACAATCACTGCTTCTCTGAAACGCTTTGAGACGTCTCGAGGACATGATAAGCTGCTATATCGAATGCAAGGATTATTATTATTATTATTATTATTATTATCACCAACTGGATTATTGTAATGATAAGCTTGGTTTGTGTGGCGCCCAGGGATATTAATCTCCCCCTGTGTTGATGCTGAGTTCCTTTCTCACAGAGAAGGAGGAATTTTTATTGTAATTACACTGCACTGGGAGGATTAAAGGTTTCCATTGTAATCCCCAAGACATACAGTACATTTAAAATCAGCATTGGTGGTCACGTGGCTCAATGTATGCACCCGTTCCATACCGATTACGTTGAACAACGCAGAAACCATTTCCTGCACTATTATTGCTGTTTTCTCAGTCACAATGTACTGAATACTGTGGAAATTGTTCATATGCACACAATTGGCTGCCACGTTTCGCCCACAAATATACAGTCAATTCACTTGACGGTATATTCTGTGACGCGCTTTGAGACGTTTAGAAGATGTGAAAAGCGCCATATCAAATTCAAGGATTATTATTATTTATACAGGAACCCACCTGTCACAACACGCGAGGCAGAGAAAAACCACAATGGAACAGTTGGTAAGCGCAGTATTCCTAAATTCCTCAAGTAGGAGTTATACATAGAAATACGGTCTGATACGGAAGATCAGCCTTGTTGCTTTAAGGGAAGGTGGTAGGGAGTGGCTATTCAGGCAGGATAATATCAAGTGGGAGGAAGGACCTTACTGATTCCAAACCTTTCTGTGATCTTGTAGGAGTTGAGAGTTAATTAAAATAAATCTTTATTAAATAGTAGCTGGTAGGCAGATGGTCATCCAATCCATGACTGTTTAGGAATTAGGAGCAGGAGTAGGCCATTCTGCTTCTCGAGCCTGCCCCAACACAGCTGTGTGCAATCAGCCTCTCTGCCCCCACACTCTGGAATTCCATCCCACAGTACCTTCGCCTAGCTTCCTCCCTTGCTTCTCAAGACCCTCCTTTTCGATCGTGTCTGCTGCCACCCTCCCATCTCTCCCTCACCTCCGCCCTACCCTGCCCCTCCCCATGCCTGCGTCCCGCCCCCTGACTGTTCAGCGCCTTGGACTGTCCTCCCAACGTGAGAGGCACTCAATAAATGTCATTTTATTGTTGTTGTTGCAATTGGCTGCTGCGTTTCGCCCACAAAATATACAGTCAATTCACTTCATGGGACATTCTTATTAAGTACTTTGAGACATCCTGGAGACGTGATAAGACGCTATAACAAATGCAAGGATTATTACTATTACTAAATATCAAAGAAATGGCGTTGGCCAAGCCTACAGCAGTGTACACCGTGTGACTCAGATACAGAGTTGGTGAACCCCAGTATTTGCTGAATATAAGTTGCGGTTCTAATCCTGTGAAATGTGCGATCTGACTTCAAGAGCGTGCAAATTTTCTATTTCATTTGACTTTGTCGAGACTATTAACATGCATTGTTGGTTAGGGGATCTCAAAGCAACAGCACTAACATTGCTGACTAAGTGCAGCAACACAGGGTTGAATGAGTTTAAAAAACTAAGCTAGAAAAATGTAAACATCTTGAAACACAATCATCCCTTCATTTATTATTTTCATTTAACAGATTCAACCCCTTGGAGGCAATAAGAATCCATGCATTTGTCGCGCAGATATGATTTTAAATAATAATAATCCTTGCATTTCATATAGCGCTTTTCATGTCTTCAGCGCTTTGGGACGTCCTCCCGACGTGAAAGGCGCTAGACAAATGTAATTTTGTTGTTGTTCTAGATGTCTGAAAGTGCTTCGCAGATTTTTCTGTAAAGTGAATTGACTGATATGTATAGAGTACTCGCTCTGTAGATAATGCCCGGTCAATATAAATCCTCACCCCCTGATATTTGCGCTTTTTGGATTGTTCACTGCCAGAGTTGCCGCTTTGTTCATCGTGGTTTGGTGACCGTATGCAAGAAGATGTCTGACTCATCGTTGAACCCAATCCCTTCCAACTCTTACAGTCTTCCCTTGCTATGGACATATCACATACATTGACTGTAGTCCCTGTCAAGTGACTACTTGAAATGATATGGATGTAACATGACAATACATACAATGAGTTACTACCACTATAGTCTAGTACCATACCAGATTGAGGCATTCTTTCCCCTCTCATCAAAGTCTTTAAGTGTTGATTTGCCACTGAAGATTGCTCCTATTTAATTCCAGTACTAAACTCAGAGGCGCAGATTCCTACTTAAGATTTGAAAGGAATAAAAAGAGCTATGCCATGATTTCGGCTTAGTTGTATAACCTATGCTTGGATAATTTGTGGCAGTGCAGAAATAGCCATTCTTTATACTGTATAGTTTCCAAATTAGCATTCACAGCACTGAAAATTCCCAGGTAAAATAGAAATAGTTGACTTATCTTCATAGAAATGGATTCACACTGTGTTTGGCACCGACTGTTCACTGCCCAGTGAAACGCGGTCAGCATCGGTGGGAAGTGCAGCCCAACATGAAAAGATATCACACAGCGAGCTATGTAAATCTGCTTCACAAAGTGACAGAAATAAAAGTTAATGCCTAAAGACAGATACGGTATGAGGAGAGGTAAATCATTCAGAAAAATCAAGCAAACTACTGATTTGAAGTGCCCTGTTCCTATCGACCCTCTCAGTAGAACTGAAATACAATGGAGTGGATTTTTTTTTAACATCTGCATTACCATCCACCAATTTGGTTTGAAAATGTTGACATGAAGCAGACAGTGAAACACAGAGTGCAACGCCAAGGGTGCGAAATTCCACCTTGTCTTACTTAGCCTGGTATACCATATTGTGTTCGAACTCATTATAATAATAATCCTTGCGTTTGGTATAGAACCTCATCTGGTCTTCGAGACGTCTCAAAGCGCTTCACAGAATATACTGTCAAGTGAACTGACTGCATATTTTGTGGGTAAATTATGCCATGTTCTGTCGGCAAATCGTGGAACATTTTTGAATTCAGTCTTCATTTGAGAGCCAGAGCTCGCTGGTTCAAATCCAAATGTATCCTGGACTTTGTTGATCTCTGCTGGGGCTGCTTGGGGAAGTTAAATTAGCCCCAGTCTTCCCAGAGGAAAAAGAGGCAAAAGGTAGTCGTGACTCCTGGTTTTGCCACCTCTTCAGCATCCTCTACTGGTTGTGCACGCATGTTGCAATTAATAGCATGAGGAGAGGTTAAAATATTACTAGACAAAGGCAGAAGATGTTTGCACCCAAAGTCCAATGATTAATAATCATGAAACAAATGACTAAATGACTCTTTTTACATTGCATATTGGGATTTTTAATGCCAGTGGGAGAAGTCAAAACCTCATCCGAAAGACAGCATCTCCGAAAATCTAATGCGCCTCCATTATTGGGAATGCCAGCCTAGAATGTGAACTCCAGCCCCAACATGCAGACTGAGTCCTCGGCTTTCTGGCACCTAGATATGGAGTGACATGAACGCATCTGTACCAATTATACAACATTTAATTGCTCTTAACCGTCTTTTGGAATTGCATCTGGCACCAATACTTGATGTCAATCTCATTTAAACATGACCTGAAGAATAAGTAGAGAACAAACTGAACTCGAGACTAATAAGAATTCATAGCTTTCTCACACGCCTGCGGCTGAATGAGCTATTGGTCAGTCATGTACCAAGGGGATATTCGTACATAAGAATAATGCCCTTGTTTTTAAACTGTGTTAAACGCAACATCAGTGTATCGGGAGGAAAAGTCAAAACTTGTAAGACTTACAAATGCGTAATAATGGTTTTAATCAGTACACAATGGGTACAAATGAAAAGCCAATATCATTTCTCAAAGCTCTGAGGCCTGGTTAGCAAAGCAAGCCATCGAAGCGTTTGAGTTGTTGAGTTAAACGTGATCAGCAGAGCAAGTAGGGAATAGCAGAGCAAGAAGGTGTTATAAGGATGAACCATGAGGAATGAATAGATAAACTGGAGCTCTTGAACCTCTAGAGGAAACATCTCAGAGAGGACCTTTTTGAAGAATATGAAGTTCCAAATTGGGTTGAGAAAGTAAACCCAGAACAAGTAATTCGGATACATCAGAGCAGCAGAATAATAATTATAACCCTGGCATTTGATGTAGTGCCTTTTCATGTCTTTGAGATGGCTCAAAACTCTTCGCAGAATATACTGTAAAGTGGTTGACTATATTTTGTGAGTGAAACGCGGCAGTCAATTGCCCCACAAACAGTCATGGCTTGAGTTATTTTGAAGCAGGCACAAGTCCAGAGTGGTCAAGACAATTTCAAGACAGATACCAGGAAGTATTTCTTTACAGAGGTGGGCAATTAACGATTACAAGCAAAGGGTGGTCGAAGTCAGGAAATGATCCTTGAAATCACTAAAATTCACTAATCTGCCACATCTCAGTGGAAACTGACTAGAATGCTTGCTCTTAGCATGATCGAACTGTGATAATGCACAGCACAAAAGATCATTTAGCTCATTGTGAGTCTCTCCCAGTTAGCCCTATTCTCTTGTGTTTTCTCTAGTTAACCTTTTCAGATATTTATCGAACTGTTTCTCAAACGTCACTAACTACTGTGCTTTGGGTAGAGAAGATTCTCCTAATCTTTTGGTAATAAGATACCACTCTTGACAACCACATTTGAGTTTTTGAGTATGATATTTGTGTGACAGATTGAAGTGATTATATCTCTGATGAGCTCCTGGCAATCAGGGAATCAAATATCCCTCAAATACATTTCAACGCGTCAGTAGTCTTACTGTTAAAAGCTTTACACTGAGTTGGATGCTTTAAGCGACTGAAAATAATAATAATCCTTGCATTTGATACAGCGCTTTTCACATCTTGTCGACGTCTCAAAGCGCTTCACAAAATATACTGTAAATGAATTGACTGTATATTTGTGGGCGAAATGCGGCAGCCAATTGCAAACAGCAGTGTCCCCACAAACAGTCGTGGATTGAAATGACCAATTTTTTTTTATTATTGTGGGGGTTTTTTTGGACGGATTATTATTAGGCTTGTGGACTGAGGAAACTTGCCCAGGGTTTTGCCCTGATCTGCCCAGATTTGAACACAGGTTTCGCGCTTGTAAGGCAGGTAGAGTGCTCTAATCAAAGAGCTACAGGAGCTCCACATCCATCCATGCCTTTGCTTTTCTATCCTTTCTATCTTTGCAAACGATGCAAATGGGCATACGAGCTCCCACATTTGGCAGACACACTGCATTGCTTGGTTTCTGTGTTCTTGTTAAGACTGCTTCCAAACTCTATCAATCTGCCTCTTGTTGCTCACAGGGCCTCATGTTTACTGAAAATTGTAACCGTCTAATGAAGTTACATTTATGAATAGTGGCAATCGCAATGGACCTGAACAGACCTCCCTCTACAGAACTGTGTTAAATTACAATCCTCACAGAGGGTTTTTCACCTATCAATTCCTATGAGGAACGCTAGACATTTAAAACAAATTGGGAGTAATTATTCACGGTTTTATTGTAACAAATGTTTTTTCTGTTAAGTGTTATGGACGATTGCTACAAGCTTGGATGGACAAATATAAGCTTTCACTTATTGGCGGATGTGTTTTTCACCATGTCAGTAGATGACTTCAAAAGTGCATTGCAACGGGAATTATTAAAACATCTTCTGAAGTAATAATAGCCACCAACCAAAGATAAAATACCCCAAGCAAGCATTTTGGGTGATAATATTGTGCCATTACAGTCCCAAATTTATAATAAGTGTTTTTACAGTTGGTCAGCTAGCTGAAACCTATGATTATGTGCCTCATCTTACCTGAAATGCATTTAAAAACACTGCATGAAAATCTATTATTGTACATTAGAGTATCTTTTCCAGTTGCAGTGTTTATACAGGATTGCCATTTGGGGAATTGTGTTCTCTACTGATGTTTTTCAAGTACAGTGCGTGTGTCAGCATGGGTCAGCTGGCAGCATTCTCTCACCTCCGAGCCAGAATGTCGTGGGTTCAAGTTCCTTGTCAGGACTCGGAACTCATATAGTCAAGGCTGATACTCTAAGGCAGTAATGGGACGTGCTACATTGTTGAAGGGGCCATCCTTTGAGTGAAGCGTTACACAGTCTATCTGTTCTAAGATCCCATATGGCACGATTCGAAAAGAGAAGCGAACAAACCCCCTCCAAACCGATAAAATTGGTGATTCACTTCGTGGCTGTTTGTGAGATATGCCTATGCACAAATTGGCTGCTACGGTGGCCTACAATACACTTCACAATAAAATTTTGTGAAGGCATTTCGACTATGTTGATAGGGCACTATATCAAATGCAAGGATTATTAAAGGTATCTGGGCTGCTTATGAAATGACAGTAGAGGATGGTGACGACATACAGGTGATGAAAGCAAAACTGCAGAACCACTTCTGCAGCTGGAACCAAGTCCAGTAATTTCCTTGGGAGTTCAGTATGTTTACTACACATCCTATGTTACCTTGAATGAAAGCAAGTTTTGACGGAATAAATTATTGATAATGTAAGGGTGAAGGCTCAGTCAAGTACAGAATGGTGTGGCGTGTAACAAACAGTGCTGAGAAGCTTGTGTGTATGGATTTTCTCTGTGTCAGTGCACATCTCCCTGTGTGAGTTGTGCGCATATGCCACCACATCTGTAGCTGAACAAATAAATTAGCAAGAGGCAAGGATACAAGCGGGCTTTTTAGAACAGAAGGATAACAGATCACATTCCCAGAAAGCCCTCGATTTATGCATTGGTACTTGCTTCGCTAAGGTACAGAGCGAAGTACCTTACACTGAAATAAATTCACCGATTTATTGCACTAAAATAAATTCACCGATAATATGCTGTAAGGGTTACACTTTTGCTATCGACAAAATCCAGTACCAAATCTCACCTGCGATATTTACTTGCGCTGGTCTGTGATCGAGGCTTTGATGAAGCGAAAATAATCTAAATCAGGCAGGTTCGAATGAAAGGTCGACTTCAGTGCCCTGGAGTATTGCAAGCTCGGGAACCAGACTAAAGATTGTCAAAGCAAGTTGATACGATTCTGACATTCCATTGCCAAGTACGTCACCTTGGAGCCAGCTCAGTACCAAGGAGACCGTACTTCAATCCCCCTCACCCCCCCCCTCACCTATCCCGGAAAGCAAAATTGTGATTGAACCAGTGGCATTAAACCTTTGATGGCTATGACAGTAATGGAATCAAAGGACACTTTTCAGCCAGCAGGGAGATTCTATAAATGTCTCCAAAAAGGAGCCTGGCTGGTTGGCTGACAAATCACAGAGAGACTCACAAGTGACTTAAAGTATGGATAGTGCTCACAGACTTAGTTACCATACCTTCCTCTGCTGCCTAAGGCAATATTCATGTGCCACTTTCTGTGTACGCTTCCATTGATTTAATGCACAATCAAAAATGAAATTATATCTTTATGAAATAGAGACTTTCACAATTCCCTGACCATAGGTGGGATAAAATATATCATAGGTATAAGACTATCACCTGAAGAGAGTCACATAGTTTTTTTTTATTGCCAACCTGCACTTTTGTACTGCGTTTGCCATCAGAATATCTGGCAAAACAAATTCCCTTCTTCTGTGCTGTACATTTTTATGACTTTAACATGTAGAAGCCTGGGAATCATTTATACAGCTGACAATTCAGGTAAGGATTCTGGTAACAACATAATAGATCAGCAAATGTAGTGCTGTACTTGCCTTCGCACTTGCAAAACAAATTGAAAAATATAATAATAACACAAATAATAACAATTTGGTCACTCAATCCGCCACTGTTTGTGGGACACTGCTGTGCACAATTTGCAGCTGCATATCGCCCACAAATATACAGTCACTAGACTTTATGGTACATTCTGTGAAGCGTTTTGAGACGTCTAGAAGATGTGAAAAGTGCTGCATCAAATGCAAGGATAATTGTTCTTATTCTTATTACTTTAGCAACCAGATTCTGAGGCTGAGTGAGAATTCACAGACAAAATTGCTTTATTCCTGATCTGGCAGCAAGTCTATTTCCAAGTGTTTACCCGCACTAATATCTTTCTCTCTCTCTCTATGTATATATATATAAATGTACAGATCAGAATGATCTATGACCATTGTATTCAAATGCATGCTGATGTATTTATTGATACACAGCATCGGACAACTTGCCTTCACTATGTACAGTAATATGATTAGCACTGGTTGCTTCACTGTTCTGATTTCTGTCCCTTATGCCCCGTTAATTTCCTGCTCTGTGAAGTTTAATTTATATCTTTCATTTCCCTTCTCCAGAGGCTCTCAAACACCTGAAGCCAGTCAAAGCCACTTTGGGAAGGAAGCGATGACGTGTGTTCGCCTGCTCCTTTCCACAGGTTACTAAGAAGCTCATTATTTTCCGCATGGGTAAATCCATTCCATCTAAAGTATTAATGGGGGGGGGGGAAAAAAGTACTGTGGAAACCTTGAACCTTCCTGATCACAAATTTAGATGTCATTATGTCCCTTTAATCAAACTTCAATATTATTCCATTGGAATTATTGCAGCAATAATGCCCTCCCCCACCGCCCCCCACAAATCATTTAACATAAAAAATAAAGCCCAGATCGATTTAATAGCAGTGGTAGTTAATCCTTCATAAGAGAAACTTTCAACTGGAAATTTTAATACAAGTTTCTTTCTACCCAATGCAAGCAATGAGTTGAATGCCATTTTAGTTATTTTTACCAACTGTAATCATGTGGTGATCCAGCAGGTGGAGTTTGATAATTATATTTATGATCACTCCTAAAACCCAGCTCTAAGAGCCAGACAGTCTCATAGAATGAAGGTTTGCTCCGGAGTAATAACTGCGTAGACTTTTCTAGACTACAACTTTGATGAAATGATCTGGCCATTAGCTATGTAGCTCCCTCAAGGTAATTGTGGACTTTTAGGACTTTTAAGAATTCGTGGGCACGTTTCCTTACTACACACACCTAACAATAATCCCTCAAAAAACACAATAATATAATTGGTCATTTTGATCCATGACTGTTTGTGAGACACTGCTGTGCACAATTGGCTGCCGTGTTTCGCCCACAAATATAGTCAATTCACTTTACAGTATATTCTGTGAAGCACTTTGAAACATCTACAAGACAAGAAAAGCGCTATATCAAATGCAAGGATTATTATTATTATACACCAATAGTATCTTGGTTTGTGTTAATTGGCCTGTACAAGATATAATTTTACTTATTGCGAAGCTCCATTTACCGTTCGTGCAGCATTGCCATACACGTGTATGTAAAATCCATCAGAACAACTGAGGTTGAAAGTTGTTTTCAGAGTGAATGGCAGATTGAATGGCTTTTTCATGTTAATCTTACTATGCGAGAAGCTGTGCAGTTCCCTTATACAATTGTTTGTAAAATCACAAACCAGGGTAATAATCCTTGCATTTGATATAGCGCTTTTCCCACCTTCCAGACATTTCAAAGCGCTTCACTGAATATACTGTAAAGTGAATTGATTATATTTGTGGGCAAAACACAGCAGCCAATTGCGCACAGTAGTGCCTCACAAACAGTCATGGATTGAAATGACCAATTTATTATTGTTATTTTTCTTGAGGGATTACTATCAGCGGTGTAGAGTAAGGAAACTTGCCCAAGGTTTCATCCTGCCTGGAATCAAACGCCGGTACTCTCGCTTGCAAGGCGAGTGTTCTCATCACTGAGCCACAGGACTCCATGGATTAAGAAACCTGAGACTGATGCATAAACTCTATCCCGAGCTGAGAATCCAGCGATTTCTACTGATGGCTGACTGAAAGTCAGCAATAATAAACAGTTATTTAGCACGTGAGAGAAATGCCTCAAGAGTGCTTTAGATTGGAGATGAATATTAAGTCGACAAACATGACAGCTAATTTGCCCCAGCCACGTCCGACAGAAATTGTTGCCAAATTAAGGGAGCAACAGTCATCTCAGTCTGGCAGGGAATTCATGTTAATTTTCTCTACTTCTTCCCCAGCTCCCTTCAGATGACAAACCATTGTTCAGGCAGGCCTCTGGAAACGCCACTCTTGTGTCAGCCATGAAGGTGCGCTTCCCAGTGGTGACTCTTCCTCTGACTTTGTCTCTTTTTATCACGTTTCTGGCATCATCTCTGTGCCTCCTCCTCCTCCTCAAACCGTGGTCCAGATTTTTCAATTTACGTTCAATACAGGAACTTGTGGACAAAAGACACATGTGCTACCTTTCCCTGACATGGCTACACGTGACAAGTTAGTACACGAATAATAATAATACTAATAATCCTTGCATTTGATATAGCGCTTTTCACATTTTATCGATGTCTCAAAGCGCTTCACAGAATACACTGTAAAGTGAATTGACTGTATATTTGTGGACGAAACATGGCAGCCAATGGCGCACAGCAGTGAGTGCTAGAGTGCTACCCAGCACGTTCTCCTCCAGGTTATCTCAGTGAATTTAAACTCGCTGTGCACTCAGTTTAATCTTCATTTTGTAAGTATTGTATATTCTGTGAAGAGCTTTGAGACGTCTCAACAATGCAATACAACACTATATCAAACGCAAGGATTATTATAATTATTATGAAGAATCTGAAAGATTGATTATATTTTTCTAATAGCTCATGCTACCCCAACTACAGTGATCCACATCCATACTTAGTACTGTAGAATGGACACACTCATGCACAAACTTGGCAATTTGTGCAAGTTATAAAGTTGTAGATAGAGCAAGGCTATTTTCCTTTGCGCCATGTCACCTCCTCAAACTCAAAGATGAGCTGCAGTGTAAATATAGAGGCAGCATAAAGCTCACTCGACACATCCCTCACTGAAACAACAACAACAACAACAAAATTACACTTGTAAAGTGCCTTTCATGTGAGGAGGATGTCCTCTGGAAATGTGAACGATAGAGGAAAACGTTTGCTGGCCAAGAAAAAAAATCAGCTTGCAAAAAGCAAAGATCTATGAGGATCGATGGAGCTTTAAGTCAGGAATAAGCCAAAAAACGAGAGATTTGCTTGGGTCAGCAATCTGGAATCGATCACAGATTTGTATACCTTTTCGTTCGGGTTGAATTTTGTACTCATCAAAGGCACGGACGGGATTGTCAGTTGCAGCTAGTTTTGATGTAAAAATCACGCGCTCAAAGGTGGAACCATAATGCGAATTAGGTACTAATCAAAGTTCCCATCGACAATTCCACCATGATGGGCTCACAGTTCTATGTCCTAGGAGACGGATACGCACAGACATGCTGGCCCACAAGCAAAAACCACACATCATTCCTCCATTTACCTCTTCTCCCCAACCTTTGTACTTTATAACCCTCCTCCAACCTTGACCATGTCAAAACGTGGGCTATTTGTTCACCTCGGTCTGTCCCCTGTGCCCAGTCAAGACAATTATCCTGTCCTTTAAGGAGTCATTTGAATCCCCCCCACAGCACCAATTGCTTTTACTGGAACTCAATTCCGCATATGCATTAGAATATGGGACCCTCTACAATCAATCACAAGCTCAGTCATGAGGCCTTCATTGATTTAAATAGGGAGCGGCATTCTCTTCCATGCTGGTTGCTGATCTGAAGCTGTCAATCATCGACCGAGTCAATACTTGGCCTCCAGGAGGAAAGCGAACGCCAACTCCTATTAGATCGATGGAGGCAGTCACTTCCTGAACCAGGCTGTGTGCTATGTGCTTCCTGCTACCCTGCATTTCCTTTTGATCGGGAGAGAGGATGTCTCGACGTGCTTTACAAGCCTCAACATCTCAGGCTGTGCGCCCGAGCCGGGGAGCGGAAGCCGAAGCAGGTGGGAGGATAAAGATAAAGACATGTTATGACACCAACAAAATGGGAACAGTGACCGCGACACATTAACTAGTTCTGAGATCCCATTGATTGAAGACAATGAGGCCACAATGTGGAGATGATAAACACTGAACATAAGGCAGTAAAAAAAACAACTACCAGTATTTGGTTGCTCTGAAGCAAGATTAACAGGCGACATAGCGTGCAGTATAAAGCATCATATAATATCATTTGCAATGGGTACCTGTCACAAGGAAGCTGCATGTCCCTGCACCAGCCTCATTGATTATGCTGCAGTTGTAAACCCCATAGCTATCTTTGGAGAGATTGTCCACTCTAATCTGTGTGTAATCCTGCGACTCGAAACGGCCCGTTAACAGAATCTTATTGCCCAGCCTCCATTCGAAGGTCAGGACGCGGGTCGGGTAGGCTTTCAGCACTCGGCAGGTCATGGTGATGCTCCTGCCGTGACCCTGTCGGATCTCCAGGAAGGCAGGTTCCACTGTGGGGGGGTCTGTAGAGACAGAGACAAGAAAATACATCAACAGGCTTGTTGACTCAATGACGATCGATTGGATAATTTGTAACCAATACCAATTTTGTTTCATTGCTATCGTTGTGAACAGAGCAATCTGTGACTGGACCATTGTGCATCATATGGAGAGACCGCATTATCCACATAATAATGACGATGATAATCCTTGCGTTTGATAGAGCGCCTTATCGCATTTTCGAGCCGCCTCAAAGCGCTTCACGTAATATTTTGTAAAGTAGATTGGCAAGCCTTCAGCCACTCTGCCCCCAATCTCTGGAACTCCATCCCGCAGCCCCTCCGCCTCACCCCCTCCCTAGCCTCCTTCAAGTCTCACCGCAAGACTCTCCTCTTCAACGGCCCCATCGGCAACTCCTAATCCCCCCCTCTTCCTACCCACTCCCTGTCCTCAGTTTGGGTCTGAAGCAGTAACTGTCCAGCACCTTGGGATGTCCTCCTGACATGAAAGGCGCTGTACAAGTGTAGTTTTCTTGTTGTTGTTGTCGACTGCAATAACTACACTACAATGACAAATTATATTTGTAAAGCGCCTTTCACATCAGGAGTACGTCTCATGGTGCTGAGCAGTCAGTGGTTCTAATGGGGATTGCCCGTTTCACTATCTACTTGTAATATTGTATGAAGAAGTGACAATTGATTATCGGGATCCATCAGTACTTCACTGCAGTCAGCCAGCAAAACATGCAATTCAAGATAGCTAAACAGCTGTCAATTTCTTCCTCAAGATCAAACGTTGTAATGACTCATGCACCTCTGTGCGGTATCCGGGCCTGGCCGAGAAGATGTGACACTCACCAAGCTACAACAACAACAGCAAATTTCACTCTTCGGGTCAGGAGGATGTCCCAAGGCAGTCATTGTTTCAGACCCAAGCTGGGGTCGGGATCGGGGAGAGTAGAGGGAAGGGAGGTGAATGGGGAGGTGGGGGGGGTGACTGACACCACCATTGAAGAGGAGGGTCTTGACGTGGGACTTGAAGGAGGCTAGGGAAGGGGTGAGGCAGGATGGAATTCTAGAGGTTGTGGGCAGAGTGGCTGAAAGCTCGCCTGGTGATGATGGGGAGGGTGGGTCGTGGGGACATGGAGTAAGCAGTAGCCTGCTGAGTGGAGGAAGCGGACAGGTTGGTAGGGGGTTAGGTCGCAGAAGTAGAGTGGGGAAAGGCCATGGAGGGCTTTATAGGTGAACTAACGCATCATGCGTGAGCCAGCTTTACTTTAAGAATGAAAGACCCATTTTAGTGCAGTGAGAGGGGAACAACAACAACAACAACTTACATTTATATAGCGCCCTTCACATGGGGTAGCTATGGAGTCCACAGCTCACGTGGAGTCCTGTAGCTCAGTGGTTAGAGCAATTGCCTTACAAGCAAGAGACCTGGATTCAATTCCAGGCAGGGTGAAACCTTGGGCAAGTTTCCTTTCTCCACACAACTAATAATAATCCCTCAACAAAAAAAAGAATAAATTGGTAGGTTCAATCCACGACTATTTGTGGGACACTGCTCTACACAATTGGCTGCCACGTTTCACCCACATGTATACAGTACAGTCAATTAACTTTACAGTATATTCTGTGAAGCGCTTTGAGACGTCTAGAAGATGTGAAAAGCGCTACATCAAATGCAAGGATTGTTGTTGTGTTGTTGTTGTTTGTTGTAGCGTCAGTGTGCTTACTGTACAATGTTTATTGAAAATAAAGTATAAGTAAAGTAAAACTACTTTTAAGATTAGTTAAGGTGACTTGCTGTTGCCTCCACATCTCCAATCATTTCACTGGAATGACATTATGATGTTGGTGCACTGAAAAGAAAATTACATTTGAACACCTTTCGTTCCTTACCAGCAATGCTGGCATTATATTGCTCTGAATCGTTGTATCGACATTTCAGTGCATTGCGAGTTATTTTCTTTTCCAATTGATGATTATTTATGAGAAAACATTCCTTTAAAAATCTCAAGAAAACACTTGTTCCTTAACCAATGGGGAGTGTGGGGGGTGGGGGGGAAGCAGACCTATTATAGCTTGTGTCTGAAGCCTGCTTTGCCAAACAGTCAATTCTTTAGAAAGAATCGCAGCCCTTTTGTTTAGAGATGGAAGGCAACAGCAACAATAACTCTGTCCCTCCTCCTTACTATCTGTCATTACTGGTTCCCAACTGGCTCTCGCAACCTATGTTCGAATCCTGGCAGGTCAGCGTGAAACCTTGGGCAAGTTTCCCTACTCCACACATACGCCTAATAATAATCCATCCAAAAAAACACAATAATAAAATTGGCCATTTCAATCCACGACTGTTTCTGGGACAATGCTGTATGCAATTGGCTGCTGCGTTTCGCCCACAAATATTCAGCCAATTCACTTTACAGTATATTCTCGTTCTCACCTTCAAGGTTATTCACGGACTTGCCCCCGCCTATCTCTCCGACCTGCTATCTCCCTATCAGCCTGCCTACCCCCCCCGCTCAGCAGACTCTGGCCTGCTCCGCGTCCACTGCCCTAACCCCCAAACCATCGGTGGCCGGGCTTTCAGCCTCTCTACCCCACACTCTCGAACTCCATCCTGCAATCCCTTCACCTCACCTCCTCCTTTCCCTCCTTCAAGGCTGGTCTGAAGAGCTTCCTCTTCGTTCCTTATGTGGCTTGAGACCGAGGGAGTGTGGGTCAATTTACTCTGAATATTGCATTAAAATGTAATAGCGTAAACATCCCTACTTTAGCAATCAGGGTCCAGCAGATTCTCCAAATCCTCACGTGGGCACACAGTAAAATTGGGCACAGCCAAGTCCTGTGGGTTTATCTTCACTGTATAGTGTGGCAACCGAGGCCTCTGGCATCTTACACAACAATGTCCACAGTGGAGCTAGACTTTGGATGTGACTGTAGTACAAAACCTCAAGAGAACTGAACAGAAACTGCATGGCAGCAAGTCTGGCAATCCTGTCAGTAAACCCATTAATGTGTACAGCCTGCCAGGGACTTCTGAATAACATTCCTTAACTCCCACCCAGAAGGGGGGGTGGGGGAAATACAGCATTGTGCAAGAGTCTAGGCTTCCAGTGGTACTACTGTATTCACAATAGAGCCATCAAGCATCTGGTCTGTACGAAGATTAGTCTGATGTTCAGTAGGCCATCAACATGGGATGAGGATTTCTGCAGCCCAGGGGCCAACCTGAGCTATATTAAGTCAATATAACATACAATGAGGTGTTTTGATACTTTGCTGCAAAGAATCGCCAAATACAGTAGTCATCTGCTCTGCATTATTAATCTCTCAATTACAAGTGGCATCCTGGACCAAATGCTGCTATAACATCTCTCACTGGCAAACTAAACATGGTCGGACTGGAAAAATGCGTATTCCCCGCGCCAATGGTATAACAAAAGGAGGGGGGAGAATTTGCAACGAATGACTAGTGTTAATTATCATATCACACAAAATACCAGCCGGGTGATATTTGGCTGTGAATATTTGGCTGATATTTGACAAGCTCTGACGCTTGTCGATAACTTGCTGTGGGTTTGGCTTCCCAGCCTTTCAGTGCTGATTTGGGAGATAAGAGTTTATGTCTCTGTGTCTCGGTATAAGAGGTATCTTGCTCAGAAACTGCTTCGGAGAGATATCAGGCAGCGGAATAGGTCTTTAGCTAGGGAGATTGTGTGTAGTTCGACACTTACAGTGGTGAGACTGAGCGTGGGAAGATGTGAATGACAGAGTGAAAACAAGCTGTAACAGCTATAAGAGCTGGCAGAACGGAGCACACATCGGAGAGTTCTCGTGTAAGCAGCCCAATTTGTGGCTGCTGACAGTGTGAGAATGTGACCCTTACCCAGAGCAGAATGGGTGTGTGGAGCACAACATAAGAAGCATCCGCGTCCATGTCTGATGGCATGTTTTAGCGATTTTTAATAATAATCATCAAAGCCTTGCATTCGATACAGCGCCTTATCAAATCATCACGATGTCTCACAGCACTTCATATTATACTCTCAAGTATAATGGTTTGTATTATGTTTGTGTTCAATTCTTTACAATTTAATCTTTAGAAGCATTTGAGACATCTCAAAGATGTGAAACTTGACTATAAGGAGGGTTTGTATACCTCCTATGCGCTTAGCGAAGGCTGTGTTCGCAATAGCAAAAGTTTAAATCTCTCGCGCTTCTCGTCTCCCGGCCGCCCTCGCAACACACGCTTGGTCTCAGTCGACGAATACATACCCTTACTTCAGTATGCCACCTAAACGCCCATTAGCAACATCGCCAACCCCATCGAAGAAAAGGAAGTCCATCACGTTGGAAATGAAGATGGATCGAAGACCAGAACGAACGCCATTAGCCCCTTCTCCGCTAGTATAATCCAAGAGAAGGCCCGTACAGTATCGGAGGAGCTTAAGCAGCAGGATGCTAGGCAACCATATGACGCTACTCAGAAAAAGCCAGCGGAGACGGGCGGCTTGATCATTTTCGAAAGCGATACAAGCTACATTCTATCAAGATATACGGGGAAGCTGCTCGTGCGGATGTTGCTGCTGCCGAACATTATCCAGATGAACTTAGAAAAATCATTAAGGAGGGAGGTTATACACGCAACAAATTTTCAACCTCGATGAAACATGGGCTTAATCGGAAGAAGTTACCTGAGAAGACCTACATCTCCAGAAATGAGAAATCGGCCCCTGGAAAGCTTACAACTGAAGAAATTTAGGATTTAACGAAGGAACAGATAGCTGAGGCTGATAATTGATGTGAGGAGCCTAAGATTCTTAGTTTGAACATTTTGAAATCTTTTCTTTCGAAAATAGACAAAGCAATTGATATTTGCAAAGACAACGATCCTGAAATGGATCGTAGCATTAAGGTTGCCCGTGGCATCGAGCAAACTATTCATTGCTACCAAGAATTGTATGACGAAAAGAAGAAAAACTGCCGACAATCTTCTATCGACAGTTTCTTTAAGCCAACATTATCCAAAGAACCAATACCAAGTGCATCCGCTGACGATAGAGAACCTATTACTTTCTCACCAGGTTCTCCCGATTATCCAGCCTCCTCCTCCTCCCCCTCCTCCTCCAGCAACAATTAAAATGAAGACCTCCTCCCCACTCCTCACCTCATCTGATTACGGGAACTTTCGTTTCGTTACTGTATTGTGTTAAAAATTTAGTAACAAAATACCGTTCAGGTAAACAAAGCAAACATTTCATCTTGTATTCTTTCATCTTTTCATCTTGTAATTAAAGTATTGCAGCCTTCAATAGCAGTTCTACCTACCTTATGCCTTCGCTGATACACCGCAAATGTTAGCGCTAGGCACTCCTGGGAACGAAACTGATTTGTTTCGCATAGAGAAACACAGTAGGGACTTCCCACCCGCTTATCGAAATTCTCGCTTTACGAGGAGTTTCGAAGTCCCTAACCCCTTCGTTAAGCAGAGTCTACTTTTAGTAATTGTAACTGCGAATTGCATGGGCGAAATGTTTTCGCTTATGAAATAAAATTAATTTGTGTGAAAACGCTGTCTGTTGTTCATGACCATACCAGGCATGAATAAATAATGAAGCTCCTTCACGAAACTGAAACAAAGGCCTTGAACCCATCATTGAGGTTAGAGGTTCTGTTTAGTCTATTGTTGTGGGAATCCTAGCAGCACCATTCCAGCATCTATAAAAGATTCTGGGAATGTGATGGGTCATTATTAACCATGAACGGCAATTTCAATATATAAATAACTATAATTTTCACGCACTTTCAATTAAATATTGATCCCATGAGTCGTAAATTACAATACGTTCACAGTACAAACATAAATTAGACATCAGGGTCAACAGCAAGGCCATGGAGCTAGCTCTCCTCCTAAAGCTCTCCATGGCACTGAAGGCTCCAGAAAACGTATGTATATAAGGTGTCCTGGACGCAGGGCAAAGGTAACTAAAGGTAACTAAAGTCAGGAAGTTCATCAGAAGGCAAGAACTTCCAGCCGTATTTATTGTTCCCACAGGATCTTCTGTTAATAATCTTTCCATACGCGATTATAACACCACACCAACCAATGGTCAGTGAAAACTCGCTGTGTAGGAAGTGCTGGCAAAGTCAAGAGTTCCTTTCAGCGATTTCCAAAACTGCCAGAGAACATCAAAAACCTGAAGGGTTTGTCTATCAATGGGTCGATTTGATCCTAAATTTGTTTCAACTTGAAAATTTAGTGGCTAGACAAATGTCTTCAGTGATGTGACCTAATCCCTGAGCTATGTGGGACTCAGTTATTTTCTCATTCATTTGACTGTATAACAGTCAGCAATTATGACATTGTAGCACTATGGAATATCACTTAGAATAATTATTCTAAAATTCCTCAAGTACTGACATGGTTTAGACACAAAGTTCCACAGGGACTTCAGCCACAAGACTCTCTGCAACTCTTTCGTTGTTACGTGGACTACATTACACTCCAGAATGTGATAACTAGGGGGAGGTAGTTATCGAGGCCCTTTTTTCTGTTGGATTGAAACAAAAATCTTAATTCTACATGACCCACTGCACTGTGACGTTAGTTAACAGTGTGGTTTCTGCGTTGTGAATGAATGGAATCATACATCACAGGGAAACGACTGGATGGATTGAAAGGGGAGGATAATCAGGAGCAAAAAAGGATAATCAGACCTGAATACTGAAAGGAAGAGACTAAAAATACCCGCTGGAGACAGCCATTAGAAGACGATTCTAAGCTTCAGAAATTTTTAATAATCTCTGTCCCACAGGGCAGACACAGGCAACACTAATAATAGCTTTTATACCTGTTGTGACACCAGTAAATGAGTATAATGTCGTAATAAAGAATAAATATATTTAACCATCTGAAAATGTCAATAATATCACACTCAGGTTACATTCTTGCTTCATGATGATGGCAACAATAATGGAACATCAATTTATTGCCCTGATAATGTGGGAACGCTGTACAGTTGGGTAACTAGGTAGGGAGGTGACCATAGGCAGAGTCAAAGAGGTAAATTTGACGGTGTGATTTAAACAACAACAAGAAGATTACATTGATAAAGTGCCTTTCGGATCAGGAGGACATCCCACAGCATTGAACAGTCAGAGATCAGGACCCGAGCATGGGGGGCAGGGTTGGGATGAGGGAAGGCAGAGGAAGTAGTGGGGAGGCTGAAGGCACGGACAAAAAGGAGGGTCTTGAGTCTTGCCTTGAAGGAGGAAAGAGAGTGAGCAAGGTGAAGGGATTGTAGGATGGAGTTCCAAAGTGAGATGAAAGTCAACCACAGTTGGTCGGGCAGGAAACTTACGGCAGGACAGAGCTTGCTGAACGGAGGGAGCGGAGAGTTTGATAGGGGGTCAGAGAGGTAGGCGGGGGCAAGATCATGGAAGGCCTTGAAAGTAGGATGAAGACTTTTGACTCTGTCCTCTGAGCGATGGGGAGCCAGTGGAGCCAGGCAAGGGTGGGGGTGATGGGGATCACAGAGCCTGGTATGGGACAGGACACGAGCTGCAAAGTTCTGGATGATTTGCAGCTTATCGAGGGAAGAGTTGGGAATCGTGTTATATTACTATATATATTAATAGTTCCATTTGATACAGTGCAATGAGGACATCTCAAAGTGCTTCACAGGATCTACTGTGCAGCATAGTGACAGTGCTTTTTTTTTAGGCAAACTATTGTTCTGAAGGTATCAAATATGTCCGCCTTCCTCATTCTCCATCTTCTCGGTATTAATGCGTTGATGTAAAAGCAAAACATAATCGCAGATGCACCGCAGCTGGAAGGTTGGTGGAGAAATCAACTGGAGAGACATCACATTTCTCAAGGGAGACACAAATACCTGAAATCTGGATTTGCTAAATCGAGGCAATAAAAATGGGCCAGATTGAAAGTATGGAAATGAAGAGGGCACAGCGGGGGAGGGAGAGGGAGTCATCTTACACAGTGGAAGCTATTCAAAGAGTGAAATTACAACCGCAAGCAAGTCAAAGAAATATTGGTTTCTGGCAGACTGGCAACCGCTGCTCATATCCGACTGAGTGTCTGGCACTGGTACCAGGGGAAAAATAGTTAAGTCTCCAGCTCTATCAGCCTTCACACATCACACATAGGCACTGCCTCGTCAGTGACAGAAGATTGTGAAGTGACACAAATTAACTGCAGAATAGTGGCACACAGGCCGAGTGAGTGAAATTAAATTGAAGGTAAAAATAACTCCCCAACTGTTTGTAACCGATGATTGGGCTGACACACACCAAGCTGATTAATGAAGCTGCCAAATTCGAGCTCTTAATCATTCAGATACGTGACTCTGCACGCACCCATGGAATATTTTCGGTGTACGCAGGACGCATATCAAACGCGGATCCTTTATTTGCCTGCCCAACAAAGTGTGAGCCAGTCGTAAAAATCTCATTGTGTAGGAGAACAAGATGAAACATGGATTAAACACTACACGCGTCTCGCAAACTAACGTACGTTGACAAATCTTCTCGGAAAGAAACGTTTCTTTTGCTGATCAACTGTCAAAGGACCAGATACTTTTCTTGTAAGCGCCTGCGCCTCGTCCAGCGGATATTAAAAGTATTCTGATCATTTAGCAACAATAATTGTTTACCGACCGCAATCTGTGACTGCCACCTGTGTTGGTTATGCGTTCAAAAGAGATTTTTTCGCGGGCTTCTTTGCTGATCACTTTGAGAGCAATGTGAGTTCCTGCTTTTGTTTCAGCAACGATTGGCTCGCTCATGATCAGCAACGCTTGCCTATATGAAGGGATTAAGGGATATGGGGATAAGGCAGGTACCTGGAGTTAGAATGGAATACCAGCCATGATTGAATGGTGGGGCAGGCTCGATGGGCCGAATGGCCTACTCCTGCTCCTATTTCTTATGTTCTTATGATGCTCTCTTACAGGAAGTTTGTTGTGGAGGGGGGAGTTGGAGGGGGGGTACACAACCCCCATGGGATTAGAGCAAATAATTATGTCTGAGAATGTGGGGCTAGTCACTTATTGCTTGTCCGAAATAGTTGCCGTACTGTCAGCATCAAATGGGAGGTTGGCATTTAGATAGATGTACTCTGGATCTAAGCTATGTTGAGGAGTGTGTAGAAAGGGCAGGCAAATTGGGATTAAAAAATCTGTTGCAAACTTGTGGAACAGGCTCGATGGCCTGAAGGGCCTCCTCCTTGTTCCTATGTTCCACAGTACTGGATGACGAAGGACTGACACACGGTGATCACCAGGGCTTTGGACTGAGAACAAAGGTGAGTGAATAAAGCAACCTGTGTTAGATGATAATCGCAGAAAAGACAGGGACCACCGAAGGACAAGGCAATTATTAGACCCATCTCACCACCGAGTGAGTGAAGGCAATTGTAATTCTCTTGGATTGCAACTTAGAATTCCTGTGTCGGATCAGCCTCGCTGTGTGTCGTTTCCTTTTCATCCTCTCACGTTGCCTTTGACTTTCTTCAACAGCAGCAGCTCATCGGCATTCAGCCTGCTTCAGTCAGCAAAGGGCCGTTTGATGGATCTCAGTGGCTGCTATCGGTGTCGCTCAATGAATAGCTAACAGGTTTGCAAATGTGGAGAAGTATCCCTGGTATCTCTACCTCCATCCCTGTGGCAAGCTATCCAGGTCTTAGGCCACTCACCGAGTTTTCGCTTTGCTTATGTTTTAATTCCTTCTCAGAATTGTGGTTTGAAGTTCAAATGGTCCAGCAGTAGAGGCACGCTTCCACTTTCGTTGCTGTGCCTAATTTATGCCTTCGCCCCAACCACCGCATGTCCCGCCTCTTGTGCAGTTGAGGTTAAACTGAGGGGAAATTATTCCCAACTGCACTGCATAAAGCACACGGGACGTTTGTTTAAAACCTTGCGCTTGTTATTTATTCCATCGCCATCTTCAGCCGCTGCCTAGAAATAAAACTGAACCAGTGGGGACCAGGGGGGTCCCAGGTTTGATTGGATCTGGTCAAGTTAACATCAACCAAGAGGCCAAGGTTTTGACAGTACACTATACTTACCTGCAGAGCACCTAAAATAGCACGTCAAAGTATAGCAACCTCCTGCGACCATTTCCTCCTGTGGCCAGGGAATGCAATACGAGTTAACACTGCCTTTTATGTCTTCCCTTGAATGTCTTCCCTTGAATGGAAGTGCGTGAGGACACAATCAGATGCGCTTGTGATTCTCCTCCGATCCAGGCAAATGGTTTGCGGTCACTGCCAAGTCTGGCACTTGAAGAATGGCCACTTACACCAGGTAGCAGCTGGTGTCCGTTGGAACGCTGCCCATGGATGAGTCACCAGCTCCAGTAGAGGAGACGAGCAAATTGGTAAAGGGGGTGGGAAAGGTGCCTTCATCACTGTATGTCTCCTTTGTTGAGCAGTGTCAATGCTCTGACACGGAAACACACACTATCGCGCAAACATGAAGGCATTGACACTTCTATAAAGGTGCAGATTAAATGGCCTAGCCATAAGTCATCGCCTATCTTTTTTTCTGACAAGCCAATGGTAATGGTCTCACATTGTTTGAGTTTGAATACTTTAGCCTGAATCAGGGCTGGGCACATTTTCATTTTCCTTCCTGGATCACTTTTTTAAGTCATCTGTTGGCTTGATAAATGTAAAAATTCCATTTATTCAGAATTTTCAGTGAAATACAAGGTGGGCTGAAGACACGACACTTGAGTAATTTCTCAATGATGTATTGACTTCTCGTTGTTATGTCTTCCCTTGAATGGTGTTGGCATAAATAGCTTTTCCCACTGATCTAACTTACTTCAGTGTTGGATTAAGTCCAACTGGGTTTTGTTTGCCTTTCTACAACTGTAACCAAGGTAACAAGCAAATTAAATCAATTGCCATTGAAAGGCAGGCCTTGACTGTTTTGTGTCCACTTCTTGAGGTTTACTGAATGCCGAGAATATTTTGCTTAAATGGAGACAATCTATTTCCTGATATGGATTCCATAGAGTCCTTGTCAACCGGGACCAGGAGAATCCAGATGTGTTTCCAGATAGAGGGCAGCAACAAAATTGCGCCTCTTTTCGCCCTTGTTCTTCAGGCAATTCTGCCAACCATTTAATGGACACTTATTGTCATGGCATTGGATGCAGGCAGCAATCAGACTTTCAACAGGCGTGTCTGCTACTGAAATGTACGACATCCATCTTACTGTCGGTGCTGATGTGATCTTCCTCCAGAAAAAAAAATTGGTTGTTACCCTTGTCATGGCTATTTGTGAGACACTGCCGTGTGCAAATTGGCTGCTGTATTCATCTACAAATACACAGTCAGTACACTGTAGAGCAATCATCTGTGAGGCACTTTTAGGCGTTTCAATGTTATAATCGCTATATCACATGCAAGGATTGTCATCATCATTTGGATTAATCTTTGCTGAGGTGCTGTGTTTTAGCTTACTCACAATCTAATTTCCACTTACAACGTTGCACATCTTGCAGTTGTTTTTATTGAACTGTGACATTGAATTGTCCCGTACTTGATGAAACTGCACAAAAGTCATACAGAGCAGCTTTACTTTGCATTCTGACAATGTGAGCATGTAATATGTCTGTTACTGCCTTCACAGGATTTGCATGGCTAGTTTTTTGGGGATATACTTTCACACGACAAGAGTGTATGTGAATAATGGGAAAATCTCCACTGGACAAGCTGATCAGGCATGTCTGTCCATTAGGCTTTATCCATAGAATCACACAACAAACTGTTTAGAAGGAAGTCAACCTCATTTGCTCCTGCTTCCCAAACCTCACAATAATTCTCAAATATTTGCCCAATTCCCAGGTGTGTCCCTCCCAGGTGAGTCCTTTGTGTCCCATCCAGAGGAGTCATCAACCCTACTCATTCCTCATTCCTCGGCAGCCAATTGTGCACAACAGTGTCCCACAAACAGTCGTGGGTTGAAATGACCTATTTATTGCAGGGGTTTTTTGACGTATCATTATTAGGCGTGTGGAGTAAGGAAACTTCCCAAGGTTTCGCCCTAACCTGCCTGGATTTGAAACACAGGTCTCATGCTTGTAAGGCGAGCGCTCTAACCACTGAGCTACAGCACTCCACAATCACAGTTATTACAAGTGGTACCTTGAGAAAAAAAATGTTTAAAATAGACACACATAAACTCCAAACAGATATAATAAATTGGTATAAAGGAGGCTAGGGCATTGTGGAATTGCTTGTTAGTACTATGCCCTACAGATGTCTAGCTCTACTGTAATGATCACAAACACCACCACTGTTTCGCTTCACAGACACCGTACTGCAGATTGAAGCTACAAAGTCCTTCTTAGTTTAATGAGATGGCTGCTGATATCCCTAAAGCCACTCAAAATGCTGCCAAAGTGCCATTAAAACAGCTTTGGGCTGCATACAACTTGCGTGGTTTACCTGAGGGAGACCTGGTGGAAGTGATTTAACATTGCTTTTATATGATGATTTGTGCTGCTGCTGCTGCTTCTTAATTTAGTGAACAAGCAGCCATGAAGTCTCAAACATGAGAGAAAAATGGAAATATATTTTCGAACAGACAGCTGATCAGAGAAGGCTGCTCTACTTATTGTCTGTTACTGTCTTGGAATTGAACTGTCATCAGCAAGTTTTTTTTTTAAAAAATCCTATCTAAACCGTTGTACCAAATGTCAAATATACTGGATAAAACTGAGCCTAGCGGGGATTGGTGGCAGAGATGATTTAAAGGTGGTCCAGCTGAAGCTGTCGTCATGATGGGATACAAATCTTTTCTACGGTGAACGAAACAATCCTGAATAAAAGGAGTTAAGAACATAAGAATTAGGAGCAGGAGTAGTCCATTTGGCCCTTCAAGCCTGCTCCGCCTTACAATAAGATCATGGCTGATCTTCTCACCTAACTCTGATTACCTCCCCTATCCCAATATCCCCTAATCCCTCTATTTTTCAAAAATCTATCAGTCTCAGCCTTGAAAATGTTCAAGGACTGAGCATTGTGTTAGTGACTCGTTGAAGGTGGCAGGACAGGTAGACAAGGCTGTTAAGAAGGCATATGGGATACTAGGCTTTATAAATAGGGGTATAGAGTACAAAAGTCAGGAAGTGCTGACTAACCTCTATAAGACTTTGGTGAGGCCTCAGCTGGAATACTGTGTTCAATTCTGGTCACCACACTACAGAAAGGACGTGAAGACTTTGGAAAGGGTACAAAGAAGATTTACTAGGATGGTGCCAGGATTGAGGGACTTCAACTATGAGGAGAGGCTAGATAGGCTAGGGTTATTCTCTCTGGAGCAGAGAAGATTGAGGGGAGACCTAATAGAGGTTTATAAGATCATGAGGGGTTTCGACAGGGCAAATAGAGAAAAACTATTTCCACTCGTGGGCGAATCTATGACTCATGGTCACAGATTTAAAATAGTTTCAAGGCGAAGTAGAGGGGAGCTGAGGAGAATTTTTTTCACTCAGCGAGTTGTTCAAATCTGGAATGCATTGCCTGAAAAGGTGGTGGAGGCTGATTCGATAACAACTTTTAAAAGGGAATTAGATCTTTATTTAGGGAGAACAGGTCTATTAGGCTAAGGGGAGCGGGCAGGGCAGTGGGATTGAATCGCTCTTTTCAAAGAGCCGGCACAGACTAGATGGGCCAAATGGCCTCCTTTTGTGCCGTAAAATTCCATGAATCTATGAATCTATGAATCTGCAGCCTTCTGGGGTAGTGAATTCCATAAATTCACTACCCTCTGAGTGAAGAAATGTTTCCTCAACTCTGTTCTGAAAGGCTGACCCTTAATTTTAGGACTGTGACCCCTGGTTAGGGTCAATCTTGGAGTTGGGTCAATCTGCAAATCAATTCCTGATGGGAACGGATGAAAAAGATCCCGAATCAACAAGTCAAGGAAATTTTTCTCTGGTATCCTGGCCAACAAGCACCCAGGTCAAATTGGTGAAGCCCTTTGAAACATACTCACAACATGAAATGCGCTACATCAAATGCACTATATTTAGGGAAAAACAAAAACGCAAAATACTGCAGATGCTGGAAATCTGAAACACAAACAGAAATCGCTGGGAAATGTTCTGACTGAAGGATCGTGGACCCGAAACGTTGAACTCGCTTTTTCTTTCTCCATAGCTGCTGAGTGTTCGTAGCCATTTCTGTTTGTGTTCCACTATATTTAGTATTCAGAACACCACTGCCCAGAAGTCAATACAAAAAGTACTACTTTCTACTTAAAGGTACTTAAAGTGGGAAATCTCCACGAGTAATGGAAAGTTTCACATTGACGCAATCACAACAGGTGAAGTTCCTCTGAATAACCTGTAAAGTAAAGCTGAAGCCCATTTATTGGTCTCACTCTGCATTTGCCCAGCAAGCAGTAAGCCACTGCATTTGATGTGTCCCAAGTCGTAGAAAAACCTTTGAGCTTCAATCAGTGTCAGGAGCTGAAATTCAGTTGCTCTTAAATTACGTAGCCTCAGCTTCAATTTCCCAAATCGTTCTTGGCTTAGATGACAGAACACCTCTTCCATTTGCTGAAACAAAGTGTCAACAGCTCAAAACTACTCTTCATTGGTTGATTCAAAAGCAGCGTGAAAGCAGCTGGAATCGCTGGGTTAGAAGCCCTCCTGTGAAAGTTAAGCCTCAAAAACAAACAGACTAGAGACAACAAACCAGACAGTAAACCGGAGCCGACAGAAATATGATCATCTATTGAAATGATGTTCAGAACCTGACTGGCAATGCTGGGTTTGAGGGGTTGTCGGCTGACAGTAAGCACTGACTCTTTCATGGTTAACAACACAGAGAAAAGGAAGGAGAGTAGGACACAACAAAGGTTGAAGGCAGGGGAATGGTTGACAATGTTTTATTTAAAATGGGTTAGTGTTCCTGCAGTAAGTTCAACATCTCTGCAGCTATTTGCTTTGTAAACTTTTATTAAGCTATACAATACTCGGGAACTCTGTTTAACATCTCACCCGAAGGATGGCACCTCTGACAATGAGCGTTCAATAAGATTAATAATAATAGTAATCCTTGCATTTTGATACACTGTAGTGCCTTATTATGTTTCGAGACGTTTCAAAGTGCTTTGGAGAATATTCTGTACAGTGAATTGACTGTAGGCATTTTGTGGGCAAAACACAGCAGCCAATTGTGCACAGCAATGTCCCACAAACAGTCATGGATTGAGTGATCAACTTATTATTATTATTTTTAATATATATCTCAAAGGCTAACATGGGGCTTGAACCCACAACCATCTGATTCAGAAGTGAGAGCGCTACCTACCAAACGCAAACTACAATAAATGTAATTTATCATTAAATGAAATAAAACAGCAAAAACAGCATTCCTGTGGTTTTACGATAAGAAGCGGGCCAAAGACTCTCACAGATATTATGTGAAGGAAACGAGGCGGGTGTTTTGAAGACGGAAATTTTTTTCCTGCGTTTATGGATTCAGCTTCAACTTGTTTCACTGTTGTGTCAATTTACCGTTGTTAGTTCAGAAAATAAGGCTGTTAAGGATGGTTACTATCCCAGGGCTGGTGTAATTATTCACAGCGTTAGAGCCAAGTGTTTGTGGGGAAGCTTTCACATGTGCTGATGAGGTTTTGAGTAAATGTTTGGGCTTTATGCATGCTGACTTCACCAGAAATCATATTAGGAGCTAACCAGCCTTGATCAGATGAACTTTCTTTGCACCGTGTTCCCCAATTTCCATTAGTGGGTATTATTGACTTACTGACTCCAGTGAACAGTTTAAGGAGAGATGGGGCAACATAGAGTAGACGGGGGGGGGGGGGGGGGGGGGGGGCAACAGGGAGCAAAAAGGGAGTTACACATAGCAGAGACAGGCCAACTTATCTACATGTGAAATGAAAAGTGGCAATTTGGAATAAACTGTCAGAACATGGCAATGGATTTAACACAAATACTGTATGTAACAGTCCAGTATAGAACGTAAATTCCCGCAATGGGTTTCACGTAAAAACAACCAGTAAAATACCACTCAAGTTAACGCCGTTGCCATAGCGACAAACAACTTCTGCTAACCTCCACTGTCGATATTTATAACACTCCTAAAATAGATAGGCTTGAAACAAGTAGCAAGAATGTCAGGAGTGAGCTCTCTGGAGCATCATTCGGAATACAAATTGCTTTGTTTGGAAGCATTTTACGCCTGTACTCTTCCTCTTAAATCCCGCGCACAGGTGATGCAGCGATAATTAAGGGGCCCTTGAGCAGCAATTGCTCACCAAGAACCATAATCGTGTGGTCTTGTCATCGGCCGTTCAAAAACACTATCATTTGGTTCGGACGACAGCGATGTGGGTGTGAAAAAGCTTCCCGCGGCTGAACGAACGTGACAAGAGGGACCTCAGAGTGACATTGTCAGATGCTTTGGACAAGTCCTTTTAACCCATTTCCTCCAGTGTTCTTGGATTCTCAGATTAAGACAAAATCCTTCCACTGGACAGTGGACAGTGCCTCTCCTTCCCAAAGACAATCTGGTATTATAGAGTATGATCTACACGTGGGAAATTGTGAAAATGGATCTTCAATTCTACGCAGTAATAGCAAGCTCGGGACCTCTACAGTGGTCTAACAACAAAATAAAAGGACAGACCTATCGTTCAGGTGGATTTATGGCCAAGTTTACCAGAAAAAACTGTCTGTAAAATGTCTACCAATGAGCACGTTAGGAAGTCAGTTCAGCTGGTGCTTCTCAGCAATATAGTATTATTACGGCCCCCAGCACACAGACCTCAAACACTGTCCTTAGTCTAATTATTGGGCTCATAGGTTCTTATGTTCAGTATCCTGCGTCCACACAATAGACATATATGGGCCCCTGAATGCTATATAAAATGTAGTTTCATCAGTGCACAGGGAGTGCAGGCTATACAATCACTTGCAGTTGACAGGAATGATAGTCAAAATCTGAACAAGTCCTTGAAATGCAATGATTTAACAACACTTTTGCTTTCTTCAGCATCTTAAAGTTCAACTCTCTGGTTTGCACAAAGTCACCATTGGTGTATAACTGATGTTGCTTCCCATCGGCAACGAGAAAACAATTACGTTTTTATGCACTAGTGTCCGGCGATATATCGGTTATATCGGTATAATTTTTCATATCGATATCCCGATATTGGAAATTTGAATATATCGGTATATCGAAAAATTCGGTATGAAAAAAAAATCGGTATATCCACAAAATATTGGTACATCATCAACAAATGCAACGTTACAGCATACAGAAAATATACAACCAAAGGTTCAAATGTACTTGACGACACAACGCACACAAGAGCTTAATTTTCTTAAAGCGCTAAAGGGCTCTATCAACAACAACAAACAACAAAAACAGTAACAACAAAATTCAACAGACTTTGGCGCCGGCATTGCAAACCTCCTGGGCGTAGAGCACGCGTATCTGAATGCGCGCGCATCCCCCTTCTTCCCTTCCCCCCACCACCAAACACAATCAGACTTGCGCCCAACCCTCCCAAGTCATTCATATGTAAAGGTTTGGAACGTGAGTAAACAAAAACCTGGTGATATCAATATTTCGGTATATATCAATATGAGCCCACCGATATATCGATACCGGAAAAATTCTATATCGACGGACACTATTATGCACCACATTCTTCTGATATCAATCGTTTTTTGCTGCAGTATATTTTGCACTCAAAGTGCAAAACAGTGAAATGTGTATGTTTTTTTCTCTCTGCTCTCCCTCCAGGTCTGAGTAACTCATCTGGACCTGTATCAAGCTGAGGATTGCTGAGTCTTGGCCAACTGAGGCTCAATGATAGGCAGCCTGGGCCGTGGCTGACAATCTGCTGTTCAGGAGTCAAGTACTTATCAACAAGGTCAATGTCCCCACGTCACCTCAATGGGAAGCAATTTCAGTAAAGTTTAGACCTTGAGCCATGCCACTGTCATGATTAATAAAGGGTACATTTATTGGCAGTCTTCATTCTGTATTGGATTGGGACCCTCACTGTACCAGAACCAACTCGTGGCCTAAATAGTAGTTTTGGCTACAATTAAAGAGAGAGAGAACGAGGAAGAGACAGACTAGCAATTCTCCTGTGCTTTTGACAGCTGACAAGTCAATCCTACAGCTCCGGAAATGTCTGTCAAAATCCACAAATTATTAGCAGAAAGCACACTGTCCTGAAGGAGGCCGGTGTGTGGTGTGCTGTTGGGATTTGATAAGAGTAATGATTTCTGCCCATCTACTGTATTGCTTTTCAAATTAGTTGGAGGATCAAATAACAAGAAAAGGCAATTCCATTATACGATTGATATTGTCTGGCACGGCCCACCCTCTACCAATATGTGCTTGAGATGTTACCTCATGTGGAGGGAGCTATATATAATACAAATGCAACTTGTTGTTGTTGGTGTGCGTTATATTGTGGCAATAAATTTGACCTCTATATACATCATCTCCGCAGTTTGCTCTGGCTCACTTAAGCAAACGGAAACAAATTGGCCATTCACCTCATGGCTGAATGTATGTGGGACAATGCTTGGCTTGCCTTCAAAATACAGTCACTGCATCCCAGAGTAAATCCTATGAAGTGTTTTGAGAAGTATGAAAGATGTGATGAGGTATCATGTTAAATGCAAGGAGTTTTATTATAGAAACATAGGAACAGGAGGAGGCCATTCAGCCCTACAAGCCTGTTCCACCATTTAATTAGATCATGGCTGATCTGTACCTCAACAAATCCTTTCAATTCCAATTTCCCGTTTTCTCCTCATATCACTTAATATCCTGACCTACCAAAAATTTATCAACCTCACTCTTGAAGGTGTGGATGGATTCAGCATCCTCGACCTTTTAGGGGAGAGAGTTCCAGATTTCTGCCATTCTTTGAGTGCAAAAAATGCTTCCTGAATTCACTCTTAAATGGCCTGGTTCTAATTTTAAGACTATGTCCCCTTGTTTTTGATTCTCCCACCAGAGGAAGTAGCTTCTTTCTATCTACCCAATCAAATCCCTTTATCATCGTAAATACCTCAATCAAATCACCCTTCAACCATCTAAACTCAAGGGAATACAATCCAAGTTTACACAGCTTTTCCTCGTAACTTAATCTTTGTAGGCCTGGTGACATTCTGGTGAACCTGAGCTGCACCCGCTCCAGGGCCAATATATCGTTCCTGAAGTGTGGTGCCCAAAACTGAACGCAGCCTCTGGAGTATTATTATTATTATTAGATGCCTTCTCTTGCCAGTGGCTCTCACTGGGATCAGACATATTAGTGAAAACAGTTTTGCTCCTCGGGCTACACAGCTATCATGATTTTTCAATGATATAAGACAACCTCCACCCTCCCTCTCTCCAGCTATTCTGTATTCTCTCAACCAAACTGGATATTTTTATCATGCGATAAAACCATATTCCACAGTATAAACAAAAATTGATTGCTCTATAAAAATATTACTGCATTAACCAGTGTTTAACGGCATTTGGGTCTCGACCATAAATGGGGGAGTTGGGGGGAAAAATCCTCGAGTTAAACCTGCGATTTGCCCTCAGTCCCAAAACATTGCAGGAGGCAGCGTAATCTATTCATACAGCAATACTCCAACATCCCTGGAGTGCTAACACTGTGCAACCACGAAGAAAGTAATTCTCTTTGATTGCTGATAAAAAAAATTCCATTGACAAACAGAAAGCAAAGCTTATCCCCTGGAAACATAAAGCAACATAATTTGGAAGGTAATTCTGTGAACTCTGCTGCAATATTTTTCTCTCTTTTAAATCGTGGCAACGAGTGAGCAGCAGAGAATTAATTGCAACTTGCAGAAATTCCACCTCCCCCCAATGCCCCCACCCTTACCCTCCCAAGTCCTCTTGGTTCTTCTCCAGCCATTTGAATTCAAGCCTTTTGGCCTCTCTTCTCTCTTTGCACAACTAGATTAATATGAAATTAGCTGTTGGCTGAGGAAGGCTGGGCCGGACTGCACAATTTACATAGAGAATACAGATCACAAGAGAGGTTTGTGTTAAGAAGGCCTTTGGCCTCAACCACTCTTTCCTGGTACTCTGTTCCAGTTGTTTGTTAGCCCCTGGGTAAGAAATACTTCCTGGTGTTCTTAAACATCAAACATTTGCACAGCAATACTCAAGCATTACAAACTGAACTATGACAGCATTGGTATCCAATTAAGCACCAAGATACTCAGTTCACCCTCCATCCTTGAACACTGTCTAGTGTCATTATTTATTACTAGACATCGGCACTGTCCCTGAGAGGGCTGAGAGAGCATTCTGCTGTTTCAATTAGAGTCACGATCAAATATGCACTTGAGGTGAAGAAGCGCTAAGTAACCAAGCATTTTAAAGCATTTAATTTATCTCAGTTTTCAAATCGACTCCTCTGCGTGACCAGAGATGACCATGAATGGATAAATAGCATCTGTGATCATGCACATGATTGCATTCTTTCTGAGTTTTGCTGTACAAAATCTTTGACCTTAATGACAAGAGAAAGGTTTGGAGTGAAAACATGGCCTTTGGCTCATCCAACGCATTTATTCCAAAGATTTCACAAAAGCCAATCACCTTTCATTTCGTGGCTCGAAAAATGCAGCCACTACACTTTACATTAAATCCTGTGAAGCACTTTGTGAAAGGTGCTACATTAAATACAAGCGTTATTATTTATTTTAAATGAGTCATATTTGAGAGTCCAGTAAACAAAACAAGGCATGATCCATGCAAATATCAGCTGGAAACTTCATTGATATTAATTTTAGACTGATGATCCCAAATTGGATTCATAATAGTCCTAACTGATGTGTTTTTTTTAACTGATGTCAAGCCAACTCCGCAATAATTCCCATCAGTGGGTCTCTAATCCTTCTTATAAATGAGCTATCATTTGTCCTCAAGCAGCTCTCTGGGTTTAATAACCCACTGACGATTTCTCTCAAAGCTTCCCAACTTCCACCTGAATCCCCAAATCCTCATTTTGATATTCAAGTAGCTAATATCTAGTGTCAAAGCCGGGAGCTTCATGCTAATACTTCCTCTGTTAATACCTTCCTTCTCCATGCTCTCCTCCAATGGTCTGGTTTTCCTATTTGCTGGATCAGGACTGAAACCATAAATCTCCCTCATAAAAGTGAAAGCCAAATACCTTTGTGGAAATTCTGACTAATCCTCTGTGACTGATCTAACAGCTTTATCCTTGAGAAGCTCAATTTTTTATCTCTAAAAACCTTTGCCACTGCAAAGAGAGTCAAAAAATATATTCCAACTCTCCATAAAGGTATAATAAGGTCTAATATGTAGTTTTAACATTTTACAAAGTTTGTCTTTCACTACAAGCTGTCTGTGGGTGGGACATTGCTGTCTGCAAATTGGTTGCCAGGTTTGCCTCCAAATACACAGCCAATACACTTTACAATAAATCCTGTGAAGTGCTTTAACACACATTTCAATATGATATACTGTATCATTATTGTTATTAGTTTACTTACAAAATTTGACAATGGATTGAATCTAACTTTAGTCTGTTGGGCTATCCTTGCTGATGGATAAACTGAGGGCTTTGCTATGAATGGGTTCCATTCTCATTCAGTGATGCAAAGGAGAACTGTAATCCAGAAATAGTTTAAAGGTTAAACTAAACTGCTATAATCTGTGGGCCACGTTCATTTTCGCAGCAGTTAATTCATTGAGAAAGACACAGTTAATGAAACAAAGCCAGATGACACAACAATATGTTAAAGAAAAATAATTAACTGGAAACACTAATGTTTATTTTGAGACTAGGTGAATAGACATTGCAAAAAAAATAGAGGTGTTTAAGTATGCCACCTTTTATTTGTGTAACTATTCATCCTAATGATTTCCAACATGCCCCACTGACGGAGAAATTGTTTCGCTTGTGTTTACACTTGGCTCAACAGTGTTTAAAGTGTTGTACCAACATCAAAGATATTTTTAAGGCACACACGTCACATTCAAAGTAAAACCTTTCCTTTTAAAAAAAAAGAGTTTGAATGGTCAAAACTGAGCGTGAAAACTCTACTTAGCAACCTTCTGCAGGGCTGTTTGATACAACAACTTGCACTTATATAGTGCCCTCCACACAGGGTAGCATTTCAGAGCAAATAAGTCGTGGAATTAGACTGATACCCACCATCAAACAATCAGATGCAGATTCAAAGTCTTGTCCAAAATATTCCTGATATGCAAAGTGACATGTTTGGATTCGTGCTCTCGATTGAATTTTTTTGATTAGTCACAGATCTGTAGAATTTGGTAAGCAGAAAAAACAGACCCATTCAATCTGTCAATCCTAGCCTGTGACAGAATTCTCCGTTAAGTTCTATGTGGTATGTATTTCCCCATATGTATATGTGTTTTTGCACTACAATAATAATAATCCTTGCATTTGATAAAGCGCTTTTAATGTCTTCTAGATATTTCAAAACACTTCAGAGTATATACTGTAAAGTGAATTGACTTGACTGTATATTGTGGGCGAAACGCAGCAGCCAATTGCGCACAGCCGTGTCCCACAAACAATCGTGGATCGAAATGACCAATTTATTATTGTGCTTTGTGGGGAGGGATTATTGTTACTAAATCAAATGCAAGGATTATTCTTATTCTTCTTATTATTATATACAGTCTAGAAACCTGTGTTAGAATGCACTGTGAGCATTGCAAATGAAAAATGAAAAGATTAATTATTAATGCATTGAATTGCCAACAACAAATGTGTAGGATAACAGAATCAGATTGCCACCTGTCTAATATTTGGAATACATTTTCAGAACGTCACACAATTCACTTGTAAAATGGGAACAAAATCCTGTTCCAGAGTCACCGTCACCAGTTCTGCCAATTCATTTGTCATTTTACTTTTAAAATGAAGTAACTTAAAAAAAATACAGCTGGTGCCTTCCTACGTCACTCTGTGAATAGACTTTTTGTAGAACCCGGAGCTGAAATTTCATGGAAATGTTCCTATTCCAATTTTTCATTTTTTGAGGCAGTTTCCGTTCAGCCCTGAGACACTCAGATTAACTGATCAAATAAGATTGTGCTTGATAACGTGATAGGCATTCATTATTACTCAAGGGGGCCTCAGTTTGAATCTGTGGTGTGAAAGAGATAAAAGGAATGTAATAAAATAACACAGAAAGATGAACCAGATTCAACAGAGTGCAAAAGTTATTAATAATAAACCTTACATTTCACATAGCAGTTTTCACCTGAGGAATTCTCAAAGCTCTTCACAGGATACGCTATGACGAGGAGCGACTGTTTGTTTTGGAACTGTGTGTCTTGTTATTCCTCCACCAAAAGCAGGTACCTATAGTAACCTAACCCTGAATCCTTTCGAAGGCAACAGTTCAGATTTTGACGAAAGCCTTTTCACTTCACCTTGTAATCTGAAAAGCCCAATCGCTTATCTTCCATCTTTAATCTTGGAGCACGTTGATTAATATGAATTCAGCTTTTGTCCTATGCCGTTGCCCTTAGAGCGAGGGCTGAGTCTGAGACTCAAAGGCAAACGAACGGTTTCACTCCCACCAAGTTTATAATTCTGTGTTAGAATCAACACAGCAGGTAGTCACGCAATTATAAATGTCGATGACGCCCCCATGTTGATTCTAGAACAAGGCACGTGAGCTAGATACTATGATAGGAGGATGGTAGAGTGGGTGTTTTGGAAGGATGGGATCCAATGGCCTTCTTCATCTGAACCAACCTTGTTGATCAGGTGGAGAATCAACAACAACAACAACAACAAATTACATTTATAGAGCGCCTTTCACGTCGGGAGGACGTCTCAAGGCGCTGCACAGGAGGCGTGTGACCCGAGCTGAGAGGGGAGTGTTTGTTTGTGAATCGTCACTGGATCAGAGCTTGATGTAAAGCAAGGCATCATTTCTCTAGGTTACTAATGGTCTAAAATCTATATTCAGTATTTTAAAATAACCCACTGAAAACGAAAGACACAAACCTGTAATAATAATAATAATCCTAGCATTATTAAAGGTAGTGCACTGTGCACTCTGTATTGGCCAATACTTTGATATTGTTATGTATTCCTAAATTAATGCCTCCACTAATCTGCAATATAGATCGTGGATGTACGGAATTATGGTCCAGACAGGGACTGATGTAAAATATGCAGTTATGAGTGCTCACTTTATGCCAGACTTTTAAAAAAATGACTTTCAATGAATCTGTGTCAATTTCAGATTAAAATGCCAAGTGAGCAGAGGAGGTTTCAATCCGCCACACGTGATTTTCTCAACATCCAGCGCAGAGTCAAACGCTTACAGAGCCGGGTTCGCTTCATGTGTTAGTTATGGGTTACCATACAGATTTGCTTCATCGATCAGACAGTGCAGGGAGATAGCAGTGAAAATCTAAATATAGAGGTAAACATTCCCAGAGGAAATGCATTCCAGACACTGGCGAGATACACCAGTGAAAAAAGGTTAAAATGTAACAAGTCAATGAATGCAACAATAACTTATCACTGGGGAGAGGCTGAGCTGTGCACTTGAAAGAAAGAGCATTTTATCGTGCCTTATTATGTTGAAATGTCACAAAATGCTTCACATTCGGGTAGTGCCACGTAAGTCTCAGCCACCGCATTTCAGTCACGTCCTCCCGACGTGGAAGGCGCTCTATAAATGTAATTTTGTTGCTGTTGTTGCATTTGCAGGCGGACAAAGCAGATTTTTACGTCAGCGAAGCAATGTTAAACCAGCCATGAGGTGAATAACTACTGAATATTGATGGCCGCAATGCTGGTGGAAACTCTGATTGAAAAGTGCCACGGAATCTCGAACATCCACCTGAACAGGCAGACGGGACCTCGGTTTAACATCTCCCCAAACTATGGCGCACATGATTTGAGTTGACTCGGAGCAGGACTCTAGTATTGAAGTAGCCCGAAGCTGCCAGTGCTGGCATTACACCAGTTAGAGTCAAATTGCACCATTTACCTCATTGTCCAGCTGCCTCTGAGGGTAGCATTTACACTTGGTATGCAGGGTGGCTCTGGAGGCTTGATTTATGCTGCCGTGGATATTATTGGTGGAATATAATTATGCCTTGGCTTATATCATCGCTGGAACACTAAAGTATTTCTTATTTATTTTTGCTATGATATTTGCGATTAAAGCTCCCCACGCAAGGTTAATGTTTCCAGAATCCCACACTTGTAACTTGGATGTCAATACCGTGATGAATGAGGCACAGTCCCTGATTACATTATCATATGAAAAGGGACACTGTTCTCCTCATTACAGCAATTAAAGCCAGTGAATGAACCTGTCTATGCCATGGCCCACAAATTAATACATTCGTTCTGACCCCCTCAGGTAATCCATCTACTTCCATCTACTTCCATACTTTTTTTTATCCCATGCATATCATTTCACTTTGATTACTCAGATAATAATAACGCTGTTGCTAATAATAATCCTTACATTTGATATTGCGCCCTTCCATTCAGAGCTCTCAAACAGCTTCGCTGGATGTTCTGTATAGTGGAGTGACTGTGTATTTTGTAGTGAACATATCGTAAGGTTACAATTCAAAATGGTGGTAAGGGTGTGGGGGGGAGAGAGAAATAATAATAATGATAATAATACTTGCATTTGATATAGCGCTTTTCACATCTTCTAGACGTCTCAAAGCGCTTCATAGAATGTACTGTAAAGTGAATTGACTGTATATTCGTGAGTGAAACGCGGCAGCCAATTGTGCACAGCAGTGTCCCACAAACAGTCATGGATTGAAATGACTAATTTTTTTTATTTTTTTTTGGAGGGATGATTATTAGGTGTGTGGAGTAAGGAAACTTGCCCATGGTTTCGCCCTGACCTGCCTGGAATAGGGTGAATGGCTCTCACATGTGAGGGGGAGCTTCAGAACCTGAAATCATACAATGGTGCTTTTTTGCTGACACAATCTAGTCGATGTGACAGATTAGTGCAATCTACATGCCTGTAAATCCCTTATGAGCAATGATTTTTGTCCAGTCTATTAGTGGAGTGCTTGCCATAGTCACAGAGCACTACCAAAAGCCATTATTGTGTCATGTGATGGAAACAGACTCGTAGGACATATGGTGCAAGACCAACACTAAGCAACTGTAAGGTATTATGAGATTATGATGTAGAAGAGTTTGATGACAAGACCAGCGGTCTAGAGTATTTAAAACAAAGAGCTGCATTTCACCCACAAAATATGCAGTCCATTCACTTTACAGTAATCCATTTTGTATATTTGTTAACTGAATATTATTACAAAAATGTTTTGCTCCTTGTTTTAATAAAAAGACAAATACATCCATGTGTTGTTCTCTGAATGGAATTATGTGGAGTCCTGTAGCTCAGTGCTTAGAGCACTCGCCTTACAAGCGAGAGACCTGGGTTCAATTCCAGACAGGACAAAACCAAGCGCAAGTTTCCTTACTCCACACATCTAATAATAATCGCTTAAAAAGAAACAATAATAAATCGGTAATTTCAATCCATGACTGTTTGTGGGACACTGCTGTGCGCAATTGGCTGCTGCATATCACCCACATATATACAGTCAATTCACTTTACAGAATATTCTGTGAAGCGCTTTGAGACGTCTGGAAGACTTGAAAAGCCCTATATCGAATGCAAAGATTATTATTATTATTATTATTATTCTTTGAAGCCTTTCAGCCATCCCAAAGATGTGATATGGCGCTATATCAAAAGGATAATAAATGCAAGGATAATAAATTTTTAGAATAAGAATTGTCTTAACAGCATCACATGTCTGGCTGCACTGGCAAATATGTAACTTTGAACTTATCAACAAAAAACGCTTGCCAAAATGCATGTTTCAGTCCAGATAATACTGTACCATTGGGAGGGTGTGGGCCTCCTTACTGAATAAATATGCTACTTAAGAGTACACATTCCAGTTCTGATCGATATGAATCAATTCTGAAATGAAAGTTACAGTAATGCCATCCTCTGAGAATTTGGTTTCTGCTGCGTTGACAATTCATAATACAAAACCTGTCATTAACCCATTGGACCGTACTGATTCATAAAGAGCACACGAGCTCTCTGCGGGGGTGAGTTAATGATTTTGTCGTTTACGAAAGCCACAGCTTTCCATGTCAATACCATTCACCCGCATTTGCTGCAAATTATCACTTCGCAAGGCAACACACTCCAGCATTTGTTTTGTTGTTTGCTAGCAATGTCAAGCTACCAAGTTGACACAACACTTGGAATGACTGAAAAGAAAGTGTTTCGAAAGGTGTTTCAAAAGTCAATGCTCCCTTTTTTGTGCAGATCTTTGCTGATTTTCCACATTAAAAGTGCACGCAGTCGTGCCAACGAAGATGAGCCAAGCTGTTCCTCTTCTAACACAATCTACTTTCAATCGCTTCATCTTAAGAGTCTGCGGGAAGTGGCCATTTACACAGTGTGTGGAAACGTATAATGACATTTCTATTATTGGCAAAGAGTTAGCTCAAAGGTCATTGGTACCTTGTGACGTGCTCTTCCACTCTATCACTTACCTGCACTAAAATGCAAAGGTTATTGTGAATATTATTATTAATAATAAACCTGGAGGGATCGCAATTATTTCCATTCAGGGCGACCAGCTTGGATCAGTAGTATGGTCATGTGTTATTGCCTGATGTGAAACAACCTTCTTCAAACTCTGCATTGAATGCAAATCCTATGAGGTCCGAATCAATCGATCAACATGGTATTAGATGCACTATGCAATATTTTAATTGCATTTCATTTTTTAAATTAATACTGTAATATGAAGAGTAAAAAACAAACTATCCCTTAGTCTTTCTATTTATTTGTACTCATGCAGTGTTGACAGGCACCTTATTGACAAATGAATTGCAATGTTTGTTTCTTCGTCTCTCAAACCCTTTCATTTTGGTGTGATGGAAGGGCGGTAAAGAGAGTATTCTGGAAGAATGAGATCAGATGGACCAAAGGGCCTTTATTCATTGCAACCAATCTTGTGATCTAGTGAATTTCTCAGTCAGGAACAGCGAGATCAAAGTGCCAGGACAAAATTGGATCCTTTAATCAAAGGTAGGTAGTGGGTGAAATATGATAGATGAGTGTGTGAGTGTCTGACATTCAGCATGCTGGGCAAAGTAACAAGGATAATCACAGGAACATTAACCACTTAGATTTGGAAATCAATGAAATGGGAAAGGACAAAAACAAACAGTGTTTCTGGATAAATCGAATTCTATAGATGGATCGGAATTAGCTCTGGATCAGTGGAATGCTCACCAGGCATCCGCTGTATTGATAAACAATGCAGTATATTAGCCACCACAATGGTGGGAATTCTTAAATCAGATTACAATTCACTCACTTGGAAAGCGTCCACACTTATTAATATTAAAGTAGCTGCAGTAAACACTTGTATAAAAAAGAAAAAAAAAAGTACTTACACTGCACAATGAGCTGCACAGCTGCTTCCCTCGGTTTCACATTAAATCCATTATATTGGCTCGTTTGGCATTTATATATTCCATTCATATCCCTGGACACATTGACAATGCGTAGTAATCCATCATAACTTTCCATTTGCATGGAGCCATCGGGCATAGGCAGCTCCTTTTCCTTTTCCTTGTCGAACCTGGACCAAAGGATAATAGGTTTGGGCTTCCCTGAGACCAAGCACTGGAGCTCCACTGTATCTTCTTCACGTGTAACCATCGGTGACCTTCCTTTTGGGACGGACAGGGTTGGTGGAACTTGCAAAGAGAAAGAAGAGAACTTGGTTTCACTCACTGATTTTGGATTCCAAAGCTGCATTATGCAGACAACAAGAGAATTTGGCAATGTCTATTTACATAATCTCTTAATGTATCCCAGGTTTTATTACTTGAAACTTTAAAGCATGAAAAACATCTACTTAAAGTACAGCTGCCCAGAATGGCCTGCATTGAGAGAATGGTGAACAGACTGTACGATAGAGCTGAATAATTGCTTTAAAAAAAACTAATAAATTGGTCACTTCAATCCACGACTGTTTGTGGGACACTGTTCTGTGCAATTGGCTGCCACGTTTCTCCTACAAAATATAAAGTTAATTTACTTTACAATAATAATGATACTGGCATTTGATATAGCACTTTTTACTTCTCCTAGGAATCTCAAAGCGCTTCACAGATCATACTGTAAAGTGAATTAACGTGGGCAGAACAAGGCAGCCAATTGTGCACAGCAGTGTCCACAAACAGTCGTGGATTGAAGTACCCGACTTTTTTTTTTTAGTGCTTATTATCAGGTGTGTGGAGTAAAGAAACTTGCTCAATGTTTCACCCTGAGCTGCCTAGAATCAAACCCAGGTCTCTCTCTTGCAAGGCGAGTGCTCTAATCACTGAGCCACAGGGACTCCCAATAACACCCAGTGCATTCTGTGAAACACTGTGAGATGCCTTGAAGACGTGATAAAGGTGCTAGAGCCAATGCAAGGATTATTATCGCTGAGCCAAAGAACTCACCAGTACTGCTGGAGATGTTCACGTCAATGCTGATATCTGGCACCACTTGACTGTTGAGAGTCGCTACACAAGTATAAGTCCCAAAGTCTGTAAACCTCAGATCGATGATATCCAGACTGGTGGTGCCTGGCGAGACGTCGGGGTCTGTGTTGGAGATGACCATTCTCTCCGAACTCCGTAGCGGACGTCCGTTCTTGAACCAGTTAAACGTCAGCTCTTCTGGGGGGATGGCCTCCACTTGGCAGGAAATTTTCACCTCGCGGCCGATCTGAATGTTGTCATCGTCGTGGTACGGATCTGGCGTAATCCAGAATCGACCCTTTTTGAGAGCTGAAGGAAAAAAAATACAGAGATGTTCATAGGATTCATTGCACCTTAACGATAAAAATAATCCTCTCATTTGATGTATCGCCTTATCACATCACCGAGACATCACAAAGCGCTTCACAGGATATATTGTAAAGTGAATTGACTGTATATATTGTAGGCAAAATATATAATCCTTGCATTTTTGATATAGCACTTTTCACATCTTATCGACGTCTCAAAGCGCTTCACAGAATATACTGTGAAGTTAATTGACTGTATGTTTGCAGGCGAAACGCGGCAAGTGTCCCACAAACAGTCGTGGATTGAAATGACCAATTTTTATTATTGTGGGTTTTTTGGAGGGATTAGACGTGTGGAGTAAGGAAACTTGCCCAAGGTTTCGGCCTGATCTGCCTGGATTCAAACACAGTTATGGGAGCTCCACACCCAGTACCGTAGCAATGAACAGATCTCCTGCTCTTAGACACCGATGGGGCATGATTGCGCTCTTCGCTAATGTGTACAGATAGCGTTCTTCATATGCACCCAGGTTCTGAATCAGTCAATAAATTATGCACCACTAACAATGGTTGTGTTTGGAATTTCTACTACGAAGTTTACCAATATCACTGATCGAAACTTTTACATGTACTGTAATCCTTGACAGATTTGGCAGATCACAGCCTTGCCCGATCCTGTTCTCAACCGAACATCCAAACGCAATCATTTCATTGGGGGTGGTGGGGGTGGGGGAGAGGAAGGTGGGATGGAGGGCCTCTGAGAATTGGGACCGCTGGCTGACTGTGATCCAGGGGCAATGAGGTCAATTGTAACTGTGGTTTCAAACTACAACCTTCTACAATGTATTGGTTATTGCAGCACCGGGAAGTTACATTAAACCTTGGGGAGCTGCCCTGATACACTCACAAAAGACTCCAGAATTGCACATGCAAAGCGGAATGGGAATTACTCTCTGATGGTAGTGTGCGTCTAGAAACTTGTTCAGTAAACTAAGCTCAGCATATTGGACACAGCTTACCCATATGGAAAATCAATTTGTTTTAAAAATGAATTTGCTCAGCCATGAACTGACTACTGTGTCAGCCTGGCGCATCCCTGAGTCAGAAGTGCATGGGCTCAAGTCGTAAATTGGGACATTGAATCACATAGTCTAAGCTGACATGCCAATGCAAATCTGTGTGTGTGTGTGGGTGGGGGTTGCATTGCTAGAGCAGCCATTGTTCCAATGAGATGTTAAACTAAGCTGCCTCTTCGTGTAGCTGTTAAAGATCCCAAAGCACTGTTTGAAAAGAGAAGGATGTCTTGGTCAAAAATGCCCCAAATAAAATTGATTCACTCACTCCATGGCTGTTTGTGGGGACACTGTTGTGCTCAACTTGCCGTTGTGTTTTGGCCCCCAAAATACACAGTAAACCCACTTGACAGTATTTCCTGCAAAAGGGCCCTGAGATGTCTCAACCTACCAAAATGCAAGGATTATTATTATTACAGTTGTTGATAATCAAATAGCAAGCCTAGAAGAGTATGAAATAAAAAACCTAAAACTTAAATACTGTATTAATTTGTGTGTCAGTGATTATGTGTTTGAATAGACCAGGCTGACACTCCAGTGCAGTATTGGCAGTGTGCTGCATCGTTAGGGGTGCTAACCTGCAGACGAGACATTAAACCAATACCTTGTGTCTCTGTTTAAGTGTTAGATCTCACAACATTATCTGAAAAGAAAAGGGAGTTTCCTGTGGTGCAGGCCAACAGTCCTCTAGGTAGATTGACTAATGGCTGTTTGTGGGAACTTGCGTGTGCAAAATAAATGCCACAAATTTAGATGGCTGCAGATAAGAGTCACTGCACTTTATAACATTTACATATGAAGTGCTTCAAGTCATTACAATGGTAGAAGCAGTATATCAAACACAGGCATTACAATTAATTTCAATTCTATTGCTTCAACAAATGTGTAAATGGTTGGATATGCCTTTCCCCTCTAAATGTAATGGTTTGGGATAGAATGGAACCGATCTTGTGGGCTGTGTTCAAAAGATTATTCGTCCACAAATATACAGTCAATTCACTTTACAGTATATTCTGTGAAACACCTTGAGACGTCCAGAAGATGTGAAAAGTGCCATAGCAAATGCAAGGATTATTATTATTATTGGCTGTGGCATAACTTTAAAACAATACTGTAACTTAACCAGTGATATTTGGGCGAAAAGTGGATTCATAGATGTGGAATCAACCAAACAAAACAAAAATGCACTGGGTGCAAGTTGTCTGTTCAAAGATGAAACCACACAAAGTTCATGGGCTATGTCTCAAGGCAGTTGTATTTAATTCATTCTCTTCAGCTCCAGAAAACATCTACATTTCCTGAACTTTTAAATGTGCGGCTTGCGCAGTGCAATGGGAGCTTCTGAAGCGAGCACACGTTTGCTGTGGTGCAAACAAAATAATTAGCCCATTCATGTCAAAAGATTAAATATAGCGCCAATTATTTCCCCTTCTCTCACAGAGGCCACATTTGCATCTTAGGAAAGATCTTTTAATAGCATGTTATCATGTCTAACTGTCTCAAAGTGCTTCCCACGCAATTACGGCCATGGCACTTACTGTTTTTCTGGCCAAATACATCAGCCATATGGACACAGGAAGGTTCCACAAAAGAGACGTGAAGAAAATTACCAGTTTATCCGGGGGATTTGTTGGACAGTGAATAGTGCTATAGCATCATTGACATCCACCTGAACAGGTAGATGGTACTTTAGTGTTTGTGTCCCATCTGAAAGATTGCATCTTCAACAACAACTTGTACTCGTCTATATCCTTTACACATTGGTTAATGGCTTGAAGGCCTTTAAACTTGCCAAACAACATTGTGTCTGATCTTGGAACAGTGACAATGAGATTTAACTTGCAAGATTCACAAAGGGATAGCATACCACAGCGAAAGGATAGAATATAATAGCCAATTCCACAGGTTCGTGGATGCAAGCTAGGCAGACTGTCTGGAACTAGGCATCGATTCCAATCATCCTCAATCTCTTGCCACCAATTGTAATTTGGCTTCAAAGAAGTAGAAACTGATATTGCTGGGCAAATGGAGTTGCAAATGGGAAGACCTGGGGTATGAGGCTGGCAACTATTTGAAAATCCTTTTGCGAATCTAACAATCAATGCAAAAACGCTTCGAAAGTACCAGGGAAAGAAAATCTGGCTTTATAAATGTGGATTCAAAACTTGGATAAAGCGAATAGAGATTGGGAGATAACAGATGAAAGATTTTAAGGGAATGGCATTGACAAATGAAGTCTGTCGATTGCACCACGAAACCACATGAAAATACACTACCAAACAGTGATCCATTTCTTGGGCACTCCTTTACAGAGATTATTTGTCTCTGTCATGTAGTAAAATATACATCAATTTACTTTAATACCAGCACATTCAATTATTTAATCTATTTACCTGAGTCTAACTGTAATCTGCAGGAGATATGTTGTTATATGCTATTAGTCCAAGGTTATTAATCCATTCCCACTCTTATAAAGGGTTTCCAGTGCAGAACGCAGCTCTATGCTGAGCAGTACATCATTATTTGACGGCAACTCTTGGAAAGAATCCCTCAGATCAACAGCTTCACAGCATGCCAGTCTTTTCAATATCTGCAGTTAACTTTTGCACAAGTTAACTGCAACAATGGCTGAAGTCTACTAACCAACTCCAGGCCCTTACGGCGTGGCTGGGGGAGACTAAAGGTGAGTACGGTGTTCACAAGTGATCCAAAAATCGGCCAGAATCTGCTTTGCTTCAGGAAGTACAAAGCTGCTTACCAAAAGTGTTTCTATTGCACCAAAAATTGGATTGAACAGTAAAGGGAGCCATGATGTCTTTCAAGCAGCATGGCTTTGTCCAATTGATAAAAAAAACAGAGACAATAAAATCAGTTGATGCTAACAAGTTGCTACCTACAGCAAGTAACTTAACAGGATGACCCCAGGGGAATGAATGGGCCATTCAGCAAAAAATTCCCTTTTGGCAAATGACACTTGAAGTCAAAGTCTCATCAATACAGGCTTGTGTTTCAGAAAGGAAGTGTATCCTTTGACATGTTGGACGGGAAGGCAAGATGGACTAACGGTCAACTCCTTCTGAAACTGTTACTGCATTATTATGGGTGTCATTGTATTGGGTTCTGCTGCCAAGGTCTGAAGAAAATACTCATCACAGTGAATAAATGTTATCTATAATGGATGACGACATATTAGGCATTGGTTGAATGATCGTTTTGCTGCGATAACTTGTTCAAAACAGCGTGGCTTAAGAATATGTTTTGAAGGGCTATTGATTATTTGTTTGGCTGGAGCGGTAATCTCATACAGTCAGCTACCGCAGAGCAGTCTACACTGACGATCACTTCATCAAACACTCATATGAAGTATCAAATGAGAACCGTTTAAAGGGTAACATCTTTTACAGTAACTGTAAAATCAGAGTAAATGAGGGCTGTGCGCGGAATTGATTTTTCAGGAAAATAGGGAACCTCATGAATTCAAATTTACAAGGAACGTGTTCACTGGGAGGATAAGAGGCAACTTGATTCTGGAATCGACTGAGTCGGGGGACAGCATTGCTGCAGCTCGTCATGACAGCATCTGATGCTTTGAGATGTCCTCCCAATGTGAAAGGAGCTCTATAAATGTGATTTTGTTGTTGTTGGTGGTGGTGATGGTGATTGCTTATTACACAAATACAGACCCATATCCTCACCCCAACCATCACACCTGTCATCAACATGAACAGTTGATACCTTTTTCTATGGAAGGATTTTTCTGCAATACATTCTTACTTTGTTATCAGTCATCCTCTCCAGCACTCGATACAATCACCATCAAGAGTGGGACTAGTTGAGTAGCTCTTCCAAAGATGGACGATGGCCCGAATGGCCACCTTCTGTGCTGTAAGATTCTACTGTTCTGTGGATAAAGTTTCTAAAATGGACAGTGCCTCTTTCATCCCTCCTTCCCTCTGCCAAACTGAGAAGTGACCCTCCTGAACTGGCATATAAGTTCAACAGAGAAACATCATCCGATTGGTTTCAGTCATTTGGCCCGTCTTTCCACTCGCTGAGATTGCTTGGATTTTAATTCCCTAAAACCTGCTAATGTCTCATGAAAAACTATCGGAATGGACAATAATCCCACTGCGCTAATCTCATAAATCTTCAAAGGTCTATGCATATTTCCGTCAGAGTAATAACATCACCTTGGAAAAGGCTGGCCTACATCGCTAACCTTTTGTAACTGGTAAAAAAAATTAAAAAACAGATAGGACAGAATGCGCCTGGTGTTAAATCTATCACTAATATGATTGGCAATGGTGCTTTTGAGTTAAGTACACCCTGATGATTGTAAGTACTGGAGTGGATATGTCAAACAGAAATAATGTTACAATTAAAGGTGAGTGGGTGGACAAAGAGGGCGAGCAGGATTACATAGAACACTAGTAGAAAGCAAACAATTACAGATACAATGGTTGGGTGCACAATGAGGCAAACAGGACTTTAGGCAACTCAATGACAAAGGCACAAACCCTTACAGATATCATTTGTACCTTTACGGTACATATACTTTTCACCCAATAAAATTTAATTTATATTTGGTGTCTTGTAACTCCACTAATCATAATTGTTCTCTGAGAAGCTGCCCCAGTGTGAGAGGTGCTATACACATATGTACTGCCCAGCCTGCGCTCGACTGGCTCCGACCTCCTACACGTGCCTCGTACCCTCCTTTCCACCATCGGTGGCTGTGTTTTCAGCCATTGCGATCCCAAACTCTGGAACACTCTCCCTCCATCATATCCCCTCCTTTGCCATCTTCAGGTCGCACACAAAGATCTTCCTCTTTGAGGACTGGGCTTACGGTCACTTTCTTCCCAGCTCGATATCATGCCACTGTCAAACACTCTGGGATGCTACCTTGAGTGAGGGGTGCTATATAAATGCAAGTTGTTGTTACTCAAGCAGGAGTCTTAAAGAGGTGGACTGAAACATGACAGGGCAGAGAGGACCAGACCAGAGCCCGCCGAGCAGACTGGATGGTAATGTTTTAGTAGGTTGCACAGGTAGGGAGGATAATGACCTCGGGGGCTTTAAAAGCAGAATGGTACCTGCTGGGTGGAGACTCATGTGGAGTATAAATAAATCTACAGGAACCAGAGCTTTTCCCACAGTATCCAGCTATTCAATATACGGTTATAGGTAAAAATAAACGAACAGGGACCATAGTGAATTAATTGTCCTGCATGGATTCAGAATATGAGCCAATAGCATATTACTGTATGTGCCTTCTAGGATTGTAAGAAGTCAGTCATTATACACAGTCACACTCGGCTCATATGAGAGAGAACCTAGGTATGACTCCTGGGCAGAGCCTTAGGCAAGTTTCCTTACGTTCGACATGAAAGGGCACTATAGAAATGTACTTTTTTTGTTGTTGTTATTCCAAATACCTCTGTTTACCTACCAGGAATTAGGAACCCAGTTGTTAGTCGACTGGTGGATAATTTCCATGGTAAATGGTTTGTGTGTCAGTCTGGCACAGGAGTAGTCGCTCTTGCCTCTGACTCAGAAGGTTGTGGATTGAAGCCCCACATCGGGACTTGGAACCACTGAATCACATAGTCTAGACTGACACTCTAATGCAGTGCTGGGAGCAGCATCCTTCAGATGAGATGTTAAACCGAGGTCCCATCTATCTGTTCAGTTGAATGTTGAAGCTCTCATGGAACCATTAGAAAAAAGAAGGGTGTTTCTCTCTCCCAGTGTCATAGCCAACAATCCCGCCAAAATAAAATTGGTCACTCACTCCATGGCTGTTTGTGGGACACGGCTGTGCGCAACTGGATGCGCTGGTTCTCCCAGGAAATACGCAGTCAACCCGCTTTACAGTGTATCCCGTGAAGCACTTCAAGATGTCCCAACAACATATTATTATTAAACAGTCATCTCTTGTAGATTATAAGCAGCCTCTCAATGGGTCAGTGCTGAATTCTGCAGCTGGACTGAGCGGAGTCACAGACACAGCAGGGCCATATGCAGGATTTTTTTTGGGGGGGTGCGAATTGCTAGTGATGGGACCAACAATGGCCGGGGGCTTGGGGGCTGCCCCCGAAGCCCCCTCGAGGCTCCGACGTTTTACACAGTTTGAGGTCTTATTTAATCGATTCAGAAGATCCAATATGAACGGTAAATGTTTCATGCCCTTGGTGTTTAAGAGCATCATTATTTATTCAGTGTTTTTATTTTCCCCGATAGTCCGTGTCTAATTGGGAAGGTCGAATGTGTTCGCCGATAAAAGCAAACACGATTGTTGACTCGATGATGTAAGGAATGCGAACGATAAAGTAAATTACAATCCAATTAAAACAGTACAATGACGAATGCTTGATAAATGTATGCGTATAGAGAAAATGATCATAAACTACAGATTGACGGTAATTAATAAGTTGTTCTGCATTGTTATCCTAAGACTAAATTTATTTTGGACTGTAATGAACAATAATGTAAGAGTAAAGTATGAATGATGTGCTCAGATATTCCAGCAAAGCAAATTTTATAAAAGACAAGAAAATATACAGAAACTGAAAATCAGGGTCAAACAGTTAATTCACACGTGTTACAAGCCTGTTATCAGCATTATCCTGAAAATATCGTTGAACTGTGAGCAATAGTGTAGTTAGTTTTTATTTATTTATTTAGAATCAAAATTAAAGGAAGTGACCCATCAAGCAATACTGACCTGACGAAAAAATACTTGAAAAAATAAGGGAGGGGAAATTAATTCTTTAATAGCGTTCCGTATTCGAGACGCCTCGGTCGCTTTGAAGCCAATACGTCAACCGCTCTACCAATATCGATTTCCATATTATAATGAATGTGCATTAACGCGAGGGCTGAAAGTCGCTCCAATACGGAGCAGAATGCTGGACACTTAGGCAAACCTCGACCAGGAGATTAGGTGACTCGTGAGGTATATACCAGGCTTGTAAGAGACGCCCTGAACGTTTACTGGCGACAGCATCTGACAAATAGTGAGCTATATGGTACACCACCACACTGGTATCACAGACATTACCGCAGAGGCGTCTTAGGTTTAGCGGACATAGCTGGAGAAGCCGGGAGGAAACTGTCCATAGTCCTACTATCCTATGGGAACCATTGCACGGTCACAGAACACGAGGTAGACCGGCCCTAACCTACATCGATACTCTGGAGCGCGATTGGGGTATTGGCAGGCGGGAGTTGTCAGGCTGCATGGAGAGAAGGGATCAGTGGAGAAGTGTGGTTGTCAATGCCCGAGTTCGCTCGATCAGATGATGGTGAAACTATTTTTATGCCAAATTCGTGCGACATTGATGTTTTTTCACTCTGGGTACAAAACTGAATGTGAAATAAAGTCGCACTGTTTATCTTTGCGGTCATATGTTTTTTGCATGCCAGTGGACTTCTCTAAAAGCAATTTTTAATGACAGGAATACATCTTTAATAATATAAATCAAATGTGATAAACACGCCTATCAAAACTTAAGTCATTTTTACTTACATTTATCAGATTAAAATACGATTTCAGCTTCCACAAAGTGGTGCTACCTTTTTATGTAGTGACTGTATACGGGATGATTTCCGATTGACACACCACGTAGACATAGGCACTAAAGCATAGGCCTACGTCCATGAGTATTTTTTTAAAAGATAGGCATTCCCGTCCAGACACATATAACTTTTTTGTTGGGTTCTCAAAAGCTTTAATTTCTCAGAAGCTTGTAAATATGTTGTCATTGTTTGCTAGCATTACAGTCACACCTCTCAAAACTTGAGTAATTTTTACTTACGGTGATCAGATGAAAAGATTATTTAACTTCCAGTAGTGGTGCTGTCCCTTGTGGCTGTTTACGGGATGATTTCCAAACGAGGATTTGAGTCTTGGCGCGCGCCTAAGTTTATCCAATCACGAGTCACAGACTTGCCGCGTCATGGACTGGTCTATCGACGCGGTATGTTTTGGGTAGACGCCGATTCTGGTGTGCGACTCGATAATTTTATATTAATACTAAATCATTCAAAGATGTGAGTTTATAATTTATACATAGTTTTGAAGAACTGATTGTTACTCAAATGTTCAATAAATTTACTTGGTATTTAAATTTGATAAAAAATACAATTATCTACCCCGGAAAATGTGGACCTTTTATAATTTGGGGGGGGTGCGTACGCACCCGTCGCACCCCCCCCTGCGTACGGGCTTGCACAGCTGATGCCCTTCTTGTTCTGCCAGCACAGAAGTCAATACCCAAAGCAATCAAATCATTCACCACTGCCTCGACGCACAAAAAAAAGGCAAGGGAATTCATTCTATTTTAGTCCGTGTGCCTATTCTGAAAGAATTGGCCACAGCAAAGTATATTTCAGAAATCATATGCTGCATTTATTTTTACACCTACCCATTGGACCTTGATGGGTACCATGGGGCAAAGGTGGGTATTTGGAGCTGAGGTACAGAGCAACAACAATCTAATTAGAGTGGCAGGACAGGCTTGAGGGGCTGAATGGCTAATCCTGCTCTTATGCACCTAAAACATTTTTTTTGAGTTTGACACACAAGATGGGTTTGGATCATAATAATAATAATCATAATCCTTGCATTTGATTTAGCATTTTTCATGTCTTATCGACATCTCAAAACACTTCACAGAATATACTGTAAAATGAATTGACTGTATATTTGTGGCAAATTGCTACAGCCAACTACACACAGCGGTGTCCCACAAACAGTTGTGGATTGAAGTGACTAATCTATTACTTTTTTTTCTTGAGGGGTTATTATTAGGCATGTAGCGTAAGTAAACTTGCCCAAGGTTTCGCCCAGCCAGGAATCAAACCCTGATCTCTTGCTTGTGAGGCGAGTGCTCTAACCACTGAACTGCAGGGCTCCACTGGATAATGAAGATGCAATTGCATGTGGACTCATCTGAAAACTTCAAAAAAAAAGTGAATTTCTGAATATGGGAATTGAGACGGGAGAAATGAGAACACAGAATTTTTTCAAAAAAATTTAAATGTTAAAAATTTCGATTATGTACCATTTAGATTCCCGGGGCTGAGGTGCAATCTTTCCTCAGGCTGATACACATGTGCTTTTATGCGCCTGTAGGAGGCAATGAGTAGCTTGGGGATCATGGCTGAAATGAGCTCTGACTCTGCAGATCCAGTTTACCAAAGGAGAAGGAGGGCACAACAAAGCGCCCTCCAATCCAACATTAATTCTCATAAATGCAGCTCTCTTTGTTGGGAGAGTTCAGGAGGCTGCACGTGGAGGGAATTGATAATGACACAATTCCTTGGCCGTTATCTTTCTTTTTATTAATTAAGAAAGTTGTAAAACAAAACACACACACAAAAGCTGTGGTGTATTCAGCAAAGTGGTGTCTAATTAGTCAGCCAGTCTGCTCAGATTCCTGCAGCTCAGTGGTTAGAGCACTCACCATGCAAGCGAGAGACCCGGAGTTCGATTCCACGCAGAGCGAATCCTTGGGCAAGTTTCCTAACATCATACACCTAATAATAACCCCTCCCAAAACAACCAATAATAATTTGGTCACTCAAACCATGACTGTTTGTGGGACACTGTTGTGCGCAATTGGCTCTCGCATTTCAGCCACAAATATACAGTCAATTCACGTTACAGTATATTCTGTGAAGCGCTTTGAGACTTCTAGAAGACGTGAAAAGCACTATATCAAAAGCAAGGATTATTATTGTAGTATAAATGACTCTGAGCTCAGTGGGAGTGAACAAAACTCCAAAGAAATTGGTTTGGTGAACCAGTTCTTCCTCCAAAGCTAGATGTTTATTGTCATCCATGCTTTTGAGTGGCTCTCTTTTCTTCACTGCATCCTCCCGCCACACAAGCCCATTCATAAATTCAAAGGTAAATAAAAATAATTTGGTCACTCAATCCACGACAGTTTGTGGGATAGCGTTGCACACTCGCCTACTACTGACAGCACAGGAGCATAGGAATGGCCAGTGGAGCCTAAGTAGACTAGGGAGAACAATGCCAACACACACAGTGTGATTCGATTGCATTGGGTATCTAGGGGGATCAGAATGGAGTTGCTTGTTCAACTTGAATGTTCTTCAACCTAATATCTTGAGTTGAGTGCAGCCTGGATGGATTCAGTATCTCTGCAATATTTGACCAGTCAATCATTTGAATGAATGAAGTATTCATTGGCATGGGAGTCCAGGTACTGTACTTGGAATGGTAATGGTTAAGAGATGCCAATTGCGTTGAAACTAAGGTTTGTAACTGACTGAATCAGATCAAAGTATGCACCCTAACCCACCACTCCACCATGTCACCTTCCACTAGCTGTTCTGCTATTACAGAATTCAAAGTCTCTGATGGATATCACATCTCAGACACAGGTGCTTAAGGTTTCCAACAGCTACAATTGACACTAAAGTCTCTCTGCGACAAACCTAATCAAGCATCCCACTCAAACGCTCCAGAGATGGTATGACTAACTCAGTAGGACTCCTATTTAAAGCTAATTGTACCTTTTATTCGCAAACTATACAAATTGTCTAATGTTCTCCCGGAATGAAAGGAAGATTTTTGTTACATTTCAACATCAAAGTCATAAATTTTCATTGTGAATATATTCATGCAACTATGTACTCAATAGAGTCCCTATTAATAGGGGTCTTTTATCCTCTTCATCAGTTTGCAAATATATTGTCTAACAATGCCGTATACATTTTAGAAAAATAATGATTCCCCCGACCACTCCAATGATGTTCAGCATATTGATTGAAAACATCAATAAAAAGTCTAATTTCCAAATAAAATCTGCAGTGGCATTGATAGCAATTGCCTGAATTCAATCAATACCTTTTTCAAAACTAAATTCTTAAGACTATCAAGTCCAACAAATGCGTTTGCGGCCTTCAGTGCGGAACATCGATTCCACACCACTTCACACAACAACAACAGCTTGCGTTTATTTATACAGCCTCAGCGATTTCCATAAAGTTTACTGGAATATCTCCCATTCGATAGACACTGATAGATTTGATAATTATTTGAAGTAGTGCATTGCTGAAACTGAACTTACCGCTGGGATGCTTGCATTCCTTAATATCATTCAATAATGGATATAGACGATGTCTGCTGATAGGGGAACGTTCTGCTCTGAAACAGTCTTTGCTGCATCAGATGACCTTTATCAGATCGTATTTTGGAGTGGAGTCCTGTTGCTCAGTGGTTAGAGCACTCGCCTTACAAATGAAGTGACCTGGGTTCAATTCCAGCGCGAAACCTTGGGCAAGTATTCCTTGCTCCACATGCCTGATAATAATCCTTAATAAAAAATAATAATAAATTGGTCATTTCAATCCACGACTGTTTGTGGGGACACTGCTGTGCGCAACTGGCAGGCATCTATGCCACTGCACTTTACAGTATTTTCTGTGAAGTGTTCTGAGACGATGTTATCCCGATGATGTGACAAGGCCCTGTATCCAAAGTGCAAGAATTATTAATGCAGCATAAACATTTGTGCAAAAAATAAATTGATAACGTAATGCAACGTGCCACTGAGTGGCATTTGCAGACGTAAATCCTAAACTCCGGGCACAAAAGGGAAGGGAATAGGGAAAGGCCTGTCAACCCAGTACAGTCTCCCACAAGACCTGGAGACCTTTTCCTGAAGTGTTTCTGAGGTCCTGGGAGTACAGCATTGATCAGCTGTAAATGGTGCTCAGCATGGGGGTTAGACCGAAACAATAAGGGACAAAAAATAACGGAAGCGGAAATGTTGTGGAATTAAAGGAACTTGCTTACAAGGCACAGCTGGACATCATTCATCCTCACTCCTCTCTCAAACATAATAGACGTCTCGAGTTGGCATCAGTGCAGATGAAATCAGAGCCTCTGTGTGGATACAGTAAAATCCTGATAACTTGTCGCTCTGAGGGAAAGGGGCTTAGTGACAAGTTAGCTGGAGTGACGAGTTAGTTAGGTATCTGTATAAATCCATGAATAAATGCATCCGGGATATAGACAACACGGTGATTTATGTGAGTGACAAGTTAAAGCCAGGGTTGAGTTATCAGTAGTTTACAGTACTGCCAGCTAAGGCAGTAACTAGCCTATGCCACGCTTTCCTTCTTGTTCAGATCACAGAAGCTATTTGGTTTAACGCAGACAAATCGGTATCTCTGAGATGAAGGATAATGATTTTTGTGGGGGATGTGGGAGGGGTGGGGGTGAGAAACTTCTATGTGAGCTGTTTGTGTATTTTGACATGAACCAACAAAAAAAGTGAATTTTGATACGAGCAAATTAAATTGTGACCCGTTTTAGTTTTGCTGTTTTGAATTTTTGCATCAAGCAGCTCGGCTGAAATCAATTTTTACCCATTATTGTATTTCGCTCCATCATTAATCTAATTTGCAAAATGAACTCCAGTCTGCAATATTGGTTGATATTAAAAAAACACAGCACAACTGTGATTCTTGTGCTAATTTTCAATGCAAACTTAATATATATGAAAAATTCCATCAGCTTGAGTTATTTCAATTGAAATGAAAAGAGACACAGTTGAAGACTGGAAACCTTGGAACAAGAAAGAGTTTTAATGATACCTCCAGGGATACTGCCAAAACAATCTCCCTCATTCACACATTCTCCAACTCACTGATTCCCTGATCCGTCTACCTGAACTTCTCATTAATCAAAGGATCAGGAGCCTATTGTCCTCCAGTTCAACTCTCTGTTGGAGGCCACAATAGACGTTCAAAATTAAAAGTAATCTTTTCTGCTGCCATTGTATGAAGAGCGATCTGGCTTTTTATCTGTACTGTAATTCTGTCTGTTCACAATTGCATCCATTTGTGCACCTCTCTGACGGCATCAGACTCACAATTATCTTTTCATATCGGATCCATCTGACAACAAATGGTTTTCAGAATCTTTCTTCCCCCCCACACCCCTCCCCTCCTCCCTCCTCTCTTGAACGCACTGACTCAGGCGACAATATGGTTCCACTAGTCACTCTCCATTACCCCTTTCTTCCTCTCTGAGCCTCCCGGGCAGTCACATTTAATATTATACTAACATTTGCATTTGATATAGTGCCTGGATCAGCTAAACAAACCCGCTTCACAGAAGAACTGTTGTCCAATGTGATAACTCTGAATGTGTAGGCAAACACTGCAGCCATTTCTGCACACAGCAATGTCCCGTAAACAGTGGATGATCAATAGTGCCTGACCAGTTTATCTGAAGGATGATTGGCGATGACACTGAGAGAAACTCCTTTCCCTTTTCAAATAGTGTTTAATCCGCCTGAACGGGCAGGTCCTCTGTTTAACGTCTCATCCAAAGCACATCACCTTCAACAGTGCAGTACTCCCTTTTACAAGGGATTAAGGGATATGGGGATAAGGTGGGTAGGTGGAGTTAGATGAGAAGATCAGCCATGATCTCTTTGAATGGCGGGGCAGGCTCGAGGGGCTGAATGGCCTACTCCTGCTCCCAATTCTTATGTTCTTATGTACTGTAGTGTCAGTAGGAAATATGAGCTCAAGGTCCAATAATAACCAATTTTTTGACCCAGAGGGAAAGACTGCCAACTGAGCTAGATTGATTCACATTTACGAAGCTATCACTGGTTAACCAGACTCAAATTAACCCCCAAAATTCTGGATTATCTAGATTCACTATTTTGCTGGAACAAGTTCATACCTTTGTAAGTGCCTGAGTGAGGAAAAGAGCAGGAAATTGAAGGTGGAAGGGTAGGTTACATACATCCACTGTTGGGAGCATAGAATAAGCAGAATCTACATGACGAATGCAATCCATCTCCCTATCTCACATATCCCCTAATACCATTCCAAATGTGCCTTTCCAAAATATATCCTTTCTCACACTATTCACCTCTACTACCTGCTTGAGGTAATTATTCCCCTGCTGTGTCCTGCATGATCCCTAGATATCAGTGAGGAGTGAGAAACCTAGCTGATAAGTTTTCATCCTCCGCAGAGATCCTGGTCCTCACATTCAAAGCCCTCCACAACCCTTACCAACCTGCCCACCCCCTCCACTCTGCAGTCTCTGTTCTGTTTCACGTCCCCCCTACCCATCCGCCCCACCATTAGTGGGCGAGCCTTTAGCCACTCTGCCCCCAACCTCTGGAACTCCATCCTGCAGTCCCTCCACCTCGCCCCCTTCCTGGCCTCCTTCAAGTCCCACCTCATAAACTCTCCTTTTGATGGTCCCATCGGCAACTGTGATACCCCCCTTCCCTCCCCACCCCATTCCCACCAGGGGTCTGACACAGTGGCTGTCCAGCACCTTGGGATGTCCCCCTGACCTGAAAGGCGCTATACAAGGGTAATTTTGTAATTTTGTTGTTTTTGTCAAGGCCCAATGTAGAATCTCATTCCATTGGGCCTCCAGCTGAAATGATTTGCTTGCACTGGGGACCTTCTGTGTCTGTATGGCTGAGTTCACACTATGCAATAACTACGCATTGAGCCTCCATTCGACCTGTAGCCTAAATAGTCCATTGGACCTGTGCAATAGTGTGAAATACTCCATGTTTTGACATTGAAAGAGGCCTTGTTTTATTATACAGCTCACTGAGGACATATAGTGACAGGAAGTTGATGCTGCAGCATTAAAACACCAGAAAGAATGGTAGTTTGAGTTAAGCGCTCATCAGTATGCTACAAAAATCCACTTTCAATTAGTTTACTAGTTCTTCTATAGCATGAGAGGCCAACTGGACTGCCAGAGAAGCTGTAATTCAGTCTGTTCGTTATTTGGGCTTTCATGTGCCATTTAAGCCTCAGGAAATGAAATCTGCAAGTTGTCTGAATTCACAAAGGCTTTGACAATTCAAATTGAGATTTACTTTTCCTTACCACAGTTGTCCAATGGATCTCACTGGCTCCAGACTTAACAGATGGTATTTTTCCAACCTCCATCAAGCTGTTATCCATTTGGAGCCAACAGTGGCCACAGCCCAACAGACCAATTCGGAATAATCCAAAATTCACATTTGAATGAATTGTCCATCAAGGAATAACTCAACAAGCCTGAACACATGATGTTCAGCTCCTGTGCAATATCTTCGACATTCTGCACATTGTTGCTCTGTATTGAACCTTGAGCTAAACAATGTTCCCCTGTGGACATCCCCTTATTGATAAGCAGCAGGGACTTTATAAAGTGTTTTCCAAATTATTCCTTACCATTACAGAGTAGCTTTACGATGAATTCAGAATTCGATCCTCCTTACTTTAAACATCCAAATTAACTTTGAATGCTCATTCCTTTTCATGGAAACTTTGAAGCAGAAACAACAAATTTCCTCCTGCTGAGAAGTTTATTGGCTCGGAGGTAATGTATACAAACAAATTCTCTATATTCACAAAGCGACTCAACCAAACATAACAAGGTTGAGAGCTTTCCCATCGTTGCCTTCCACCCCAGCAATCTTGACAAAAGAGTTTGTTAAATGGTCTTTGGACAGGGAGCTTACGGTTGTGGACATCCACAGGTAAGGCTAATAATTGAGATCATTTTAGTGATGGTGACGAGGTAATATAATAGAGTTCACATGTATCTAGTGGCTTTCACATTGGGAGGACTGGAGAGGTGGATAGAGTTTTGGTAGGTTGAGGTATCAAGGGATACGGGGCAAAGGTGTGTAATTGGAGTTGAGGTACAGATCAGCCATGATTTAATAGAATGACGGAATAAGCATTAGGAGAAGAATGGCCTTCTCCCGTTCCTATGTTCCAATGCTCCTATGTAGTGCTTTGGGACATCCCCCTGACATGAACGGCGCTGTAGAAATGTAATTTTGTTGACTTTGTTGTATGTAGAGAGTTACAGAAAGGAAATGTTTCCAACCAGATTAGGTTGGTTGTATTTGGAGATTATTGGATTTACGCCACAAGTGTTAAATTACTTGCAGTGCTTAATGACCAGCAATTTACCAGTCTCCATATAATGTCTGGACACCAGGAAACAAGTACATCTATACCTATACTTAGCAAATTGTCTTAATTCCTGTTTTCTTTGCTTCTCTCTCCCTCTCTTCTGGGTCTTGCTCATTTGTTCTGATCACTATTATACAGAGCTCTTCCACCTGCACCCAGTGACTTTGACCCGAAATGAGCTGTGGCAAAGCATCTCTAACTGTAGAACACACAAACATATATAGATATGTATGTATAGATATATAATATATATTCGACAGTTTTACACAGGTTATTGTATAGGCAATCTCTATTCAATACTCCTTTGTGCAACGCAGTTCTTAAGCCCCCAAGTCTCTTTTTGTTGTTAATCTAGTGGCTTCAGTGTGGATGTTCTCCAATGATACAGTGCAGGGGAATCCACATGGAAGCCCACTTCTTGTCAACATTCGTTTAATTTTTACTGTTTAAACTCAGCAGAAACAGAATTAAAACAACACCCAATAGATTCTGATGTAGTTTTGTGCCTTAAAGACAAACGCTCTTGATAGCAGACTAACTAACGAAATGGATCCCACAGCCGTCCATTATCTGAGAATGTCCAGACTGAAAAAGGGCCTCTGAGAGGACACATACTTTGTGTGTTAACGACAACACAACACCACAAAATTACACTTGTAGAGTGCCTTTTACATTGGGAGGACGTCCCGAGGCGATGGACAGTCAAGACACAAGCATGGCAGGGGAGGGGCAGTGCTGGGATGAGGGAGAGCACAGAGAACAGGGAGACTGAAGGCACGGTCAAAGAGAATGGTGTTGAGACCAGTCTTGAAGGAAGCAAAGTTGAGAGTAAGACAAAGGGTTTGTGGAATGGAGTTACAAAGCGTGGGGGCAGTGAGGCTGAAATCCTAACCACCGATGGTTAAGTACATATGTCTTACACTAATATGCTCTTCTGCTCCATGCTGTACAGGTCTTCTCGAATGGATGCAAAACCACATGAAAAATCCAGCAATTCATTATATATAGCTCATGTTGCTAGCATGAAGATCTAAGGGGACAGTCACTTTGTTTACTAAGATGTTGAAATTGTTCAATAAATATGTGGCATACAAATCAAGACTGCTTCAAACTATCTGTTGGTCTGAAGAGCTATTGGTCATCCAATCAGTCTTAGGGTAGGTGACTGTACAGAGTCCTGAGGTTCAAACCCACCTTTGACTTCTCATTAACCTCAGCCTCAACAAGCCCAAGTCACTCCCACACACCAGAGATCTTTCGCATCCACCTCCTGACAGTGAACAGAGCGGAGGTGAATGCAGTTCATCCTGGCTGAGGGAAGAAGCGGACAAGCAGATGAGCAATGGAACTGGAAAAGGGAAAATGTCAAGAATAAAATCAAAAGGAAAACAATTGCACATTGTGCAATTCCCAATCATTATCCATCAGCAGAAGTAAGTGAAAAACACTCAGACAACATCGACCTAGATGGGGTTGAAGCCAGCTTTAAAAACACACAACATATTGTGATATTAAAGTAAATATATCTTCAATGCCAACCGTTGGATAATTCCACAATTAAAACACAGGAGCGATTTTGAAAATCTATGCTTTCAATTTGAGATCCCAGAATGACGTGCTAACCAGTAGAAATCTGCTGCACAGGAGGAGGCCATTCAGCCCATCAAGTCTTGCAGCTCAGTGTGTAGAGCACTCGCCTTACAAGTGTGAGACCTGTGTTCGAATCCAGGCAGGTCAGGGCGAAACCTTGGGCAAGTTTCCTTACTCCACATTGCCTAATAATAATCCGCCCCAAAAAACACACAATAATAAAAATTGGTCATTTCAATCCATGATTGTTTTTGGACACTGCTGTGCGCAATTGGCTGCCGCATTTCGCCCACAAATATACAGTCAATTCACTTTACAGTATATTCCGTGAAGCGCTTTGAGATGTCGATACGACGTGAAAAGTGCTATATCAAATGCAACAATTATTATTATTAGGTTATCGCTTCAATCCCACCACCCTGCTTTATTCCTGTGCCTCATCAAGCCTCTCTTTCACATGCCTGTCCACCTCCCGCTTGAAAGCTACAATGGAATCTGCCTCCAGATTTTCCTTTTGCTTTGCTTTGGCTATCTTGTATCTATGTCACCTAGTTACTGATTCCCCAGCCAATGTAAATAACTTCTCTCTATTTATCCTAACAAACCCTCATGATGTTTCCATCAGGTTTCCCCCAATCGACCCTTTCTGTTCCAAGGAAAGCATTTTTCAATAAATTGCTGGACTGAATAACAGTGTGATTTGAACAAATGAAGGGAAGAGCAAAGCAGCAGTGGCACAAGTGACTAACAGCATGCGGTGCAAAGTTGCGGAAAATCTTGAAGATGTAGAAAATCTTGAACACTGCAAGTCTGTCTGACTTGTCATTGATAGCGAGTGTCAGCCCAGCTCACGCCTCTGCCTCACCGGGCTGTGGGTTGAAAAGCTCCATTGTCGGGACTCGAAACTCATTTGCTGACACTTCAATTCAGCGCTGGAGATGTTCTACAAAAATCCCATAGTGCTATTCGGAAAGAGAAGGAGATTTCGCCAGGTATCCAAGCAAACAACCGCTCTCCCCTCCCAATAAAATAGATCATTCACTACGTGGCTCATGTGGGGAAATTGCTTTACGCAAATATTATATATATATATATGTATTTCGCCCACAAATATATAGTCAGTTCACTTTACAGTATATTCTGTGAAGTGCTTTGAGACATCGATAAGATGTGAAAAGATAAAGCACAAAATGCAAGGATTATTATAATGATTATTATTACGCTGGAGTGTTAATGCATCCGCCAATCAATTTGCTTCACAGTATATCATGTGAAGTGCTTGGAGACATCCTCCCAGGTTGAAAGGTGTGAAATAACAAAGGATTGTTGATTACTATCGATTATATTGACTATTATTCACTAAGACCCTAACTCAGCGTCAGAACATCAGAAAGTATTGAACGGGAAATGTCGATTTTCAGCTCACCAAGAACATTTCTTTCAGTTACTCAAAGCCTAACTAACACTGCCATGTTCCTCATGCATTGCATGAATATTTGCTGGTTCCCAAAGGTGTCAGTCAATTTCATTCCTCACCACTTCATTGCAAGTAAATGTTATGTTTGTAGAGTGGGGAATATCAAGTCCATGGATACAATCTTACTGGCCTTTTCATACCCTGCGACAATAGAATAAGTGACCCAATTTGCTTGTGCAACCAGCTAAAGATTTATTGCCTTCATGTCAGCTCACAGAGAAAATTATTTGACAGGCTTTAGGTGCTGTTGGATTACATGAGAAAAAACTCACTTCATTATTTCCCCTCATTAACATCTGAACGCACATACTCAACCACACTCATGGCTGCCTGGTGATGAAAGTAATGGGACCTACCTCTCACAGTGATGGTGGTAGACTTCTTGGCAGGGTTGCCCACATTGTTGTTGGCGATGCAGCTGTAGATGCCGGCGTCCTCCAGGTTGATGGAGTGTAGCGTTAATCGTCCGGCATTCAGGGAACTCCTGTTGGGGAGAGGGCCGATGGCTTTGATCCAGGTTAGAATAGGAGGTGGGTCTCCTCCAGTCGTCACACAGACCATGGACACCGAATCCCCAGGGTTGGTCACGATCTGATCAGAAATCAGCAGCTTTATGGTGGGGGAAGCTAGAAGACACAAAGCAAGAGCGACCTACTCAATCCGTCCTTGTTGCTGCAATAAGTTTAGGCTAACACACCCACACCGATACACACACACCCACCCACACACATTTCCTCACATTGATGGGTTAACAAATACCGTCACTGAAGATGGAATACAATAAAAATTCCTGTCATAGTCTTTGAAACTCTGCGCTGTTCATCAGTAAACAATATCAGCCTGACTCCTGTATTCCTATGTGGAGGCGTCTCATATTCTGTATGTAGCTCACTCTCTTGGCTGGCTGCTGGGCCCAGCTATTAAGCCCTAATGAAAAGGTATTTATATCAGTTCAGTTGGTGCCACTTCAGTGGCAGTGGCTGCTGTGCATTAACGTCCTATGGGTCTACGACGTCAGTTAAATGACTCGACCGAGGACGTGATCGCACAAATCAATACGATAAGATGCAAGCCATTAATGACAGGCCAAACGGGAGCTGTGTGCTGCGTGCTCCTGATGGAAAAGCAGACAGGTAGGTAAGCAGACTGTCTGCTTCCAGAAAGCCGTGTAATTCTTTTCAAAAAAACAATTGGGAAAAAGATGGAATGGATACTCTCGCAGTTCATCGCTGGGGACTCGGTGCCGCATAGCCTCTCCCCGGGCACTCACAGCGAAACCCACATCGAGTAGTCTGGGAGGATCATAAACTTAGTAAAGCAGGCTCTTTGGCATTTCCCAAACCAAACGTTCCTTCTGGCACAATGAGGGGGAACGATGAGAGCCTGCCACAGGCCCACGCACGCTAAGATCAGGGACTGGGCACTGAGGGACAAACTGAAGTTTGGCTCAACAGCGAAAACAGCCAGATGGGGCCTGGGCCCAGCAGGAGACTCTCCTGCGCAAATCACTCAGGGCACACTCACCCACAAGCGCACTAAAAACGGCTGAAACTAATGTAAAGGTAGAGAAGGATATGTAACCAAAGAGCATTCAGAAAATGTATGTAAAGTAAACAAGTGCACATCATGGCGCCTTCTGAAAGGGGCAGATGACATTATAATAATACTAATAATACTTGCATTTGATATAGCGCTTTTCATGTTGTTTCAACGTCTCAAAGCTCTTCACAGAATATACTGTAAAGTGAATTGACTGTATAGTTGTGGACGAAATGCGGCAGCCAATTGCACAAGGCAGGGTCCCCACAAATAATCGTGGATTGAAATGAGCAATTTTATTGTTCAGTTTTTGGGGGGAGGGATTATTATTAGGCGTGTGTGTGAAACTTGCCCAAGGTTTTGTCCTGACCCCCTGGATTCGAACACAGGTCTCACAATTGTAAGGCGAGTGCTCTAATCACTGAGCTACAGGAGCTCCACTTAACAGGGGGTGCGAGTACGAGCACATGCATGTGGTGCACATGGGGGACAAACTCCTGACTGTTTTAAAGAGAGCGTCCCCCCCCTCCCCCCACCAAACAAAAATGTGTGCACAATCAGTAAAGAAATTACTGATTGTGTAATTTCTTTACTGATTGTGCACACATTTTTGTTTGTAAAAATGGGAAAGAAAATATTGTACTTGTTTTTGTTGGGTGTTTTTATTGTGCAAAATATATTGGTAAATGAATATATATATTTTCCAAATAACAATAATTTCAATGCTGTGCCTATTAGCACAAGGCTCGTCTTACTTTGTATACGTACAATGGGATTCACTGAAAGCTTTCAAGATTGTCATTTGTTTGATGCTTGTATGGCACCTGATAATATCTGTCACATCCAAGCTGTGAGATGCCAATTTCCTTTGAAAACCGTTGATGTAGCTAATCCTCTGCTTCAAAATTGTGGGACAAATTGATAATGACTGTCATCTGATTGGTGGGAGGGAAGAGGGGGAGAGGAGGGTTGGGTGGGGGAGGAAATGGGGAAGCAAATGACATAATGAAATATCTGTCCATTATCTTTCCAGTCACTCTCATAAACAGGCATAAACATATGAGTGACGAACCTGTAACCGTGAAGATGATCAGCAAAGTAACCCAGACACTGCTGACCAGACACGCGGTGGGGTGGGGGAGGTGATGGAGGTAGTGAGGTGAAAGATGACCATTACAGCACAAGCCAGCTCTCCTAGTTACTTGTTCCAGCAGTTGACTACTCTTCGAGGTAAAGAAATACTTCCTAGTGACTGGACCTGACGTTGCCCTTTATAGCGCTTTGGGACATCGCCCTGACGAGAAAGGCACTGTACTAATGTATAATGGTGTCATTTGTTGCTATATCCGTGCCACGGAGCTACGCGCATGCGACGAGACGCAATAACTCATACCGCGCGACTGCAGACCAGCCTAGAAACAGGATTCACCAGATTTATGGCAAGGAAGGTTGTACAGCTTTAAAGGATATTTGCCATCCTTGGGGAACACTTATGCATCAAATTGGAATAAGCATCAGCCCAGCTGCAATCAGGTACCAAATTCACAGAACACTGCGAAGGAACAAACGTTTTGCATTCCATTCACTAAGAGGGTTTTTAAAAAGATATATATATCTATAAAATAACACATTTTTAGCGCCGGAAACCCGTGGGAAGCAATAGGGGAGCTAATACGACAGAACGCAGATGGCAAACTGATAACTGCAATGGAGATTCATCCATGAGTTCTAAATACAAATGAGGACGGATAAGCAAACACGACGTGTGTGTGTGTGTGTGTGTTTTTTTCTCTCCCCTCCGCTGGCGATTTCTGGAGCAGCAGTTGGTGAGAGATGAAATAGAAACGAGTGGGTGATCCCGTGGGTGATGATGTGTCGTGGCTTCTCACAAGTATTCACAGTGCAGTGCCACTGAGCAGTCAGTCTCTGACTCAGTCTGCCGACTCTGCCCAGCTAATGCCCACCACTCCCCTCCCCCCCACAATCTGCTCACATCACACATCACCACCCTGTACTTGCCCTGGCAATGGGAGAGACATAGGAACAAGCTGTGATGATGTGTCTAAACGAGGAACAACCAAAGAGGGACAACTTAACAGTCAATTCCTGGCCAGCTCTCACTGTACATATTAATCCTTGCATTTTAAATATAGGCCTTATCATGTCTTCGAGATGTCTCAAAGTGCTTCACAGAATATGCTGTAAAGGGAATTGAGTGTATACAGTATTTTGTGGGCGAAAGCGGCAGCTGATTGCACACAGCAGTGTCCCACAAATAGTCATGGACTCAAGTGACCAAATTTATTATTATTATATGATGAGCAATTAGATAGGATTCCCTTCATTACTGTCTCTGACATTGGATTGACTGGCACAGAATTCCCAGTTAAGCAGGCAGCTTTCACAGAGGACTTTAAGCTGTTGGTGTCATTATCGTATAACGTCTCATCTTAAAGGACGGCACCTCTGACAGTGCAGTGCTCCCCCAACACTGCACTGGAGTGTCAGCCAAGGCTTGTGAGCAGAAAGTATGTGACGCAAGGTTTGAACTCGGGGAGACAGTGATTCCAACTGAATATTCCATCGACAGGAAAACGCTATAAGGTATATATATATATTATGTATACTGTATATATATTGATATTGTTAAGCCAAGTTGCCACCTGATAACACTTTATATATTGTACGAGATTTGTACGTAAAATGCTATCACTGCATTTTACAGTAAAAATCCTATGAATCTGTGCTCCCGGCATGAAAGGCATGATATCAAATGCAAGGATTAGTTATATTATTAAATGAGCTGAAAATAATTTCAGAACGTAAAGTGCTATTTGCTTTGAATCAGAGAATGAAAGTGTGCGCTGGCAGCAATGGGAGTCAGGTGTCTTGCAGAAGAACATTGCATCTGTTCAGTGCTATCATTTCTGAGGAGCCATATTGCCAGGAGACCTATAGGAGATTACGTTTTGTGGTGGATCACATAGTTATTTGCAATAACACCAGAACACTCCATGTTTCCACCTTCCAGAAGTCGCTGTGCATTTTTGCACAGTTCAGCCGCGCAAATGTTTGTCAGCTTGCTGTAGGCTGAATGCATCTGCAGCCCTCACTGCAATTCTGTATGAGCAACATTTAAATGAAGGGCTTCTCTGCAGATTTGTACCAAAAAATACTACAGGGAAATTAGCAAACCATGCAAATGGCGGAAACATTGGCTAAAAAACACATCGAAAAATAAACCGCAGTCACACCGCAGCTGAAAGTTGAGTCCAATGAGTACCCCATTTAGCGTGAGCTAAATTTGAGACGCTTCATAACGGATTCAGTGCGGAACGTCTCAATTTTCTTTGGTGTTTTACCTGACTGGACTGCTAAGGAGTTGGGGAGCAGGATTGTGTGAGCGAAAGTGTTCAAGCGATTGACACCATATTTGTATTTGTACTCGGGAGCACGATTTTGCGACTGAAATTCCACGCAATTTTTGGCAGCTTCTGTCACAAAAACATGGCCCAAAAGCGGCTTTCAAACCTCCAGGTATATTTGCCAGCAAGACTGGGTGCACCTCTGAATCAAGTTAATTTCCCCCAGACTTTCCAAAGCCACAGTAAAGGAGAGTGTTGGTAGGCGTATAAGGATGATGTAGTGCAATCGTCCTATAGATTTCGCCCACAAGATATACAGTCAATTTAATTTACAATATATTCTGTGAAGCACTTTGAGACTTCTTATGGATGCATAAGGCGCTATGACAAATGCAAGGATTATTATTAGAGATACAACCTTTTCACTGTTTCTGTTGTCAGAGCGAGCTGTGCCCTCTCCCTCTGGTTGGACCCCTGTGTGATACAGTGGGAGTTTGTGCCAGCACGCAGAGCAGTTAGCTTGTCCTCACTGACAATCGCACAGCTCGAGGGAATCTATTAATAGCACAGAACCGCTTGGTGTGATGTGCAATGATGAGCACAGCTCACACACACAGAGAAAACACCGAATGCTTAGGGGACACACTCATTTTGTGTGGGGTGGGAGGTTACGCATTCGTGATCAATCTAGAGTTCAATGGGATTTATTAGAAAACCTCGGGGAGGGAGACAACATTTAAAATGGTCTTGAAAAAGTAAACCCAGAATCATACTGTGAGAATGCTCTTTGATAGTGAAACAAGGGGCTGCAAAAGGAAAATCCAGTGCAGACATCAGGAGTGTGTATGTGTGTGTGTGTGTGTGTGTGTTTTAAGGACTGAAATTAATGATTGGAATGGGTTAGCAGGTAAGGCAGTGGAGACTAAGACACTTATCTTATCTAACAAAGCAGCTTGATGCTGCGATGGGAAGAATGGGAGAGTGGGTACTCTGGGTGAATGAAATCGAATGAGCCAAAGAGCTTTCTTCATCTGATATTTGCACCATTCCCGTGCTTGCCATTGCAATTGCTACCACTGAATGTCTCGTGAGAACCTCAGCATCTCTGAAGGCTCAATACTCTACCCTGCACCATACATCTCAAAATCAAGGATGCTCTACATGATAACAAGTTGTTCCATGTCATTCCCCTTTTGTGCATGATGCACTTAAAACATGACTTGATCGTTTTCCCACCATTGCTTTCTGACTTGACATTGTGAGGGGTGCGGGGTGGGGGGGCCTAAATAATACATTTGACTCTTCGGCAGTCAGCGGGGATTTGGTGACCAGCAACAAACTCTCAGCGGGTGTCGGCGCTGTTTTCTCCACAGTCTAGCTAGCTCTCTATACACATCATTGATCCCTTTCAGGACACAGGGTAAAGTAATACCAATGGTGTTTCGTATCATCAGGTTGTTCGAACCCCTCCAAAGGGGTTATTTTTCAAACCAAACACCTAAAATCACTCTGTCCATTTGTCAGTCATTTGCAGCTTTAACAATCCAGGTGTGCTGTCTTGCTGAAGCACATGGAGAATAAAGGTCCCTCTGTACTCTTCAATGAAAGATGTGTGAGAGCGAGAAGGAGCAAATGGAGCCTCCGTAAGCAGAGAAGTGATAACAATCATGATCCTTGCATTTGGCGTAGCACTTTATCAGGCGGTCGCAAAGTCTCAAAGCGTTTCACAGGATATACTGTACATTGGATTGGCTGGTTTAGACCTTGTCTTCAATCCTGTTTTGTGGCTTGAACCCACAACCTTCTGATTCATAGGTGAGAGTGCTACCACTAAACTAGGCTGACAGGTTGATGGATGGAATCCTTTTGTACTGTAAACATAGTATGATTTATCTTGCCGCTAATTGTAGCACCTTAATCCCCACCCCCATACTATCTTCCGTGTATCCCTACAATAAGTTACAACCTACCAAAGTAATTAATTCTGTGTGAAGTACTGTGAGACGGTTTGATGCCACGAAGCCCTGCGTGAAACACAAGTATTATTTATTCTTATTTTAAATTGCTTCTTTGACTTCCATTAAAAAAAAGTATCAATCACGGGAAGCAGTAATCTCCCGTTTTGAAAGCACAGACAGGCAAAGCTGGAAATTTGACAGTTGGCTGGCAAGAGGCTAATAACTGTGCAAACCATTATTAGACGTTTGATACTAAAGTTACCAGCGAGCATTTCAGAATGCAGTATCGGGTCTCCAATCTGATCCAATCTGATTTAGTTTGGTTCGTGGAGAAAATAGATTGTTGACAATTATAACCATCTGAGATGCTGTTTTAGAACAAAATATATTAAACTGGGTCCTGGTCATATGCTTCTACAGCAATTCCTGCAAGACATCAGACAATTAGAATGTGCGGATATTGTTACTGCAATAAACTGTGGATTAATAAACCTAGCGGATAGTTTCACAAGCCTGGGTAATTTACTTAAGATCCAACATGCACACTTGTATCGTATTGTATTATATATTACATTGCTAAAAGAAACCATTTTCATTGTACACCAACACTGGGAATTCATTTCAAAACCTACCCTCCAATCTTTTGTTCTCATTTTGAATCGAAAATTGAAACGCATATTAAAGTTTACAACTATACTGTATATCTACTGCTCTCCTGAACATTAGGAATTCAGACCTGTGCAGATACTTGGTAACATGCAATGTAAAGAGCTACAATGTTCAAACGTAAAGTACTTATTGATTTCCCAATGGGCTGTAAGAAAGTTGTGAGTACAGTAATACACATTGAGATCATGAGGCAATTGGTAACAGTATATATTCGATTGACATACATAGGGGAATGAGATGGTTGTGAGTGATTTATATTGTCGTTGTAAAATATACAATTAACACAGAGAGTGTCGTTGTAAAATATACAATTAACACAGAGAGTATGGGGGGGTGGGTGGCGTGTATGATGAATAGATGGATGGATGGATGGATGGATGGATGGTGGCTTATGTGGAGATAAACAATTACACAAACCAGTTGGCATGTAGATTCTACGTTTGAATGTAAATGACTCTTGCTGTAACATATTCATGTGTGGACATTAGATCAACTGTGATGACCCCAGTGGTCAAATGGCTCAATGTCCAGCCTCTTACTTTAAGAAAGTAAACTTGGGCAGGTATAAAAAGTGAGCAGCCCCCATGGAATTCTTCCACAACATATACAAATCACTCCACTTTACAGTACGTTCTGTGAAGTGCTTTGAGATGTCTCAACAACATATCAAATTCAAGGATTATTATTATTATTATCATGGAACCGCACTTCAGCACGAGTTATCACCTTCACAGAGAAAAATGAGATTGGGGGGACGAGAGGAAAGGATAACTGGTAGGAAAAAAAATAGGCTTTGTCTGAACACACAGCAGCTGTCTACACACCAACCTGTGAAATTGCTGAGCTTGAAGGCAACCATCTTGTCAAGGATGTTGCACACATTTCTGACTGATGCGATGCAACTGTAGTTGGCATAATCCAGGGGCCGAAGATTTTTCAGCTTCAAGATTTTGATTTCCCCCTGTGTGGAAAGAAGCCAACAATGTCAAAATATTATCGAAAAGCAGCACAAGAGCTAATTAAACACTCAATCAAAACGCTTTTTGTCACTACAATAAAGCACATCCGGGCTCAATAGAGGAGATTCGGGCTGATAGCGTAGAAAATTCACGAGGGAGAAATATTTACAATGGGAAACCTGATTTGAAAGGATTGCTGATAACAGCACAGCTATTGACGATGAGAAAGAAACAGCCTGCAAAACACATTTCTCTTATTTTGGGGATCTGCACTCCAACTCATCTCAGTTTCAAACAGAGTCTAAAATTCAACCATAAACTGAAGATGGGAAGTTCCATTTTGAAATTTAATCCAGAGTCCCCACAATTTAGAGAGGACAAATTGCGCACAACAGTGTCCCACAAACAGTTGTGGAAGTGGGGCCAGGGGAGAAAGGGGATAAGGGGGGAGAGAGAGAGGCAAAGGTGGGGTAAAATCAGGGAAGAAAAGCGGGGTGAAAGGGGAGGGGGGGGGGAAGGTGGTGGTGGCTTAAAATCAGGGTGAAAGGGGGGGGTAAGGGGGAAGAGGGAGGGAAGGGGGTGAGAAAGGGGGGAGAGAAAGAGGGGAAAGGGAGTGAGGGAAGAAGAAGACGAGGGTGGGGGAGGCCAGGGGGCAAGGTGGGGGGGGGGGGGGGAGGGGGAAATCAAACAACAACAATAAACAAAATTTGCTGTTTTAACAATAAACACCTTGGTATACCCTGCCAGGTAAAGTGTTAGAGACGGGGTACACTGTGAGAGGTTGGACAAACTATACTAACAACAGGAGTGTAGGCTGACTAGACATTGAACATCCCTGTTGTGTTGTGGTCTCAATGGGAGTGATGCTGAGTCAGTTGTCCTGATCCCAGGTGTAAAGTAAGGGGTAGAGAGGCTTGGTGACATCAGCAGTGAGGGTGAAGGTGTGGAGCAGGGAGAAATAGTCGATTCTGTAGAAGGAGATCTCGCCCTCATCATAATCAAGAACAATCCCCACCTTTTGGGGAAAAAAAAAATTATGTTTGTAAAATAAGATATAATCCATAAAGAAAGTTTTACATGTTTTACCTGGGTAAAAAACGGCTCATAAATCTCAACTCCCTTGTCCGATCCCTGCGAAAGAATTTCTTTTCCCCGTCGCCAGCTGTATCGGACTGGAGGGTTTGAATTGACGGAGCACCTTAGGAACACTGTTCTTTCAAAGTAAAACTGCTCCTTCGCCTCACCGATACTCTGGTGTACCGTCAGTACGGGGTCATCCAAATCTACAAGAAAAACACAAAGGTACCAATGAACGATTCAACTTTCTCCTTTCTTCACCTCGAAGCCCATTAGTTTCAAATGCTTGAGATTCAAACCTCAATTTCATAGAATCATACAGCAAAGAAGAAGGCCATTAGGCCCATCTTGTCCGTGCTGGCTCTTTGAAAGAGCAAATTAATCTCCCTCCTCCACGCTCTCCCCATAGCTGTGCAAATTTTTCCTTTTCAAATTGACCCTATTTATTCTGAAACACAGAAGTCAACTGATTCCAATAGTCTCAGACTATGTTAACAATCATTAATTTTGCTGGCCAGAAGCCCCAATGGGGGTCTAGAGTCACACATTTTATGCTGCATTTTGGATTGTCCAGAATTTAGCAATTTATTGAATTCACTTTAAAAATGTTTCAAAAATTAGTTCCACATCCGGGCTAGAACCTGGTAAGTTGTTGCAGTTGTTAATTGCCCAATGTAGGGGAAAATATATATATCTGTTGCAGTGCTTAAAATAGCATACAGTTGAAAAGCTGTATTTAAGAATTTGGCAAATTCTGGGCATTCTGAAACGTTATATCAATAAGAGTAAATCTAGACTCAGGTGAAGTTTCTCCTCATGCACACTTATGAGTAGCAGGAAAAAAAACAAGCAATATTTTGTGCAAAAAAAAACAAAGAGGCCTTTTCTTTTCTGCCATATGAGTTGCGTCAACGTTTGCTCTGTATGCATTGCTGGTAAATTCCACTTATTATTTCCCCACACCTCACTGTGAACAGTGAAATAAGGAACACACACACATTCTTTTGATTTACGACCACCTTCCCAACTAGTCGCTGATGGAAGAGTGTGGAAGCGCTTTGCACCCAGGACAAGTAAGCTGTGAAGTGGTTCATTGGAGGTGGGTGAAGGTGATTTCACTCAGAGCGAGTACAGAAACTATGCAAATTTGTATCAATACGTTGTTTTCACCAAAATACATTGATGCCATTGCTTTAACCACAGCTTCAACAATGTGATAAGGTGCAAGGATTATTATTATTTATTATTATTAGTAGTAGTATCCGGCAGCAAGTTCCACATTCTCCTAATACTAGATATCTTATAAGACGGCTGTGAAAATACAATGCTTGTAGATTTCAATTCAAGGCTTCAGCTGAAAAAAAATAGCACAACCTCTTGTCTTCAAATAAATAACAATATCACAGCATTGCTCGTGCCTCCCCTTGTTTAAAAACCACAGTGCAGTGCTTAAATTGAAATACAATTCTGGTCAATGTTTGCTAGAAACTTACTCAAGGTCTCTTTAGTCAGGTCTAATTAGTGTGCAGTGGACAGTGATAATTATTAAGTGAAGTTGGCAAATAAGCAACTCACAGTCGAACTGCTTAGTTTCTATTCTACATCCCATGTATCAACATCACTCCTAGCTGGAGGTGAATATACAGTACAAGGCTTGCAACCGATTGTCAGTCCAGGGCATTTAAAACCAAGAGCGAGGCAGTTCACAATGGCCCAGTATTTGCACTTTCTATTGACAGAACCTTGGTTTAACGTTTTATTCAAAGGCCAGCACCTCTGACAATAGTACATCATATTGGAATATGAGCATGGATTACGTGAGTTCAGAGAACGAATGTGGGATTTGAACCCATAACCTTCTGACTCACACATGAGAGCATCTCACATCTGGCTGATGTGAGATGCCTAGTTTCTCCGCAACCTAATTTGAATCTTTGTTTAATGCTGCAAGCTCCAGTTGGAGTAAGGTGCAATTGAATAGTAATAGTAACCCTTGCATTTCATGTCTTCTAGACATTTCAAATCGCTTCACAGAAGTGATTTGGCTTCATATATGTGGGCGAAATGCGGCAGCTGATTGTGCACAGCAGTGTCCCACAAACAGCAAACAGTCGTGGATTGAAGTGACCAATTTTTTTTTTTTTTTTTAGGGGTTATTATCAGGCATACAGAGTAAGGAAACTTGCCCTGCCGGGAATCAAACCCAGGTCTTTCACCTATAAGGCGAGTGCTCTAACAGGACTACAGGACTCTACTTTAGGGTTACATCCATGACGTCTGTCCTGGGTACAAATCTTGCTATGTCAGCGCTTTGCGGGCTGACAGATTGTGCTACAATATCACCTCGGGCACAAAAAGAGAAGAATGTAATAGATTTTCTTCCCACTACTGGTTTGTGCCGGACTAAAAGACAACAAGAAACCAAACAGTGAAATGGAACATGAATTAGAAAATTCTCTTTCCAATAATCAATTTGTCGCAGTTTTCGTGACAGCATGCGTACCATAGCTCAAGGCATATCCATGTGTTGTGTATTGAGAAGCTTCAATAAATATATTCAAACGATACAGCTTCTCCAACATCGATCATCTGGGGCTAGATTCCAAAATATTACAATGTCAATTGATAGGAAAAAAACTCTGAAGAAATTGTTCAGGTGGCAGTACATTTTCTTGTGTTTTCCGACAGGGAGAACATTGTATTTTGAACAGTATGTGTATTACCGGATTGGAAATCCGGGCTTTTATCTATTTTCTACAGTATCCAATCACCCATAGATTGGAATTGGACTGTGCGCTGAAATAGTTTTGCACAAATGTAGCAATTTCAGGAGGGCAACAGGGAATACTGATGGATTCAGTCAAAGAAAGCAAACATTTAGATTGTCTACATGTGGTGATAAGGAAGCCTCTGTTGTAGCATTGTCATTTCAGGGGAAACAAAGATTTGAATATAATCCGCTATATGGTAGGCTTTGTTTGGTCTGTTTGTTTTTGATCAGGTGTCTGACACATGCGGAAATCCATCAAGTTGCTTAAGAATATCCAAATCAAACTGAGATTTTCATGCATCCCACCGACACATGGAAATCCCAGAGATAGATTGTCGGAATGGAATGTGCCCTCTCTCCCCCTGCTTACCCAATTAGGGAGAGTATTAGGCACAGGTTGGCAACAGCCAAGGCATGAAGACCCTAGAGTATGTGTTAACGGTACTGCTGGAGACTAACCAGCTAAAACGTAGCTTCTCATTGATATGTTTGGTCTGTAGAAGGAATTCGTTTGGTGGGCCAAATGACCTTTTTCCAATTATTGGAAAAAAAAAATTTATTTTCAGATTAGATTGTAAAATTTTCATATGTTGCCATATTACACGCATAAGATTATCTGTATTCCTCAGATCCTTCCTACTGAGCAGAAACCATTGACTATTTTTGAGATCACTACAAGTTCAAGTCTCGAAAACGTGATGAGCCACTATATCACATCCGAAGATTATTATTATTGCTGTTGTTCCAAATCTCATGGTACAAGTGATAGAATGATGATACTTGAATAATTCATATCTCAACAGTTATGAATTCATTCATGATGACGTAAGAGATTGGGTACTACAGTGCTTATTTGGACCTTGAATGACCTGCGTTATATTATGTATATATAGATATATATATATACACACAAATTAATTCACATTATATTATAAACTATAATCCCTGCTGTCATGCATAGAAAAAAGAAAGGTGAACCAGAAAGACTGGAGCCAGTTGACGTACTTGGATCTGCCAGCTGGAAGATTCAGCCCAATTTCTGCCCACATCAATTTTATCTTTGGTAGAAGTTACGAGTCTTGCAGTTTTATTTTATTGAACATTTTTCCTCTGGCTTCTCAACATAAGTCAACGTGCCTCGGGCACATCTCAAGGTCTCTTACAGTTTCAGAACCTTGATTTCTTACTTCGATGCACTGAGCACATCAGCGGCAGTCTCTTGTAAGCATTTCAGGCTATTTGTGTCTAAATAAACTTTACATTTTACTACTTTGAGCAGTTACGATTGAGAAGATGGATGTTCCAACCTTTACATCATCTGCAGACATGAAGTCAATTTCCACACGTTGGGTACATGGATGATACCCAACTCTATCTCTCTGCCTCCACCCACAATTCCAGGACAACTGGTGTCCTGACAATCTAACTGTCAGACATCAAGTCCAGGATGAGAAATAATTTTCTACAGCTGAATGTCAGCAAGACCGAGGCTCCCCTGATTGGCTTGCGCCAGCGACTACACACCTCAGGCAGCATCAGCATCCATGGATACACACCACCTAACCAAGCCAGTCAAGAACTTGGGTATCTTTTGCATCCCTCAACTGTCCTTTCTCTCCCAGATCCGAGCCGTGACCAGCACTGCCTTCCACCACCTCCACAACACTGCCCGACTCCACCACTGCTTCACCCCTCAGGCCGCTGAAACCCTCATTCATGCATTTGTCACCTCAAGGCCCAACTATGGCAACTCCTTCCCTGTCAGCCTCCCCAACTCTTCCCTCCACAAGTGGAGATCATCCAAAATTCTCATGCTCATGTCCTCTCCCGCACCAGACTCCGTGACCCCTTCACCCTCACCCTCGTTCGGCTCCACATCCCCCAGAGGATCCCTGGCCTTGCCCCCTCCTACCTCTCTGATCTGTGGACCCTGTCATCTCCATCTGTTCAGCAGACCCCAGCATGCACCAATTGTGGCAGCCAATTGCGCACAGCAGTGTCCCACAACAGTTGTGGATTAAAATGACCAACTTGTTACGGGTTTTTTGGGGACGGATTATTATTAGGCGTGTGGAGTAAGGAAATTTTCTCCCTGACCTGCCTGGATTCGAAACACAGGTCTCCTGCTTGTAAGGCAAATGCTACAACCACTGAGCTACAGGAACTCCACATTGTTATAATAGAGGAATGAGCAACTATGCTGAATCAGCTTTCGTGAGGTAGGAGGTTTGCAGTATTGACCACTGAGTTAAAACCTATATAAAGTTGACAAGTTCCTTTACATAAATAACTTTGTGTGAACAGTAGATGATCAATCAGATTTTGGTTAAAAATGAGAGGTCACTGATTGGAAACTAAACTCCGGTACAAAAATTCAATGCGTCCACATCACTATTTTGAAAAGGGCTAAACACATTGTGTGTGTGTGTGGTGGGGGGGGGGGGGGGGGGTGGGGGGGAGGGGGGGTAGCCAAATGCTACCGACAGTCATCTGTTGTTTCTCTTCACTATGGATGCCCCATCCATTTCATTTTGTTCAAGACCCGAGTTCTGTTCCGGGGATTCAGCAATTCGCTTCCGACTGTGCTAGCTCCCCGTTCGAAATATCGACGGCTGTGAGTCCGGTGACAAAGCTATCCTTTTGTACTTGCGACGTTCCGAGGGGGAGGCTTGGCAACGGCAGAGAACTAAGCAGATTTCTCACTGTGCGCTCAGGGAGAGACAGTGTCACACGCAGCTTGATGAAAGATGAGAAGAAGGCAGTTGTGCAGAGTTAGCTGTTAGAGCCATGAAAACTTACCCAAATTGAATAAATCACTGTTTAGCATTAAATCAACACATACAATAGAATCACGGCAAGGCACTATTCCAATCACAAAGTTGATATAACATGGCTTAATTTCACCCAAGCTCCTCAATTAGTTTACTGTCACACATTATTTGCAGCTATCTAAAACTGGGTTTCTTTTTTTAAACGCTTCCTCGAGGATTCATCCAAAAATTGCCTTTGAAATATTTCCACTGACTCAACCATAAATTAGGATGGATCGCGTGGTGGAGGAGCAAATAGCAACACGAAAAAGAACAGCTGAAGTGGCCTTGTCTAACGAGTGGGACATTTCATTGCTTCCGTGGTCCAACAACCCATTTGTGGTAAAGTGTTCGAAACTCCACTTTAAGAAAACTTTGAACTTCTCTTCCCTTTTATCTTCTGGTGATTATCAAAAACCCTCTTGACACAGACTCATTCGGTGGAAATATGTGAGTGAGCATCAACGTGGCTCAGTCGGTAGTTTCTAGGTCAATAATAATAATAATCCTTGAATTTGATATGGCGCTTTTCACATCTTCTCAACATCTCAAAGCGCTTCACAGAACATACTGTAAAGTGAATTGATTGTATATTTGTGGGCGAAACGCGGCAGCCAATTACGCACAGCAGTATCCCACAAACAGTCGTGGATTGGAATGACCAATTTTATTATGTTTTTTTGGGACGGGTTATTATTAGGGGTGTGGAGTAAGGAAACTTGCCCAAGGGTTCGCCCTGACCTGCCTGGATTTGAACACAGGTCTCACACTTGTGAGGCGAGTGCTCTAACCTGAGCTACAGGACTCTATATCAATGGTTGTGGGTTCCAACTGCTTCAGCTCAAAGTCTAGGTTTACCAAAACATGATACCACACAGTCCATTCCAATGCAAGTCACAATTAGATCTTAACTTTTCGAATCCAGTTATCCCAAATGATTTAATAATCTCTGCATTTGATAGAGCAACTTATCACATCTTCGAGACGTTTCAAAGCGCTTCATAGGATATACAGTAAAGTGAACTGACTGTATATTTTGTGGGCGAAACATGGCAGCCAATTGTACACAGCAGTGTCCCACAAACAGTCGTGGATTGAAATGACCAATTACTCCTGTATGCTATAAACAGTCATGGCATATAGGCCAACGTATGATAATAAAACAAGTTTTATTCAGTTTCTTTAAAAAAGAAAAAAAAAGGGCAGATTTCTGGGAGATTTTTTATTTAATAGCTGCTCGTTTGGCCTCACTTCTCGAGGGCAAGATGAAAGCATTCAATGATTGTGTTTGTTCACAGGGTGGTCTTTGCATATTTGATCTGAAGGTCAGTGCAATTGACATAAGTTAGTTAAACAGTCACAATTAACACTCAAAGCAATGCATCGCAGGCTTAATAAAGCAGTAATGAGGGCACGCTCCACTAAACTGGTAAATGTTAATCCTTTCATTACCTTTCCACAATTTCACTCAAATGCCAAAAACAATCAATCATCTGAGTCCTAGCAACCATCACCAAAACATAACACCATCATATTACGGTGGAAAGCTTAAATAGTAGATGTTCCAACAACAACAACTTTGATTTATATAATGCCCTCCACATCGGATGGCGTCTCAGAGCGCTAAGAGCGTTCCATCAATGAGTGCGTTTAAAATGCAAAATAATTATTCAGAATTTGAATTTTGAGTGGAGCGATATCCATACCAGTTTAATACTTTTAACGATAGTGAATATACAATTTAAAGGAACATAAAATTTAAAAACTTTCATTTAAGTGCTAATATAAAATTAGTATTTTTGAAGGTTTCAGAATCTGTTTCTTAGTCATGCATTAAATAATAATAATAAACTTCGTATTTGATATAGCGCCTTATCATGTCGTGGAGATGACCCAAAGCACTTCACGGAATATACTGTAAAGTGAATTGACTGTATATTATGTGGGCAGCCAATTGTACATAGCAGTGTCCCACAAACAGCCGCGGAGGAAGTGATCAGAATTTGTTTCTTCACCAGAGATTCAATGGATAGAAAACAGCACAGAATAATTTATGACAATATGTCCAGGATTCTGCATGGAGAGGCATACACATACAGAGGAAAGCAGACAGACCTCATATTACTCTAAGGTCTATTATATTTCCAGTGTTGCCATTAGCTGCTGGCAAAGAAAAAACACAAATGCGTTTCGCTCATCTACCATAACAACTTTGGTCTTCGGTTTAATAAAATTCTCATAAACCCATTTTAGAAGACATTTATTACCTGCTAACTTTGTGTTTTAAAATCACACCATCAATTTCCTTGACAGCCCTCGCTGCTTTTGGATTTTCATCAGAGATAAGTATGCATTTATCCATAATTTTAGTCTTTTAGTGCCTGCTATCTGCATAATGTCTAATTTTGGATTGTTTCTGGAACACAGGTCCAGCAATATCTGTATTGTATTAATACAGAGGAAATCACTCTCAAGGATCCAACCTGCCACACAGATACAAGGAAATAAAATGGACCAACGGCTCGCTTCATTGTCAGACAGTTCCTTTTATAATATGATGCAGAAGGTCTTAGAGAACAAATGTGTTTTCCGCAGAATAAGCAATAACTACCCACCCCCACATAAACTCGTGAATCTAAAATGAAAGATTATGTAATGACTTTTATCATTCATCGCAGTAAGGCACACACTCTGTCCTATTTGTTCAGAGTGGGCTGCCGCAATCCTGTACATTTCAAACCCATAATAGAGTGATCCTGAGCAGATCAAATCCATAAACATATCGAGCTGTACAATAACTATTTGTATTCACTGTAGTAGTCAAAGCCACAGTCTGAGTCCCAGGAGAAATAAAACAGCTAACAAAAGGAATCCAATCAGAGCAGGCTTGCTGAAATTGGACAAGGACTCTGTGTGAAGTTATCTGAAGCTTGGTTCAGAAAGGGCAGAATTTCAAAGTTGCTGTCACGTAGTCGGGATGTTTATGGGTTTTTACATAAAACATAATGTACTTGAAAGTCTAGTGACAATGCAGCTGTATTTGCTAAACATGTTAAATAACATTGGACCTGCGTAACATGGAGAATCCCAGTCATTTCTCCCCTCGCCTTCAGCGAGATGGGATTTATTTACCAATCGGCAGAGATTCAGACACACTCTGCTGCCAATGTTGGTTAATTCATTTAATTCTTCAGGATTGACCCTCTCGCTCATGAACTCCGTCCACGCTCAAGTATAAACTCCACTTCCACTCTTACTCCCTGCTGACAATCTCAGTTTGTTTCATAACCTTAGGAATTTAGAAGTTCAATGAAGTAGAATTGAAATCCATCCAGTCATTAATCTCCACCCACTGCAGTGCAAGCCATGCTCACTCCAGCTCTGGCCTGAAGACAAAGTTCACGAGAGCAGATAAAGACTGAAACATGCGTTGATTCCTCTTGCACCAAATGCATTGTTTCTTTTTTTTCTCTCTCTCACGTCTGATGTTAAACTGTCTGGGCTCCTTATAATCCTTTACATTTGTTCCTGGATGATGTGCGTGCGTGCTCTCCCAATTGTTTTTCATGTTTGCCTTGATGAAAACTGCAATAAATTGCGTTGGATGGTTAGACAGAATGTGCTAATGGATGCGAGGTAATATTTGAGTAGAAATGAGGGAGTGGGAGGAGGAAGTAGCATTTTGGGACTTGTATAGATGGTTTGTTCCAGGCCCACATTATTAGTACCACACATTCAGCCTTTGCTTTGATAGACATTTACTCCCTCATGTTTACAGCTAGAATGATTAGCATTAGCACACTCCGACTTATCTGAGCAGAACACCACTCTTGCACAATGCCACAATGCAATCATCAGTCTTCCCTTCCCTCTGTTCGAGAGCGAACTGTTTAGATATTGCTATAAAACTGTAGAACGGTGCAATATTCACCAGAGACACAAGGGCGGGCTGGACACAAATCATTTTTCGCAAGGCCACATTATATATTGGATTTCTAAAAAAAAACTGCCACACAAAAAAAAAGGTAGAATAACTATCTCCCAAGTCCTGTTCATGTGAGTTAATGAGGATTTTTTTTTTTAAAAAAGAGAACATTTGCTCTGGAACCAATTCATTACCCAGTTGCTGAACAATGTTTGCTAAACAGGGGAGACTGGAGTAAAGCTGATTCTCTTTGGCACAGCTCAGTCCCAGCGCAAGGCTTTTTGTTGCATTATTAAATCTGGTTGAGTTAGATTTTAACGGCAATTCTCCTCACAGAGGGTGCTTTGCTTTTCTGCAACACTAATGGCAGGCCTTGGATTAACATTCACAGCGTCTGAGTGAGAACGCGGAGCAATTGACAAGGTGTAAATGAAGAACAATTGCAAAAAATAAACTTGTTAAAAGAAAAGGTTGATGGTTATTACCCTTCGAGATGAAGGTGGGAAACGAGGAGTATATTGATCACGCAAAGTCTTTTCCTTGTTTCATTATCACGTCCAAGTCAACCTCAGGTTTGGTAACTTTCTTTTCCCCTTCACTTAGAACACTTCTGCGCGCTTACTGTCCCCCTTGCACAATGTCCAACTCCATGCCATATTTAGCGGATGTTAATGTGGTCACAAACGAATGGAAGGGAGGGTGCACAAGGGAAGAGCAGAGTGCTGGGATTCACAAACGACTGACTTATGAAAGCTTCATTTCGTAGATGCAGAGGTTAGACAATGCATAAGCTTAGACAATGATAGAGCTTCTGATCCAAGTGAATCACAATTAGCACCACACTTTAGTAATGGCCTAGAAAACCGACAGCCTTCATGCGGCGGGGAAAATTCAACAAAAGACATTTGTTGCTACACTTATATGATTTGAAATTCATTATGTGAGCAGCACGGCTGCACTTAGCCAGATGTAAGCAGTCAGAAATTGTCAGGAGCGGTTTCCAACGATGAGCTAGAAATCAACTCGACTTGCTCGCGTCTGAATATTTCATGAAACAAAAATGAATTAAAGATATCAAGGTCAAGCGGTACCTAACTCATCCATCATCAGGTGGAGCGGCAGAAAGGTCAAAGCACATTCCTCAAAGAGCGCAAGAAAAAACAAGGTCCTGATGGTACGATGAGGATATTTTCTATTCCCGGAAAAAAAAACTTGCGTTTTCCTGATCGCATTGGCCTTTCTCAAAGCCCGTGATTCACACAATGGGTTACGTTTGAGTCCAAGGACTATTATTATGTGTAAAAACACAGAAAGACACTTATTTCCGCACGGGAGAGTAAGACATGAATGAGCTGAAGTCCCAACTATAAACCTGATCTCCAGAATCAAATCCATTTTCGATCTCCGTACAGTCAGATTTAATCAAAGGGGTCATTTGATGATGGAGGAAAATGGGTTGATGCAGGTAGGAGAGTGGAGCTTAGAGGAAGGGGCATTTGCACTTCCAGTCATGAATCCCGCGCACAGAGAGCATGGCTAATGTAATTAAAATTAATAGTAAATACTGTAGTTCCATATTACAGAACCATTATTAATTTGGAAGGAGGGAAACATAGTACAATAAACAACAACAACAATTTACATTTATAGAGCACCTTTCACGTCGGGAGGACGTCCCAAGGCGCTGGATACAAATAGTAGAGAATAGTAAAGATACAACAAATTAATAATAATGATCCTTGCATTCGATATAGCACTTTTCACGTCTTCTAGATGTCTCAAAGCGCCTCACAGACTATACTGTAAAGTGAATTAACTGTATATTTGTGGGCGAAATACGGCAGCCAATTGTGCACAGCAGTGTCCCACAAACAGTCGTGGATTGAAATGACCAATTTATTATTGTATTTTTTTTTTAGGGATTATTATCGGGCGTGCGGTGTAAGGAAACTTACCCAAGATTTCATCCTGACCTTCCTGGATTCGAACGCAGGTCTCTCGCTTGTAAGGCGAGTGCTCTAACCAAACTAAACTTGATAAGAACTGTTCATCTAGCATCAGATTCTTTTCCGCTGGAAGTGTTTTTGTGATTATATGGTCACGTGTAACAGATGCCGCTGGAATAAAGACTCCTATTGCGCTGAGAGGGACGCTGCTCGCAATATGGATTTTCACACACACCGGTCCACAAACCAATATTGTCTGCAAAGTTTTTTTCTTTTACAGAACAGCCTGGGAACTTTCATTGAGTTTCATGAACTGGTGCCACCAGGATTTTTATCAGAAGCGTGGGCACACAGTCCCTTTAAGAGTCCAACAGTCAGGTGTAAAATCAATTCTACAATGCACTGTGCAGCAAGATACACAGTGTATCTTGATACCTCACTGCGGTTCCATTTGCAATCATCAGCAGCATCTGAAATACAATGGCTTTGATAGGCAGGTGGCCCCCAAATCAGGGCTTAACTGGCAATTTTTTTTTCCCCCCAGAGTGTTTCTCATACTTTTTCCACACATCACGTAAGATGCTCCGATTGCAATTATTATTCTCATGTCGTTGTAACAGATTTGTTTTTGTGGAACAACAAGAGCAGGCAACGAACTGATTTGTTGCTGTTCTGCAGAAAATAGCCATTTGGTAAAAACGGTGGGGTTGCAATTTGGTTTTTGAGGTCAGCTGAATTTCTGACATGCAAGGACAAAAAACATCACCACACTTAACAGTATCCAAAAATCAGGCTATTGCATTTGGTCTAGACGAGGTGAATAGGAACTAAATTTAAATTAATTTCCCTGTTCGAGCTTTGCAAAGACTGAAATTCAAATCAACCGAATGTGACTAGAACGTCCTGTATTTGCAATTATTCCTGTATTCTTAGTTAATTGCTTTCAAGTTCATCAATTATCATTTTAAATCTTATTCCACAGACCGTGCAGTTGAAGAATCGTTAAGCCATGTTTAAAGGAACATTCCAGTTGCATATGATATATAGTATATATAAAATTGATAATAATAATTATTGTAATAAATAATAAAATAATAATCTTTGCATTTGATATAGTGCCTTTCAATTCGGGAGAATGTTTCAAAGCGCTTCACAGGATATACTGTCAAGTGTATTTTTTGTAGGTGTTTTTTGTAGGTGAACCTGGCAGCTAATTTGCAGGGAGGAGTGTCTCACAAATAGCCATGAAATGAATAGCCAATTGTAGAACTCCCTTCTGTTTTCAAAAAGGACATGAATTGCTGCTACAGACTGCTGAGCATATTCCCGTTGAAAGCGAGAGGCTGATGATTATAACTAGCGATTAGGCTGTTCCATTTACATAAGCTGGGAGCAAATTGAGGAATTAGTGACTCTGTCCCTAATAAAGTTAATCAAGTGATACCAAGATTCTCAGTAGAAGCTGGTACAGAGATATTGATATTCCAAACCTATTGATTGGGTTCTATTGACAGTATACAGCAACTCGTAGGCATTATGATGATGATAATAATAATAATAACCATTGCATTTGATATAGCGCCTTATCACATCTTCGAGACGTCTCAAAGCTCGTCACAATCTTTTTTTTTTGTCAGGATTGTTACCCCCATATCTGTCAATCAACCAACAACTAGGTTCCTTCTTACTGCTAGGTAAACAGAGGCATGTGGAGTAAGTAATCATGCCCAACATTTCGCCCTGACTGGGAATTGAACTCAGATGCTCTCACTTGTGAGACGAGTGCTCTTACCAGTAAGCTACAAGACTCCAATTACAGTTCAGTACGCATCCACTCACAGACTTGGGTACTTACAGTATACGTCTACTCGGATGGACTTGATTGCGGGCGTGCTCAAGCCATTGTCAGCTTTGCAGTAGTATCGACCTCCCTGGTACCGCCTGATCCGTACGATTCTCAGCGTCTCGTTGAAGACACTGTTGTCGTGGAACCTGTCGGAGGCACTTCCTGCTGTTTTGGTCCATCTGATCTGAGCAAGCATCATTAGAGACGGTTATTTCAGGCTGTGCTGAGAATGAAATCCATAGAAAATACAGAACTGATGATTAATTACAGAAAATATGGCATCAGCCAGTATTCACTCTGTCCCCTCGGTGACTTATTACAATGATCGAGATCCATGTGAACCCATTTTGATTTACCAAAGGGGGAAATATATGACGGCATAACTGTTAAAACACACATTCAGACCTTTCAGTTGTTCAATAAGAGTAATTGTCACAGTCACACCTGCGGTTGGCTCTGCTCTGAACAGCAGCCTCTTTTCCATCAATTGAGCAGCGCTCAAACGTTAAGCTTCCTCTGGACAAATAAACGTTTCCCAATTCAATCTTGGAAGGCTATAGGATCATTTCATCGACTCAGGGAAATAGCTGAGCAACCTTCAGACACTTCCTCTATCCAGGGCACTGTCATAACACTCAATCAATGCCATCAACACAATATATGGACGTGGATGTTCACATTAACTTGGAAAGTGCCCTGTCCACACTCCAAAGGACAAGTCCGCAAACATTATAGACAAATCTGCAGCACTCGAGCAATGTTGTCATTTCGGTTCTCAGTCAAGGGGAATGTAGTGCAAGAATGTGAACAAATTCTTTGAAACCTTTCACTTGAAGCTGCCATGTCACATCATGACCCTGAAAGAACCACTTGAAATATCATCTCTTGCGTTAATAGAACACCTTCCCTTTCAACTTTTGCTAAACAGGAAAGTGTAGCTAAAGGTGCCAAAGTGGCAACGATAATTTCCTTGGCTGCTAATGGATTTGTTTTACCATTTTAATCCCCCAGACCTCAAGGAGGTGTCCCCAGCAGGTGTTAATGTGTGTGTGAAACCTGCTACATATTAAATACTTTGTAAAAAATCAGAAGGGTAGAAGGTTTAGGGATGGTACGTTAGATGGTGTAGCCTTTAAACACATGTACGTTTATTTCACACACCATCCTTTAATGTCTCTCATATCAGACACAAAGCACAAAATCACAAGAGAGAGATACAGATGGAGAAAGCCTTCGAGCCTATTTGGTCTCAGTTGCCCAGGATGTCCACCCTGCCATCTTCCCATTGCAACATAACACTGCTTCTCAAACTATGTCATGGTATCCTTTGTCCTATAGGCTCAGACCACTGAGAACCAGATTAAATTGGTCATTTCACTTCACCAAAATATATTGCTCATCATGGAACCTGGTCCATGTGAAGAAAGAACTGTTAGCCCCCTTTGACACGGAAATGTTTCAAAGCTCTGCACCGTTCAGCGCTGTGATTGTTTTCTGTAAACAAAACGTAAGTTTGGATATAATGAGCTCCCACAAACAGCTATGGGATGAATGAGTATTTTTTTAAAAAGTCTGGAGGAAAGTTGGAGAAGCTCCATTCTCTATTCGAATAGCACCGTGGCATCGTTTGACACTCACTTGCACAGACAGTCAGGGCCTCGGGTTTTACTGGCTCATCTGAAGGTCGACAGGCCTGACAATGGAGCACTCCCAACTACTGAACCGCAGTTGTCAAGCTAGACAATGAGCTAAAGTTCAGACACACGACTTTCAGCCTGCAACCCTCCGGACACCAAAGGTGAGTGAATTAACTTCTGAGCCATGTTGACACCTGTACAACAAAGAGGATCAAAGCTTCAAGGGAGCAAAAAAACAGCTCTTCTGTGTCAGGGGTTTGGAAATCTATGGTGCGCTTCCACTGAACGATCAGGGGCAGGGCAGCTGTGGCTAAAATTCGCACTCACTCCTGTACGGTTGCAAATACTTGCTGAGTCTTCTGGTGGTGTATCACTTGCTTTGGGGGCAGATTAGGTGGGATCAGTAGTTGTTATGCTGGGATTTGAAAGGCTGGAAAAGACCCAATGGGAAAACGAAATGGAGAAATTCAGAGCTCGACTCAAGGCCATTCAGACATTGCTTTGTGCTGGCTCAAATTAGCAAAATACTTTAGATGGGTAAAGGAGATGGAATACAAGCGGTGTGTGAATGTGTAGGGTATAAACACTGGCACAGACTGGATGGACCAAATGGCCTGTTTCAACGCTGTACAACTCTGTAACTATTTTTTTTTTTCTTACTCGACAGATTATTAATGATTGTTTTGGAAACTTTTCCAGACTATGTCTGAATTTAATATTGCACTCAATTCCGTTTGTTTTGGTCAGACAACCTCACGAAAAATCGGGTGAGGTACTTGTACTTAATCCGAATGTAATTACCGTATATCTCCGCGTATAAGGCGCACTTTTTTTCAGGTCGGAAGATCTCGAAAGTGGGGGGTGCGCCCTATACGCAGGTACAAGCAATTTTGAGCCTCGGAAATACAGTAAACAGGGGGGGGCGGCCGGCGCGCTGTCAGCCGGGGTTTGGTCAGTGTCCGGCGGGGGTTGGGAGGAGCGGGTGACGGGGCTTCGGCCTCGGCTGCCCGGGCGGCGGCAGCAGCAGCGGACTTCAGTGCTGTGCTTACCTTCTGCCGAACCCAGTCTGCCTGCCTCACTCCCTGCCTCTCTCCCTCCCTGCCTGCGTGCCGGCCTGCCTCTCTCCCTCTCTCTCTCCCGGGCTGCCGGCCTGCCTCTCCCCCTCTCTCTCTCCCTGTCTCCCTCTCTCCCTCCCTGGCTGCCTGGCTGCCTACCTCTCTCTCTCCCTACCTACCTGTCTCTCCTGTCTCTCCTCCCTTCTGCCGGCAATATCATTGAAAATGCTTCCGTTTTTTTTCACCAAGAAAAGGTCAAAAACGGGGGGTGCGTCTTATACGCGGGTGCGCCTTATACGCGGAGATATACGGTATATATTATATACAATATATAGCAATGCATTTTATAAACACTTTGATTTTCAACCAGAGCACTTCTCACTTCAAAAAACTCTGGCCGGTAATTGTAAAATATAGATGTCAAGATTCAGTTTGATGAAATGCCACTTCAAACCTAGAATCTCGGAGTACTTTTTTGGCATTCGGGGGTAAATTAGTGCTGTTTAAGGATATCATTACATAGCAAGTAGTGACTTGCATTTCAGCAAAAGGCCACGCATGACAGGAATCAAATAAAAGTGTGGGTAACACTGTGCAAACTGAGAAATTCACAATTCATTAGATTTTATTGTTTAGTAATCTGACTCCCAGGGCAGCCTTGAGACACTCACTATCAGAAGAAAACAGCCTAACGCAAACATGATGGAGGGATCAAGTCCAGCTAGCACATACAGCTCAGAGTTAACCAAACCAACAATCCCATTATCTAGAACCCTAGCCGTTTTAGAGGGGAAACTAATGCATTGTCCGTTTGTGGTGTTTATTCTCTGGCAGGCTGGTGTTATCCATTTCTGGTGATCCACTCTCTTGGGAAATCCTTCCATTCTGGTATCTAAGGAAGCTCTCTCTCCACTGATCTTGGATACAATTTATTTTGATTATATTCATTTTTAGACAGTCGGCGGAATCCTTATCTGCAGCACGAATGATCCACTTCTCATTCATATTACATTGCGGAAGTTCGTTAAGAAGCTCTAATTGTGGGTGGGTGGGTAGGAGGGTGGGAAGCAATGACAAGTAATTGCTCTACAGGACAGAGAGGGATTTAATCAGCAGAGGGCAGGGAGAGACTTAAGAACCTTGAACCACTCCACGCCTCATCATCTCAACCTTCCCAGAAATTGACACAGGTATAAAATGTTAAAGGATGCTGGTTGAGTGGACTCTGGCTGTCAGTCTCTTGTCCATCCATCTCGTCTGATCCAATAACACTCATTATTTTGTATCAAAACTGTGAGCATGAAGTTGAAAAGATTACAGAGAGCAACGTGAAGGCCAATAAGCAAAGGTATGAGCTGAGCACGGATCCACACACACAGTACCTTCTCAAGAATCAAAGGAGAAGTAGGTGAATAACACTTCTTTTTCACAGAATACAAGATGGTCAAATCAAGAGTCCTATACAGTACTTGCATCTTAGTTTGGATGTTGTTAAGTATTCTCTGAACCATGGTGATGGGTTTTTGTGAAGCATTTTGAGACATTAACTTTTTACAAGAAAGGCATTCTATAAAGGCGAGCTATTATTAATAATTGCATTTGATACAGCACCTTATCACGTCTCAAAGCGCTTCACAGAAAATACTGTGAAGGTGAATTGATTGTGTATTTTATGGGCAGCCAATTGCGCATAGCATTATCAATATTATGGATACATCTTGGATCTTCTCCCCTTCAGACACCGACTAACAGTCCCACAAAGGCCTCCTATATCTCATCCCAGTGGCTTTTTTTTACACATGTGTGCAGGGTACATCACTGGAGGAGAGGGATGCACTATATCCGAGGCTCATTCTGTCCTCGCCCGACATTCATTCACGCGCAACGTCAGCTAAGCTTAACCGGCGTGGTAACTGTTTTCATCGAGTTTCAGAATTAAATCTAACATTACCCTCCAGTTCACTTTTCAAGATCTGAAGTGCAGAACATCTCCTCACTCCCCTCACCCCCCACTTCCCCCCACCCACCCACTCCGGAAAATGTTTTTTCTGCAGTTTACAGGATCAGAAAGTATTGACATATAAATTTCAAGTGACTCGTATTAACCTTGTTAAGCCAACAGGGTAAGCCAGGCGTTCTACCACTTTGTTAACAGAATGCTATGTTCATAAACAGCTGTTTCCTAATTACCTTTGATTATTTACTGCTTCGTGCAGATTAATGAGGATAATTTGGGCTGCTGCTTCTTACATTTCAATGCTCTGAGCAAATATTCGATGCCAGGGGAGAGAGAGAGAGAGAGAGAAACAAGGGGGTTTCATTACCACGTAAACTTAAGTCGATTTGTGCGAAAAACAAAGAGCAGCGAGTTTCTAATTATTTGTGGCTTCATCTGGAAAATACCCTAAACTAAAATGTCTCCTTTCTAAAAAAAAATAAGATTCCTCCCATTTCACATAGGATTTTAGAATCTAAAATAAATACAACAACAACAAAGTTATATTTGCGTCGGAAGGACATCCCAAGGCGCTGAACAGTGGACTGTGTGTACTTATGAGGGTTGGAGTAGAAAGGAGTGAGGTAAAATTAGCCCATTTTGTGGGGATAAAGGAGAAGCAATAATGTAAAATGTCCCCATTATCATTATCTCCATGATTGTGAAGTCCTGTAGCTCAGTGGTTAGAGCACTCGCCTGACAAGCGAGAGATCTGGGTTCAATTTCACGCAGGGTGAAAACTTAGGCAAGTTTCCTTATTCCACACGCCTGATAATAATCCCTAAAAAAAAAAACAATAATAAATTGGTCATTTCAATCCACGACCGTTTGTGGGACACTGTTGTGCCAATTAGCTGCTGCGTTTTGCCCATAAATATACAGTCAATTCACTTTACAGTATATTCTGTAAAGCGGTTTGGGACGTGAAAAGCACTGTATCAAATGCAAGGATTATTTTTTTATTATCAATGGCGTCTCAACTGTTCATCATCAGAGAAGCACGAGTTGAATGGCCTTCTTCTGTGCTCCAAAATTTCTGCAGCTCAATGAAGTGAAGCGTGGATTTCACAATGTCTGGCTGTAACCGGTTGACAAAAAGTCTCTTCAGAAACAAAATCCTATCAGGACTGTTCCTTCTCAACAGCACTCAAGCATTGAATCTGCCCGACAAATAATTTCCTCCCCCCCCCAACCCCACTTCCCACCAACCCCCTCCTCTATGTTAACTCCTCTCTTCTCTCAGAATCGCTGACTCTAACTGAGTTACTGTCCACAGACAGCCACAGCCTCCAGCACTTTGCCCTATTGACCAGTGTTTCAGTTCATGTGACAATGTGTACACGTGTGCACCTGTGTATCTCTCACTGACGCAGAGGGGATGGGTCAGTTTGTTTGATACAGTATCGCTGCCGCATTGCTGGACAGAAAAGAAGCTATTGCAGTTCGGGTACTGCTGTACAAATGTAATTTGGTATTGTTGTTGTTGTTATTGACTTTTCTCTCACCTTTGACCTTCGTCATTCCAGTCTCCTCTAATTCATTGAATCTCGCTTCCCTTCCTACTTTCCAACCTTCGAAACAACTCGCCCCCGGCACTCAACCCTTGGTCCACATTGTCATTGGAAATATTTCCCTTCCCTTCCCCCAACAAAGTATGCCAGCCTTTCAGATCGCGCCTACATAGCTAATTACATTACATCTTTCTCTGCTCACTCTCTCCTACCTCGGAGTGTGCCCGGCCTCACGTGTCTCAATCCCGCAGCTAGGCTCAGAGTTCAGGGGAGGAGAAAAAAAAAGTGAGGAATGTTGGATTCACCTGTGGCCGAGGGTGGCCTCGAACAAGGCAGGTTAGTTCCAGGGTTTCTCCTTCTCGAATGGTGTACACTCTCTCTGTGTATCGCTCTTCCTCTACGTTACACGCTTGGCCAGAGTGCATGATACGTACAGTCGGTGGAGCTGCAGGAAAGAACAGAGGCACAGTCAAAACCGCGGAGTAAGCACTGAACTCCATTTGGAAATAATAATAATAATAATATTAATAACCCTTGCATTTGACATGGCACTTTTCACATCTTATTGAGGTCTCAAAGCTCTTCACTGAATATACTGTAAAGTGAATTGATTGAATACATTTGTGGGGAAAAATGCAGCTGCCAATTGTCAGCTGCATGGATTGAAATGACCAATTTTATTTTGTGTTTTTTTGGAGGGATTATTATTAGACGTGTGTGTGGAGTGAGGCAATTTGCCCCAGGTTTTGCCCTGATCTGCCTGGATTCGAACACAGGTCTCACACATGTAAGGCAAGTGCTCTAACCACTGAGCTGCAAAGAGCTACGTAAAGGATACCTTGAAAATATCTCAATTACAACCCGAAGAATATAAACCATGTTCAGGCGAGTGCTCGCTCTCAACCAGGTAACTGGAACAGATGTCAAGTAAGGGTGTGTGTGTGTGTATATATATATATAGGTGTGTGTGTGTGTATATGGGGGTGGTTAGACGGTTAAGAAAATCTGCAACGTCCAGGTCAACAGGAGCTCCACTCTGGTCGCTTCTCTCAGGGATCCAAGGAATAAATCGATTCAAATTTAGTGCCTTATTTCACTAATGGGAGTCCTGGAACTCTTAGCAAACACACTTAATGGACGTTTTTCTCAGCAATGCGCATTCACACTTAATCAATGATGATCTGAAGGAGCCATAGTTGGCTGATCGGCATTTGTTTACATTTAGCGAGAGAAAAGTGGAATGGAAACGGTTCGTCAGCCATTGTCCAACCTTCCCTTCTGTTTACACGCGTCAACGTTTCAAAGCAAAAGGTGGCGAGATGAGCAAATTCTCCCGGCTACAGGGGTTTTACACAAGAGGTGGCACAAGCAATGCAGCAAATGGAAAACAAATAGCTACTGGAAAGCTGCCAAAGGACATTAATCAAGGAAAATAATGCACCCCCTAGACGACTTGGACACACATCACCAGAGTGTAAATGTTGAGTAACATTTCCTGTGGAAGTGCTGAAAGTGCAACATTCACTAGGACTAATACTGACATGCTCTTTGAGATTCAAACTGCCCCGGTAATTGTTAAGACTCTAGAAATCAGGAAATGAAAAAATAAGTCACGAATGATCACACCCAGCTTCTCCCTCGAGAGAGAGAGAGAGAGAGAGAGAGAGAGAGAAAAGGTCCCAAAAATGTCTAAGTAAGAGGTCGGAAAGGAACAGTAGCACTGGCCACAAACCAACTCACAAAAGTTTTAGGGATGGAATCTTTGGCCCAAATTTCCTCCCTCGCCCCCCCAATCCTCTTAGTTAAATTTCAGGGTGAATTTTCATGTTATTTGAAAGGAAAACCATCTTCTGCAAAAAAAAAATATATATATATATTTGTGATCTGCGCGGGTGGGTTCTGCTGTCGTTTCCTGCTCAGTGGGAAAGGTAACTGTGGATTCTTTTTCATAACCTTCATTTGAAACCAAATGGAGCATGTACCAGTGATTTGCAACCTGGAGTGAAAAGAGGTAGTTAAAGGAGAGAGAGAGAGACTGAGGTAGATAGACAGAGAGATGAGGACATCACAGAAAAACAAAGTGACAGGATCTAGCACCAAAATAAATGCTTTTAGCTAAGGGAATGACTGTAATGTTATTTAATGCACAAAACACAATATTGATTCAATCCAATCTTTAAATGCAACTTTACAATTCAACTTCTTTCTAATCCCCTCTTTCACACTCACTCTCTCAAAATCTCTGAAGTCACTCATCCCAGAATCCTTTTGTACTTGCCCCATACTTAATTGCCACTTATGTTGTTAAAGTTAATATGCAACACACCGTACTTAATTGTCACTTACATTGGTTGTTGAAGCTAAAACGCAACAATGGCCACTAGCAGTAAAGCAAAAGGGAGAAACGAGAAGAGAAAACGCAAGAGCTCTAAAGGGAGCAAAATCCCCAAGTTTCAAATACTGGATCGTGGTTTGCTTTTCTTGTATAATACCCATTTTCATACAGATTTTTTCACCCCAACAAGTTTCCATTTGTGCAAAAATATATTTTGTTAATTTTGGGTGTTCTCGTCTAAAATAATTTTTTTTTAATTTTAAAAAAAATTTCTCACCCTGCCCCCACACACAAAATCTGCAAGGGAAAGTTACGGGAACAACGGTGATAATCGATTTGTGACTAGACACACACAACATAAACCATTGATTGCAAATTGAGAACATAGAGCTCGTAAATTTGCTCTCAGCCTTAACTAGACACAACATTGGCAGACACACAGAGTTGTGTAATATAGAAGAAGGCTCACGGTCATAAATAAATAAAGCCATTGATGGGATATGGTGCTAATTGAAACACAGCACATTTGCCATTATTGCATCAAAGCAAATGCCTCGGTAAAGTCAATCAGCTGTGTGAAATACAACAGTTTGTAAATTCCCTGTCCTCCAAAGTATATATTTGATTGTGTATGAAAATTAGAAGATACATTCATAATGCGTGTAGGATTGACATGTTACCACACTTTTATTTCGATTTAATTTGTATTTACAATATTATTTTAATTATAGCCTTAGAAAGACAGGCTTATTCTAAACCGGAGGGGATATCTATTATGCCAAGAAGCTGTACATATTAATGGACTATGTTCATTCAATTAATATCGGCCATTACAAGATGGACTCTTCAATAATTCAGTTTTTTTTTAACCAGAAAATCATAGTAGCATAATTCATATAATTCAGGTCAATAACTCGACTCGTTCTGAAACAAACTCAATGTAAATCTTTGGCAGTAAAAAATATAAGTTTGCAAAAAGTCGGCAGCAAACTTTTAAGCTCTACATTCCATATCGGGCTATTAGTCAGTAGTGTCCCACAGATAGTTGTGGATCGAGTGACCAAATTATTATTTGTTTTTTTTGAGGGATTATTATCAGGTATGTGGAGTAAGGAAATTTGCCCAAGGTTTCGCCCTGACTTGTAATCGAACCCAGGTCAGGGCGAAACGCTTGCAAGGCGAGTGCTCTAACCACTGAGCTGCAAGACTCCACGTATCCGCAAATTGCCCTCGTCTCATAGTTCTAAACAACGTGATCAGCCCGAGAGACCCCCACAAGCTATGCTTGGTCTTCTATCTGGTATCTCAGCATGTTTGCGTCATTCTATGCAATGGCATCATTCTCTTCAATTGCACCACAACTACAAATTGCAGCACACCTTGAGGTACCTTTGTCAATAAACAGGAATATGACGATATTTTTGTCACAAGTTTGAATTTGACCAAGTTGTTACAATATGAAATAGTTGCACAAATGAATGGACTGTGAGCTGACGATGAGAACAAGAAATGGAAGTGAGTACTGAACAGGAAGTGGCATTGAAGGCAGACATTTTGAACCTTGTCAGCCATTTCAATTTCTACTGACAAGAAAGTGAAACAAATAAGAAACCAATAGATCCTCTGGGTCTGAGAGATCCTCTCTCTGTATTCGAAACGGGGATCCCGAGGGGTAGAATAATCCCTGTAAATCCGGGGATTATCAGTGTGACATAAATAACTTTAATTCAGATTTGTACATCTGTTCAAACTGATTCCTAAACAACCTGGGCCTTCCAAGCAAACCAGTGTCACCACACAGCGGTGTATCATGAGTGCGCTTTTCAAAAATGATTTAAATACTGAACAAAACTTTTAAGTCCATAAATAGAGGTAGCTAAAGGACAAAACTGGTGAGGCTTTATTACGTTGGAGCGAAGTGCTGTCTTACGATTGACTCTTTAAAGGACGTTTGCCTAATATCTTAAAACTCAATTATTATCAGACGTTGTGGAAATGTCAGAATTTACTATCACCTTCTAATAAGATACATAAAACAGAGATTGCTGGCGTCTTGCCTTAAAGCACACGCATTAGAAGACATATGAGAAGCAAATTATGCTGACATGGAGCATTGATGGTTTTCGATTATTTATTAATCAGAAGTGTAACTCATGCATGCTATACCCAGAGTACTAGTATAATCAGAGTGCATTATAGTCAAAGGCTCCAACACATACACACAACTCGGACTTAAAATTAATTAGTTCTCCTCTTGCCTGAAGCTGACAGGAACCACATTGTTGCTGGATTTTCCTTTCGAGGATATGATGTATTATTTGGTGAAAACGATCAGATACAGAAGGAGGGACGGGAGCGAATAATAAGTTGGTCACGCGCGATATATATGAAGTGAACGCACCAAATTGTCAATGCACCTGAGCATGGCTGCAAATATCAAAGGGTTTCTCGACGGGTTTCCTGCTCTGAGGATGGCTTGGTGAACTATCAGTTCCCTCCAGCTTGGGCCCCAATCATAACTGAAATCCACATTTGTTTGGCAATTCATCCATGCCTTTGGAAGATGCAAACCATGAATTTCCTGCTGGCACCTGTTGTATTTTATTATGATTATTGCTATATCTGGTTGTCATCTAGAGAGTTCACATTGCTGTAGAGTTTCATCCGCAACATGTACAGTCAATTCACATTACACTATGTTCTGTGAAGTCCTTTGAGTTGTCTCAATGACATGATAAGGCGCTATATGAATGCAAGGATAATTATTATTTATTGCACGTCAGGGCAAGATCATGTGGTGGGTATAAGAGATCATAGAGTAGATACTCACAAGTTTAGAGTGTTATATTGGCAGTATTACAGACAAAGCGAGGATATACATTCAGCAGGTGCTCATGGATAACAAGAAGAGGCATGGAAACAGGGCACAATGTTTATAGGGTTTTGATTTCCAAACAAAGAAACAACTTAACGTCATTTAATAAGACTGGATGTGAATTGACAATACCTTGTTCCTCTTGTGATCTCAGTACTCCTAGGTTTAGCAGAACACTGAAGGGATGAGGGGGATGAGTGCTCAGTGTGGGTACGTATAGAGATACTGTACTAAGCAGACCATCCATTCGGGAAATGCATGTTAATAGCATTTTCAAAGCAGAGATTTGGCATTTAAAACACTCTACTATTTTCTGTGGATAAAATCCCCAAATGCATCAGAAAGTAACGCTGTATCTTTTTTTTCCCCTTAGAAAAAAAATTATTTATGAATTCATTTCAAACAAATAGGTGAACAAACGAGACACTGGAGGTAAATAACACACAGTAAGCTTCAGCTAATAAACTTCAGCTAACAAACTTCCACTGTCTCTAGTTATAACTCACAGAATATAAATTGGCAAGGCCTACTGAGGAGCACATGATCTGAAGACACACAAGGTAGGGACAAGATGGAGGGATTGAGGCAGACAGTTCCAGAGTCTCGGGGCATAGGAGCTGAAAGCACGGCCACCGATAGTGGGGCAGAGGGTATGAGAGACATGCAAGAGACTAGAGCCACCTGAGTGAATGTGGTGGGTAGAGGAGCGAGGCCCAAGGAAGTCATAAAGAATACTATCGGAGGCAAGGGGTACTTTCAATGAAAAGAGCCCGGCCTTTTATTTACTGCCTTAGAAGCATCATTCCATTTTATCCTCCCCGCCAAAAGAACATTCCAATTCCCTTCTCCAAAGACTGATGGAGGCCTTACACACTGGTCTGTGGAGTTCACGATAAGAAAGCCAAGAGATGTCAGCTCTGGTTCAATTAGTAAGTGGCTCCATGGGATTTGGCAACGTTTTCTGTGCAATATGCCAATTTGGACCCAGCAACCATTTGAAACTCAGTACAGTACTGGCAGTGTACCTAAATACTTTGGGGATAGGGAGGTTAAGGGGAAGCTCTTGGCATTGAAAGTATTCCACTATTTCACTATCATTCTCTTTCGTAAGGATAATGCTTTGATATCTGGCTTTGTGTTGGGTTAGCTGTATTGGGGAGAGGGAAACCTTCTCCATATCTGGCCACTGGTTAGTAATGGTACCTGAAAAGGTTTGGTTAGGTTCAGGCTTAGTGTCAAATAGCCAATTGAAACTCAATATTCTAGCAGGAACATGATGAATGGCCTTTTAGCCAGGTAACAGAAGGAGGTGTAATTTATTTGGCAAATACTCAAGTACAGCAGTAATTCCTGTGAGCTTCTCATCCAAACTATAGATAACCATCTTTGCAAAGTTAGGATTGAAGCCAACAGTTTGTCACCTTCAGGACGCTCTACAATGCAGTGTTAATGGTTAATTCGCCTACAAAAATACAGCAAAATCCATTAAAAAAAAACAACCATAATAAATTGATCATTTCAATCCACATCCGTTTGTGGGACACTGCTGTGCGCAATTGGAAGCCGTGTTTCGTCTACAATTATTACAGTTAATTCACTTTACAGTACATTCTGTGAAGAGCTTCGAGACGTCTGGAGCATCAATTAGCATCAAATGCAAGGATTATTATTATTATACAGTAAATCCCACAAAGTGCTCTGTCACATGCCCCTGATATGAAAGGCGCGAGATCAAATGTAAGAGCTGTGATTAATCCAGACCCAGACGGAATTTCTACCCAACAATGACTTCACATTAAAAGTGAGCATTTTCAGCTGATTGTCTGCTAATGTCATTTGGCAACTATCCCACTCCATCCCTGGGCTACAACATGTTACTAATGGTATTAATATTTCAGGCCGGCAGGGTGGATTGTGGCCTGCAGCTTGTGGCACCACAAAAACAGCGCAGAGAAGCTAATAGGAACTGTAACAGATACCATGTGTCAACCATCCTGACCTTCATCTGCTTGGGTTGGAGCAGATTCCCTCTCAGTGTCCTCTAAAACAGTCAGCTAACTGCATTTCCACTTGTCCAAGTGTGTTCCATCACAAATACTTTAAGCCACCACTTACTGTAAGAGAGCTCATTCTGGAACTCATTCAAAAGCACAGTCTAAAAGTCACAGGAACACACCACGTTCACAAATATTCTAATTAGCTTCAAACAACAAAGATTTTAAGCTGCTTGATACTGAATCCAAACACGGATTGTCGCACTCCGCAGAGTGCCGAGGAATGTTGCTGTTAATGTAACCGCCAACTGAGGCCACAAACTGCTCGGATCAGCATTAGCCACAGAAACGTGGGATGTCACACAGCTAGGGGGGGGTGAAGGCGGGGGAAGAGGATTCATAGCAGGTCATCCCAAGCCACTTAGATTGTGCCCGGCAGAGAACTAGGAGCCACACCTGAAGATATTTAAAGAGTGACAGGGTGAAAGCAGAGACAGTGTACACAGTAACACTCTGGGGCTTCATGATTTCGAGCTTTCCTCTACATTCTCCTTCTTGTGCTCCAACATATCTTTAATTCCCGTCTCAAAACCTTGCCCATGATCAACCCCTCCTTTCCCCAGCTTGATATCTGACTCTACCAACACCTTTTATTTTGCTCCAATTTTTCAACAACTTACAAAATGTGGTGGGAAGAATGAAACCCTAAGAATGGGTCAATGGGTCTGGATTGTGCGACTGAGCGAAGAAACAGCAAGGACTCTTGTTGGAACACAGAACAAGAAATCATACTGCACAACCAGATCACCGGATCCAACTAAAAGTAGCTTGCCAGTAGCCTATGAAAGGGAAAAGATTCACTAGGTCACTGATAGCTGGGTTAATTCTCAATGGGCAGTACATAAAACCTTGTTTATGCACCTGCCTTTAGTTAATGGAAATTACCCTGCAGGTTTATAGATTTTGTTTTAAAAAAAAGAAAATGTATTGAAGAACTGCTATTTATCTTGTAAATAAATATCAACGTCTTGGGTGAGAAGGCAATGCAATGTCACCCTACAATGATGCAAGGAACTACAATGAGTCCCAAGCTATATGCCAAAGCACTCTTCGGCCCCAAAATGTTTTTTAATACCGAAGTACAGTACTGTATATCTTTGATTTGAACACTATCTCTGTGAAGTGAAACAATTGTCAGAAAGAATGTTTTATTTTGAAGGGAGGTTGAAAACGCAGTTGAGGATCGAACAAAACACCTAGCTTCCTGACTGGCTTGGTGAGGTGAAGTGTGCAAACACGAAGGTTGATGCTGCCAGTGCCTGATGTGTGAAGGCAGTAAAGGAACAATGATTCACTCAGTGTCTGTTCTGTGGGACATGGCTGTACGCAAATTAGCAGCAGATTTGCTTACTAAATACACAACCGCTATACTGTTATGCTGATCGCATTACATATACGTCATTCTGAAGCCAGGCTACAGAACATATCTACTGTCTCTGCTGTACCAAGAACAAGGCAGTGTCCACTTTCTCTTGGTTTTGCACAACACTGCTTTCCAGGAATGTATTTCAGGTTGGATTATAAAAGCGATGAACTTTCTTACCGATGGTGAATAATGCATGCTCCACCTTGTTTAACATCCAAATACAAGCCAGTTACCTAAATAAACAAGGGGAATGCAACTCTGCTCCTAATTCCAAGACAAAAACCGGCCAGAAAATGCTTTTTAGCTACTTGTGTCCTTGTTTTATATCGCCTGAACCTTAAGGACTGTTGGCCTGATGGGTTCCAATGAATCCTTTAGAAATTCTGCCTGAATTTAATGCGATTCCATCAAGAAAAGGAAATTCAGAATCGGTACTTTGCTCTCCATCTTCTCATTTCTTGGTAATCGTTTGTAATCCATTCTGAATCGAGGGCCTAATTATCATTTTAAATGAAGCACATCCTATTGTACCTATTTAATGCTTTTTAAATTGACTTTGTCTGTATCCACATAGGCGTGTCATCACGAAGAGAGAGCAAAATCGATTTGGGTAAAAATGATACAACAGACAAGACGCACGGCATCAGTCCACTCAGTAATGGGATCACGCTTCACAAGCCCATACTCCACAGTTTGTCATTCTCAGCACTTCTACACACTGTGTGTTCCAATGCCTGCTATCTGAAAAAAAGGGGATCGATAATACATTCTTAAGGATTTCAGGCTTCTTATCAAAGTTCTTTCTGAAGGAAAATAATAATACAAGTAATTGTTGAATTTGATATAGCACCTTATCATGTCTTCTAGATGTCTCAATGCGCTTCCCAGAATACTATATTCTATCAATTGAATTGACTGTATATTTGTGGGTGAAAAGCGCCAGCCAATTGTGCACAGCACTGTCCAACAAACAGTCGTGGATTGAAATGACCACTTTTTTTTGGGGGGGGGATTATTATTAGGCGTGTGGATTAAGGAAACTTGCCTGTGGTTCCATCCTGCCAGGAATCAAACCAAGGTCTCTTGCTTCTGAGGCAGATGCTCTAACCACTGAGCTACGGGACTCCACCAGTCGAACATAAAAAGCTAAGGTTTGTGAGTTTCAAAACAAAGGCCTGTTGAACAAGTGAGTGAGTGAGCACAGGGGATTTATGTGGAGAGTTGGACCAATATTCATTTGGCAATACATCTTGTAAAGTTATAGTATGAACGTTCAAATCAAAGCACTAATTCAATCAAATGAGATTAAGAATGATCTATAGCTGTTTACAGGATTTCACACTTCCACTTCACTAAGCTGAGAAGTTATAATTAAATTACCCAAGTGAAATTACCCATTAACATTCATTACACTAAAACTAATTCTGAGATGTCTGGAAAAGCATTTTTAAAAATTGCCGTTAATTTTGCCAAGTCAAAATTAATCAGGGTTCATATCCTACTTAGTGTCTTGTGAACAATCAAAGATAATTTGGCGTCAACAATGTTTAACAATGGAGCAAAATTGACTTCTGCTCCTTTACCTCCAGAAATGTTTTATTGAATTCTCTTTAACCTTTTACGTTTTCATTGCAGCTTGAAAGCGTACGAGTCAAGATAAATAAAAATTACTGATTGACTGGAAACATCATTTCCCTGTCTGAGAAACTCCCGTTTATTGCAGGAATTCAGCGTCTGGTGCCGTCGTGGCGATAAACCCAAAGGCTCCGCCCATTTCCCATTTGTGCATTTTGAGGGGTTTGTCGATATTTGCTCATTTTTGTGCCGATTCAACATCGTATTCACAGGAGAGCTCGCTACAGCAACTCTTCTTAAATTCGCTGGAGCAGCTTGACGACTGTGGAACTCGCTGCTCAACATTAATAAGATGGATAATGCCCTCTGCAGGTGACGGCATCGACATCCTGTCAATCACCGTCGGTGTGTTTGTCAAAGGATCGGCAGAGGACATCATCAAATAAGCAAATTATCCACCTACGGCGTGGAATCATTGCAATTCAAAGATACAGCTCCACGCGTCAGGAATAATTCAGCAAGTCAATCAACAGTCAACATGGGCAGGCAAGACCCTTGCTGTTCAACATCAGACCCACCGCTGAGAGGGCACAGGGCAGCCTCTGACATTTGATTTACAAAATCGAGCAACGGAACACACGTCGTGATTCTCACTGCCCTGACTGGAGAGTAATGAGCAGTTAAGGATTTCTCAGATCAATGCTCAACGTCAAGTCTTCATAAAAACAAACCCTGCTCGCTTAACCCTGGGTATCAGGCACATTGCTATTCATTGTTTCCCATATGTTTATGTTTATTCATTAAGTTTTTTTGTTTAATTCTGACTCAATATGTTATAATAACCCTTGCATTTGATATAGTGCCTTATCACATTGGTTCACCCACAAAACATACAGTCAACTCACCCTGTAGTATAGTCTGTGAAGACGTGATAAGGTGCTATATTAAAGGCAAGGCTTATTATTATTAGATTTAGTATGGCGCCTTTCACATTTGGAGAGTATGGCGCCTTTCACATTTGGAGAGTCTCCCAAAGTACAGGTTATACTTTAAAATTAAAACACAGTGTAAAATGTAAAACACACTGTAAAATACATTGTAAAGTGTAGTGTGTGTGGCTGTTGTGGGCGAGCATAGCTGAACCCAAAGAAACTTTATAGAGTTTGTTCATAAAGAACAAGCTTGAAATTCACTGAACAGCTAGAATATTATTATTATCATCATTACTATTAAATCCAAATGGATGACTTTAGAAAATCAAGGACAGGTCACTGAACTCATTACCTCATCGGAGCTTAAAGACCAGCAAAATCTCTAATGGAAGCCTAAATCATGTGAGTTACTAACCTTTTATGGATTTAAATTATAGAGGCGGATTATAAAATCTTCCAATTTATACTGGAAAAAGAGGAGCCTTCGTTGACATTGGAAGGCTTGCAACATGAGGAAACATTACAACTTGTTTTGTTATTTTGCTCACAAAGTAGTCCACTAGGTTTCTCTTGCCAATGACGGGTAAGATGTGGTCATTATGCGTCCTGTTATCAAAACGAGGATCAGTCCATTATGAATCGCTACGCTAACCCAGTGAGCATGAAGTTAGCCTATTCGCCATTTCTCTAGCTACTTTGTTCCTGAGTCAGCTCATGGTAGCCAATGTGAGAGTGATGTGGCAATCACGAATTTGAACCCATTCCACAGCTCATTAGTTCGCCAATGAGAATTGTCATAGACTAATTTCCACTTAAACACATCTTAAATGTAGTGGTCCTGCTGGGATTTTATTTGTTGGACAGGGAGTGAGAGCCACTCTGAGGAGACATACCAAAAAAAAAAACCTCTGAGGAGACGTACCATGAGGCTCAGTGTTGCTGAGAACCAAACTCTTGAGTGAGGTTCACAAGAAAGCAGAGGGAGGATACCCAGAAAATACAGAGCTGTACGGTACGAGTGAAGGTGACATCGTGAAGGCCGGACAACAGTTACAGTGAAAAGATTTGTTATGAGCAGGGAACCTGCCAAATATCAGAACTGTACTGGAGTGAAAGGCAACACTGCCAACAGAACGTATCCTCTGCAACAGGTATAAACCCCCTCTCTAACTTACTTTAACATTTGCAAACACAAACAGTCCTACAAGAACACACACAAAGCACATTACAAAGCAACACTGATGAGATATCAATTGTCTACCAATTTGTTCCTGAAGGCACCCTTCAACAGCTTGCTGATAATATACAGTGGCACAAGCACCAACTCTATTTAATTGTTTACGGTTAACACATCCTTGTATCTTAACCCCAAATTTCGTCGAAAAATAATTGCTGTCCCATATCCTGTGGAGTCCTGTAGCTCAGTGGTTAGAGTACTTACAAGCACTTTGAGACGTCGATAAGATGTGAAAAGCGCTACATCAAATGCACGGATTATTATTTTTATTATTACATGGAGTGCGAGAAGATAAGAAACAAACTGGAGGTTTGGGTAAAACATTTGGGTGGGTGGTGAAATGAGATTTTTGACTCACGGCAAAATATCAGGGTTGTCAACTCAAATTGTGTTATTAGCAGATCACTTATAGTGTACAAGGTGGGTGATAATGCGATTCTGCTGCATTTACTTCTGAAAAATCATTTTCAACCTCTGCGGGTTTTTGAAAATTCCACAGATATTACGCTCTGACTCACGGGAGCCATTGCAATCAATTGCAAAAGCCCTGCCCCAAGTATTCTCGGTGAGCAAAGGTGTCTCTCAAAATCCTCCTTTTAAAAAAATGTCATGGAATTCAGTAGCAGGCTGAAAGCGCAATCTGTTTCTAGCAAGCTTCCTCCAGCAGCTCAGAATGGACCTGTCAATAAGGGGACTTACATCACCGAGTTAATGAAACAGAATGTAACAGAGTGGAGACCTGTAGCTCGGTGGTTACAGCACTCACCTTGTAAGCGAGTGACCTGGATTCAGTTTCATGCAGGTCAGTGTGAAACCTTGGGCAAGTTGCCTTACTCCACATGCCTGATAATAATCCCTCGAAAAAAAACAATAATAAATTGGCCATTTCAATCCCCGACTGTTTGTGAGTCTCTGCTGTGCGCAATTGGCCACCGCATTTCGCCCACAAATATAATCAATTCACTTTACAGTATATTCTGTGAAGCACTTTGAGACGTCTAGAATACATGAAGATAAGCATAGAACATGTTCTAAAATATGGCCAAAGCGGATGGGGAATAGACTTTCCACAATTTAATTCGAGCAATAATTCTCTGGGACAGATATACTTGAATGGAATTAACTCAACAACAACATTATTGCGTGCCTTATGCAAGGTAGTGTCCCAGAGAGCTTGATGCGGCATTGAGCCAGTGGGGAGGTGGGGGCTGTGGGAGGTGACCTTAGGCATGGTGGTCGAATAGCAAGGTAAGTATTCAGGTGTGACCCAAAGATGGGCAGCAATTGAGGCAGCAACTGTGAAAGCCAGTTTAAAACATGCACTAAATTTTAAAGTGGGGAAGGGTGGGAAATTGAAATAAAGCCATAGCTGGAGAACATACAAATGTTTCTTGTTTGAGTTCTGCTCCAAAAGCAACACGTAGGCTACTGTGTGTTTTGTTGTTGAAATGCAAAATAAGCTCCAGCAAAAAAAAATGCAAAATAACGCCATAGCGTGACCAGGAATTCAAGCACACAACTCCTGTCACGCTGGTCACGTTAACAGGGATGGAACTCAGCCGCTGAGCTCAACAGAACTAAAATTGTTTTCATTTGGTCAGCACTGGAAGAAATGCTGTCCCTTTTGCTTGAAAGTAATAAGAAGCTCAAAATAAAGGGCATGTCAAGCACAGACTGATCCCATTTCCAAGGTGCCTCATTTAAGGCCAGGTGACATGTCCCTGGAAGGCTTGTTGTTTGTTCTACAGATGCCTTTTAAACTTCCTGTTGTCTTAGTGCAGAGCACTGTAACACACGTAGACACTATTGTTCTGTATTCAACGAGCGAACACAAAACCACATTGGTTTGTATCTCGAAATAATAAATAATCCTTGCCTATAGCGTCCAGAAAGTCAAAACATCTCAAACTGCTTCACAGGGAATTCACAGGTTGCATCTTGTTGTGTTTTTGTAGGCGAACATGGCAGCCAATTTGTGCACAGCGATGTTCCACAAACAGCCATGAAATGAATGACCAATTTTATCTGGGGGATTGTTGGCTAGGACAAGCTCCTTTCTCTGCTTGAATAGTGTCACAGGAATTTTGACATCCACCTGACAAGCAAACGGGACTTTGGTTGAATGTCTCTATGTCCTCTTCCCCAGTAACTGGATTGGAGTGTCAGCCTACATTACCGGTTCACGCTCTTGATATCAAACTTGAATCCACAACCCATTTGACCCCCAGATGCGAGTGTTACAAATTACGCGTTGAATTTACTTCCTTATAATTTTACCTAGTTTTTAATGTGTAAAAGACTATTCTGAAATAAAAATCAGTGCCGTTTCACTGAAATACAGTAATATGACCCCAGAAGATGGCTATAATATGAGTTAGTAAATCCGTTAAAGTACAATATGGGTAATTAGCTTGACGGGTGTTAGGAGCTAAATTACTTGGTTAACTGCAGTGAATATGATGCATTGACAATCAAAAATGGTAAATGTACAGAGATTTTCTAGGTCATTCTCTCTGTGCTATACAAGTGGAAATCAAATCAATAGGTAGATAATGGGACTCTTGTTTTCTGGCTTACCCCAGCTGTAATACAGTAAAATACATTCAGTAAAGCTAAGTTTCAAAATAATGCTCGCAATAAATCAGGGTGCCGTGGTAAAATGATGTTGTTTATTCCAGACCTCTGCTTCATTATTGTGACCTTATCACTGCAGTAGATTTAGAGCATTTGGTTACCTGAATCCTTCCTCAAAATAAATTCTGTGCAGATTGCTTTAAAATAAGCATCTAGACAGAACCAAAGAACAATTATTAAGGCAGTGATTTGAAAACTGGCGGATGGGATTTTTCAATCTTCTGTGTTTTAGCATTTTGTTGCAGTATTTTGCCGAACATCTGTTGAGCTAGAGATCAGAGCGGGGATGTGGGTGCTTAATAGATTACCGGCTCTACAGAGTAGGCTGGCTCTCATGGGGAAGGCGAGGATGTGGCTTACAAATCAATGTCGCTATCTCTGAACACGTCATAAAATTAAGAAGCTGTCAATTAATGTACACATCAACCACGAAACTAAGAGGAAAGTGTTTATTTTAATTATAAAATAATCCTTGCATTTGGTATAGCCCCTTATCACCTCTTCGTGGTGTCTCAAAGCGCTTTGCGGAAACTATTGTAAAGTGGAGTGACTATTTTGTGGGAGAAACGCGGCAGCCATTTACACACAGCAGTGTCCCACAAAACAGTCGTGTGTTTCACTCTGAAGTACAATTTCAAACCGTACACAGATTCTGTAAAAGCAACACATCAAGCCCATTTTGCTCAAGTACTATATATGGATTCTATTTTTCATTCAACAAAATGTTTATGCAAAAAAGGCAGGGCACACACAAATTTATGCAGCCATAAGTGTCTGTGTGTATGTATAACAGACAAGTGCAATTGGGAAAACTCTTGTGCTATGATTTGCTTTGTACAGAAAGGCATGAAGTATCCTTATTATGAAGGCCAGTCTTTTTCCATAATAAAACATGCCTATTTTGGCTAGATGTGTTTCCTTTTTTAAAAAAAACAAAATGAAAACTGATTGTAGTTAGATAATGGGGCCAATTTTGCATTATTTCTGAGTGAAGGGATCTCTTTAAAAAAATCATAACTGGAATTTACTAATGTTAAGAATCCTTGTATTTGATGCAGCGCCTTTCATATAATAATCACATAATAATAATAACCCTTGCATTTGATATAGAGCTTTTTACATCTTATCGATGTCTCAAAGCGCTTACCATATTGGGAGGAAATCTCAAATTGCTTCATATAGAAATACAGTGGAAATAACACTCCAAAGATTTCATGTTTTTTGCCCGATTTCCCAACATAAATACTGCAAAACTCGCCCAGATATCTCAAAACACCGCAAAGCAGCAAATAAATGTGGAAACTATATAGAGTCACCCACTCTAGGGAGAAGAATCTCAACTGTAAGCAAAGCTATTACTGGATGCTGAACCACTGCCACTGCCCTCAGAGAGTTTTCCTGTGGACATGTATTAACCATTTAACCTTATTTTTCCAGTCTATCACTGTTTGAGAAAAGATAGAATGAGGGAAGGTGGGGGGATAAACTAAGGCAATACCCCCATAATGATTTCACGAAAAAGATACTCTTAACCCAACCGCTAGTGGTTGGTATCCTGGAATTGCTATTTAATCTAAAAAAAAATACAAAAAGCCCTGGCGAACTCATTTCAAGAAATGAAGTCAAAGAACTTGACTTGGATCCAAATCCAAGCAACTCAGAGACGCGACCTACTTTTTTTGTGGAGAAAGTATAACATGTCTGTGTGGGACATGTCCGGAGCCCTCTCTGCAAAACGGCGGCATAGGCTGTCACATTGTTGAGACAGCTTGTCTGCACTAGGGACTTGCACTGTAAAACATTAACCGTAATATGGTTGAAAGTTGTCTATTGATGGCCTATTGGTTTTTCTGAACATATAGCAATTGACAAAGTACCTAAAGGTCTTATTAGAAGTGCCATTTATTAGAAAAGGCTTACTTCGATTTTGTACCCCAGTTTTCTCCGTTATTCTTCTGATGGCATTGTTGTAACAATAAATAATAATTATGATAATTATTCTTCCCATTGCTGTGCGCAAATTGGCTGCCACACACACACCCACAAATACACGCTTTGAGATCTCTCGACAATGTGATGAAGTGCAATGTAAATACAGGGATTAATGTCATTATGTTATTATTAAACCTTCAGCGAATGATCAATAATCAAATCCTTTTCCTTTCTCACCTCCTCATTGGGCAAACATTTTAAAATATCTCTGCAATAAAGGCCAGACTGCTCAATTTTTTTCTGTAGCAATAGCCTTGCAGCACCATATCGCAGCCATAATATTGAATCCAAAATGCAAATCAAAAGTCCACACACGGTGTAAAGGTTACAATGTAAAACCCCAAATCTTTTCTTTTCTGTTCGATGTTTGTTTGTTTTTCAACTTTGAGAGAGAAGACAACCAAATGTTTGCACAATACCTTGGATTTGGGCAAAAATACAAAATATCTTGAGTAACCTGCTCTTCGGAGCTCCTGTATTAAACAATCACATCAATAAATCCGACCACAGCAGTTTTTTTTTCCACTTAACAAGGAAAAACCTCATCAGCAAAACCTGAAGGCCCACTGCTCAGACAAAGGTTCTGTGTGACAGGAGGGGAACACATCCTTCTTTTTGCTGCCAGAGATCATTCCTATGTCAAACATAAACAGCGATGTCCCATCTCTACTCCATCTCTCGAACCATAACAGGTGAATTGGATAGCTCTTACAAAGACCTGGTACAGGCACAATCACCGAATGGCCTCCTCCTCCTCCTCTGGTTTAAGATTCTGTGATTCTACTTTAGTTATGAAAAGAAAAATAATGTCAAAAATGCAGCCAATTCGGTAAAAAGCTATTTTGTATAAAAAAAACAACTATTTCCAAATTAAACCCTTGAAAGGCATACCTTTCTATGTTGCCTTGGATATTGCAAGTCCTACGAGAGTTGCACACTTCACCAAATAGCAGTGGCCGACAATGCATGGTTTGACATAAATATTTAAACTGATGGAAAAACATGTTAAAGCAATTTAGCATCCTCTGTGGAATAATATTTTATCGCAGTAGAGTGGTCTGGCTTGATGTATGCCTGATCCAATCAAATGATTTTAATGTATCATTCCCATTAGCTCACATACGTAGAATTTCTAAATCAAACGTAATCCAGATGCAATTCTGATCAATTTACGACTCCAAATATACCATCAATCTATTTTAGCTGTGTCAGTAATGCTGAGATAATCTGACAGCAGTCATTCATTCTGGTGAAAGCCCTGGATGTTTTCACGCACTTGGATAAGTTTCCGACAAATTGACAAGGTTTGTTCTCCTCCCTGGAAAGGACGCTCAATAGTCTTGGTTGAAAAGGCTGCCAGAAGACACGTGTGGGTAGGAAATCGCACACTTTATTGTTTACCACTCAGATGGGTCAGTTTTTCTTGGGCCATGAGAACCCAAGTTACCAATTTACAGACACTTCTGTGTTGCTGAGGGGCAAAGGCTATTGTGGGAAGTGGCATCGTTCTGGGAGCATCTAACCAGCATGTGATGAAATCAATTATCGCCAAGAAATATGCCACGTTTCTTAAATAGTGCATGTTCAGCAAAGTGTACCATTTGTTTCCACAATGACAACAACAGTTACACTTCTATAGCGCCTTTCACATTAGGAGGATTTCCCAAGGCACTCGACAGTTATTGTTTCAGACCCGAGCTGGAGACAGGGAAGGTGGAGGGAAAGGAGGGGATTTGGGGTGACCAATGGGACCGTTGAAGAGGAGGGTCTTGAGTCGGGATGTGAAGGAAGCCAGGGAGGGGGGCGAGGTGGAGAGACTGCGAGATAGCATTCCAGAGGTTGGGGGCTGAGTGGCTGCATCTTAGAAAACCCGATTATGTCATATTGTGGCATCCTCCCCCCCACCTTGGCAAGCAGTTATAATAATATTCCCTGCGTTTGATATAGCGCCTCATCACATTGTCGAAACGTCTCAAAGTGCATCACTGCGTATACTGTGCATTGGCTGTGTATTTTGTGGGTGAAACATGGCAGCCAGTTTGCACACAGCAATGTCCCACAAACAGCCATGGATAAATTACATTATCTAATTAATAAATTATGTTCAGGCCAAATGTGAGAATCAGAATGAACTGAAGATTTATATTTACATACCCTGCATTCGGTCAAAAATAGTTAACACTCCTAATGAGAGAAGTTCAGTACTGTATTATATTGTAATCCTGAAAGTTAATGATGCTATCACATTCGTTGTCAGCATTGAATCTGAGGTCACAAATTATATTTAGACATACAGCATTAATCCTTTCAATTACATACAGTTTAGACACCTATTGGTTTGTTGATGGTGGAAAGCTCATTATCTGCAATGACTACATACAGTATATATATTTTATGGGAGACGCTTTTGTACGAAACCAATTTTTGAGCATCATGTAGCCTGTGATAGGGGAGGATGGGAAATCAGATAATGGGGTCACTGGAGTGTTACAGTGAATGGTCATGTAGGTACTGTTAGGGAGACAATGTACATACATGCTTTGGATATTTTGCTGATATAATAATAATAATCCTTGGATTTGATATAGCGCTTTTCACGTCTTCTGGACGTCTCAAAGTGCTTCACAGAATATACGGTAAAGTGAATTGACTGTATATTTGTGGGCAAAACGCAGCAGCCGGTTGCGTACAGCAGTGACCCACAAACGGTCATGGATTGAGATGACCAATTTTACTATTGTGTTTTTGGGGGGGAGGGATTATTATTAGGTGTTTCACTTTACAGTCTATTCGGTGAAGTGCGCTGGGACATCTCAAAGACATGATAAAGCGTTATGTCAAATGCAAGGATTATTATTATTCCCATTGTCATTTTACACATGTGAAGCCACTGTATATTTCTAGTGGTGCAGTGTGTCCCTCTGAGTTTCTGGTTTCAGTACCTCAAAGGCATTCCAGTCCCACACATTCACTTTGCATGGCTGCCTCTGTCTGGAAATGAATAGCCAAGTGTACAAGCAAATCATTTCTCTAATGACACACACAACTTCCATTTTCATCGCAAAGAGAGGATACTGTCCATCTGATGTTCTCATTTGTTTTTCCTCAGTAGTGCTCATCTTTTTATTTTCTGAAGGTATGGACTCCTTCCTAAGATACTGTCCCACAGGAGTAAATACTCTGTATTACCCAGGCCGAACAGCAATCAATTCTGTGTGAGTTTTAACAGTGTGTTGTTGGGCTACTCGTAATGGGAATATTAATGATAATAATGACCCTTGCATTTGATATCGCACTTTTCACATCTTCTAGTCGTCTCAAAGCGCTTCATAGAATAGACTGTAAAGTCAATTGGCTGCATATATGTGGGCGAAACGTTACAGCCAATTGCACACAGCCGTGCCCCACAAGCAGCCGTGGATTGAAATGACCAATTTTATTACTGTGGTCTTTTTTTTGGATGGATTATTTTTAGGCGTGTGGAGTAAGGAGACTTGCCCAAGGTTTCGCCCTGACCGGCCTAGATTCGAAACCAGGTCTCTTCGCTTGTAAGGATAACCACTAACCACTGAGCTGCACGACTCCACTCCATATTATAGCTGAGGCTAGCTATATGCTCGAATGTACTTAGATATTTAGAGAAAGATTGTAAAAACTCCATCACAAAGCCCCTCTTGGGTGAATAGCTTGCCAGTACTTAGCTGCCTGTGTTCACACTAAAGCTAGGTATGAAATATGTGACACTTCCTGGAAACATAACTCAGTATGAATCACCACTTCAGGGGTGAAAAGAAAACTGAACAAATGTAGGAAATAAACAATTCGCTGACACAAACATGCTCACACTCAACCTACCCCACCACACACATCGTCAGGTCACATACAATCCGAGAAACTGACCGAGATATAACTACAACAGAAGGACTCATAATAGATCTTATCCGTCATCATCTTCTTCCACCTGTCAACATTTTGACATCATTTGTCACTTAATATCAATCCTGTGACATGCGGATTGGACCACATTACATGTGAATCCACACACACAGAGCACTGAAAGACTATGAAAACAATTCATTTGACTCTTGCACACTATGTTGCTAAAGCAATCCATGCATTTAACTGATGGCTTTCTCCACAAATTCTAATGCAAGTTAAAATTAGTCTCCAGTTGACATTTCCAAGGCAAATCTTAACCTAATTCTCTTTTTGAAACGGCAATGTAAATCCAGGCTAATAAATTGTCTCGGCTAAACCAGGCATTTGTTTTTCTTTTAAATATACAATATTTTACATTTTAGAAACATTTGGAAAAGAACCGATATATTAGTACTCCTCCATTATCTTTTTCTCTGAACTATCGTCTTAAGGTTTAAGCTCTTCTTTTCTCTTCTCTTTAGGTAACTTTCTAAATTGGTGTGCTCCCAATATATGGAGACCTTTAGCTCAGTGGTTAGAGCACTCGCCTTACAAGCGTGAGACCTGGGTTTGAATCCAGGCAGGTCAGGGCGAAACCTTGGGCAAGTTCCCTTACTTCACACGCCTAATAAGAATCCCTCCAAAAAAAATTAAAAAAAATAGGTCATTTCAATCCTTGACTGTTTTGTGGAACACTGTTGTGCGCAATTAGCTGCTGATAATATACAGTCAATTCACTTTACAGTAGATTCTGTGAAGCGCTCAGAGACGTCTAGATTAGAAGACATGAAAAACGCTACATCAAATGCAAGGATTATTATTATTGAGGTTTGAACTCTTCTTTAACGTACTTTAGGTAAAGTGCCTTTCTAAAGTAGCGTGCTCCCAATTACTGCTGGTAACTATGAAAAGCAGCCCACTTTTGACCACACATTGTCCCTCCTAGTTGAGGTGGCGCTTTCCTGATAGCGCAGCTTCCATTGGAAAGTAACCGTATGAAAAATTACAAGCGGGATCGTGCAAAATATTGGCCTATCACAGCACCAACACACTGCTCCACCTTCCCACTGTTGCTCTACATTAAATGGTTATGTTCTATTCTGATAGCTACAAGATCAATGTTGTAAGGGAACGAATGGAAATACGGATGTGCTATTTCAGGAGCGACTGCTGCAGGAAGCCCATTCCCTTGGTGACCGGAGCACGATGGGTATCTCACAGCTTGGACAATAACAATGGAAAGAAAGTTGCGGCTGTTAATAACAAAAGGTCGTGTTCCTTCCCCCATGTCGCTGTGCTTCGATTGTCGTGACATACCTATAAATAACCGTGGAGCTCCTGTAGCTCAGTGGTTAGAGCGCTCGCCTTACAGGCTTGAGACCTGCGTTCGAATCCAGGCAAGTCAGGGTGAAACCTTGGGCAAGCCCCCATACTCCAGACCCCCTAATAATCCCGCCAAAAAAAACCCCAATAATAAATTGTTCATTTTCAATCCACGACTGTTCGTGGGGACACTGCTGAGCGCCATTGGCTGCCGCATTTCGCCCACATATATCCAATCAATTCACTTTACAGCATATTCTGTAAAACGGCTTTGAGATGTACAGAAGAAGTGAAAAGCGCTGCATCAAATGCAAGGATTATTCACGCAAACTTTCTTGTACCAAACTGTGAAATATCAACTTCAATTTGATAGCAAAGTACAGCGCACATACTCATGCATGAATCAATCAGCCATAGCCTCCTGTGCGTGCAATTCTTTTCCTTCCAGCAAATACATTGAGCTTCTCATTTTGTTTTCATCTCCACTGTAAAATACCACTCTGACATTCACTCCTGTGATGTCATGAATCTCAAGCTGCGAGACGCTTTTATGAATGATCCGTTTCAAACCCACATTATCTTGCTGCCACACCGCTATTTAGTTTCACTGTAACACCAGTCTCAGTGCTGCCTATGCCGAAAGCCAACGTAGCTCTTTGATTGAACCATGTATTAATGTCAACCACTCAGCCTCACATTACTGGCCAAACTGCTTCAGGTTTTAGTGCTTTGGCTCATGGCCGAGGACATGTCCAACCCTCCAAGTTGCATTGACTGGTCAACTGTCCACTTATCTGGGGTTCACTCACCTTCGACAGTAACAGGTAATGACTCACTAGATTAATAACTGGTGTGAAGGGCTTAAGACCTAATCAGAAATTGAGTAGAACGGGGTTCTATTCCACCTAGCAGTGGATGCTGAGAAATGATTTGATTGAGGTGTATAAAATATTGAAACAAATTGACAGGTTAGACAGTGAACAACTCTCTGTCTGGTAGAGGGAGCCCAGGGACACAAGGGACAACAAGGGACACAATAATAATAATTCGTGCGTTTAATATAGCGCGATTAATGTCTTCTGGACGTCTCAAAGCGCTTCACAGAATTCACTCTAAAGTGATTCACTGTAAAGTGAATTGACTGTATATTTGTGGGCGGAACGCAGCAGCCAATTGCGTATAGCAGTGACCCACAAACAGTCATGGATTGAAATTACCAATTCATTATTGTTGTTTTTCTTGAAAGATTATTATCAGGCATGTGGAGTAAGGAAAGTTGCCCAAGGTTTCACCCTGCCTGGAATCCAACCCAGGTCTCTCGCTTGTAACAACTGGATCTCTACGTAACCTTAAAAGCAAATCAGAAAGCAGTTCTCCACACAGAGGGTTGTGAAGATGTAGAACTCCCTGCCCCAGAAAGTGGTAACGGCAGAATCGATAGGATTCAAGGGTAGATACAAGGGTAGTAGAAGTATAATGTGGTATGGTGGAAGGATGGGGTAATGGGATTGCTTCAATCTGCCAAGTTCTGATAAATCCCAGGCTGAATGGCCTCCGCCTCTTCGTATGTTTATATTTTCCTTGCTATTTCCGCTGTTCCGAGTTATTAAAACAGTATTTTCGTCTCCTATGTCAGAGGCCTGCTGTAAACAAAGCTTAACAAATGCAATTCCTAAATGTTACAGGTAGGCAATATTCCACCAGGCACAATCATTTCAAGAGCGACAGAAGCGACTGGAAGCAAATAGATAACGCCTCTTCCTCATTGATCCTGCCGAGCGCAGAAGCAAAATAAAAACCACAGCTCACACAGCAGAAACACAAGCAGTGTCAGCAGAGACACTGGAATGACAATGGTGCCAGGAATCGTGTTGTGCTGTTTTATACCACTTTTTGTTCTCTGCCCTCCCTCACAGGAGGCATGGCTCAGGTTTGGATTCAGTTCTAAGCATGGGTGACAAGTCGCTTTCCAATTAGCTCAGGTTATTCTTTATGCACATCCCTTGACTTTGAAAGCAGGCGGAGTATTCAAATGTGGAAGGCATCCCAACTGAACTCAACCTTGTCCTCTTCCAATGGCTCAAACACACACACAGCTCCAGCAAATGGAAAAGCTGTTCAGTCTCGGAAAGTAAATAGACCAGAAGTCTCAGCCAATTAATGAAGGTTAGAACTTATGCTGGCTCACTTCTTTGATGTCCCATAAAGTCCCCAATCTCCACAGTCTTCAGGTAGTGGATGGTGGGGGGGGTGGGGGGGTGGGGGGGGGGGGAGGGGGGGGGGAAATACTGAACAGAGCAACAGTGTGGCATTCTCAGTGTGGCAATACATTTCCCGATTCCCATCATCCATATTGATTTTGAGCGCTGCTTAGCAGACAGCTCAAATGGGACAGTAACAAGGTCTGGGAGTAGGTCAATTCAATGATACCACAGTGTTGCCAAGGGCAGGAGTCAAGGATGGGAATTGGGGACTCTCAAAAATAGGGAAGAGAAACAAGACGTGGTATGGAGACACAAACAAAGCCTTAGAAGCTTTACAATATATTTTATAGTTTTGCTATGCTAATCTAGAAAAATAAAATGCCATCTAGTACCAATTTCACAACATAACAAAGGCTTAAATTAATCCGATGAATGCTTTAAGACAAAATATTACTAGCACAGGTAAACAGAACAATCTCAAAAATTGCAGCTGGGCTTTCAATACAGAATGAGATTGTTCAATCCCCTGCAGTCTGTTACAATCTCATTAAAGAAAATCTGAAACCTAAAATTGCAATATAAACACTTTTACAGTTTACATAAATCTTTAAACTGTAGAATCACAAAAGCAGCATATATTGAAAATGAACATATATGGGAGCCAGGAACAAAAATAGAAATGGCTGGGAATACTCAGCAGGATAGGCAGCATCTATGGAGAGAGGAAAGTGAATCAATGTTTTGGTTCCACGACCCTTCGTCAGAACTGTTCAGTACTGTCGAAGGGTTGTGGACCCGAAACGTTGACTCACTTTTCCTTTCTCCATAGATGCTGCCTGATCTGCTGAGTGTTCCCAGCCATTTCTGTTTTTGTTTCAGATTTCCAGCATCTGCGGTATTCTACGGGTTGTATATATCTGCAAGGTCTTAGGTTTAAACTTCCATTTTGCTGATCTCAATCAGGGCAGTATTATATTAATCCTTAATATAGTATATTAAACAACAGCGCCTTATCACATCATTGAGACTTCTCACAGAATATGCGGCAAACTGAATTGACGGTATATTTTGTGGGGGAATTCGTGGTGTCTCTTCTGCAACAACAACTTGTATTTATATAGCACCTTTCATGTGAGGTAGCATCTCACCTTCAGACTACAGAAAGGCAAGCAATCAACTCTTCTATTTATTTTTTCTTGATCACTGGCAGTGCACATAGCTGTGGGCAGTAACAACCTGAAATTCTACCTAGTCTTAGCCCGCAACGGCATTCCATCTCCTGTATCATTAGATCTTTGTCTTGCAGGGTTAACAGGAACCAGAGTGGGCCAAATCCCTCCTTCCAGTGTAACAACACATTCCCCTATTCCCATATCCATATGGTTTTGCAGAAAAAACATTTTGCTCAATAACATAAAGCAACCAAAGAAATTAGGGGGAGGAGAGTTGGGTATTGCGTAAACCCACGTCAATTTATTTATGGTTTAGATTTTATTTTAACATGGATCGCAGAATAGTTCATCGGTTTTCTGATTCAGATAAAAGGAAAGATTTTTGTTCCTATTTTTTTCCTGAGCAGATAATGAAATGGTGTTTCCCCGACAGTCGTGCCTATGTAGTTTTCAATCTGTTTAATCCTCTGTGTCTGGAAACCAATCTATAATCTAAAAACATGAAGTGGGCAAAGGACTAAAGCAACACTGGAATAATAAAGAGCGCTCATCAATTGCATGGCTGCAGCCATTCAGGAGGAAAAGCATAATCTGCCTTTACTTGTTTAAGCGTTGTGATTTATTGTTGAAAAAAAAACCCAATGAATGCAGCACTGCATGAATGGACTATAACTTCACACTGCATGAAAAGGGGCACAGTCTCCAAGAGATTATCAATCATCTTCAAGGCCTGCCAGCGTGAGGAATATCATCATCATCATTGCATTCTCAGCAAGCGCATTTATTGGAAAAATGCCCTCGCACTGCAAACTTGCCAGCACTGTGGACTGTTACTCAGAATACAGGATCATTGCTCGCTATCCCAATTCCCTTCCCACAACCGCCCCCCACCCCCACCCCCCCCCACCCCTTCCAGCCCCTCGCCCCCCCACCCAAGCCTGTTCAAAGCACTGCCGCCCGCTCTGAAATTTCATCTGCAGTCATGTCGCCTGCTTCGTTCGGCTCCCACCTTTGCCTGATAGGATCATCGCTATTTGGGGGTTGAAGACTGCAGAGCTGATGCGCGAATCCGAAGGCTCAGCCCACGATCGGGCATTTCATTCCCCTCAAGCTGAGCAGTCTGAAGCTCAGTCAAAGCTTCCCTCTGCCAACTGAGCTGAATTGACAGTAACTAACTTAATGAGGAGCAGCAATCCTTCACTGGTGCCTCTTCATGGCTCTCAATGAAAGGTTGCCTTTATCGTTTGTCCCTGAACTAAATTTCAATTCTATCCCCCAGTTGTACGTTCAGCTCATTTCTGACCCTTAGCTTTAGTCCTTTTCAACGCTGATGTTCCCTTTTGCAAAATCTACCAAAATTACCTTTCAATTTATTAATTTTCTCAGATTGTGAGACTGCATTGCTCTGGGATTTTAAAACTGATTTTTTTTTCTCTCTCTCTCTCTCTTGCTCTCTTCATGATCTGAATTCTAGAGTCACAAGTTTCACCCACAAATATACAGTCAATTCAATTTACAGTACATTCTGTGAAGCACTTTGAGACGTCGATAAGATGCGAAAAGTGCTATATCAAATGCAAGGATTATTTTAAATAATAATATTATAATAATAATAATCATTATAGCACTTTTCACGTTTTCTAGACTTATTATTATTATAAATTCAGTGCAGGAGAAAACAACTGGCCCCCAACCTATTTCGGCAGCGAACTTATGCTTTTAAAGCACTCTGCGTGGAGGGTGCTATATAAATGCAAGTTGTTATTATTGTTTTAGTGCTGCCTCCCTCTCAAGATTATTTAACTACCAACAACGAACCATTTTGCCAGCGTTAAGATTCTCAGTGCAATTGGGGACGTGAGTGAATCAAACAGCCAGTTACTCCGCAATCACTCCCGTCAGTCACTGTGGTGGACAGTGGGTTTACACTTACAAAGAAAGCGCTCTGCGTAAGAGGCATTACATCAGTGTAAGTTGCTGTTGTTGCAAACCACTTCCCCCAGTAACTGAGAGATGATATCATATTTAAAGCAGGGGAAAATTATTTTCAGTGCCATAGGTTCCCAGGTTCCTCAGTGGAATCTTCAACATCAAACAGACTGGAAGATGCAGTTTAAAGTTTGAACACATCTTTTCCTTTCAAACCCTGAGCAACTCTGATGTATATTTCCAGCATTTTCACATTACAGTACTTCTCTATAACACAAATTGAGCCTAAGTTCGCCCCAGGAATAACTACTGTGATTGTATCATCATCAAAGAGAATGTGTCCATTAGATCTTAGCTCAGCATCCTCAGTTGGTTCTGTCGGTGGGTTATTGTTGTTTCTTCTTCTTCTTCTTCTTCTACCCACGCCAAGCAGGCTTTCCTCTGAGCTTGAACTATTGCTCAGAACTGACACGACCCGGCACAGAGAAACGTGAGCAAAACGTGAAATATAAATGAAAAAGCCAGAGTGGAAAATTAATAGAAAGTGGGAAGAAGTAGAAAAATAAACTAATAATAATAATAATCTTTGCATTTGATGTAGCGCTTCTCACATGTTCTAGACGTCTCGAAGCGCTTCACATAATATACTGTAATGTGAATTGACTGTAAATTTGAGGGCGAAACGCGGCAGCCAATTCAATAGACTTTGAATTATGAAATTGAGGTGACATATTGTAACTCCCATACTACAAGATGTCAAAGTGCATGTTTCAAAGGACAATACTTGTTTCTACAACGTGACTCAGATACGAGACATGAGCTAGCTGGCAGCAGTAATTAAACTGAAGTTGCCTTAAAGGCTAAAATGGACTCATAGCACTGCTGCAGGTCCGGAATTGAGAACAATTTCCTAATCATGTCATTCAAACCTTTTTTTGCTATCCGTTCTCAACCAAGATCAGGAGAATGAATCCCAGGTTAGATGTGTTATCGATTAGATATCGATGCAATCTTTTTTTGTGTTGGGAGGGGGTGGGGGAGAAAAAAAAACTCTGCTGTACAGTGCTGCAAATCCATTTCCCACACCGAGCTCATCGAGAACTAAATGGAGACTGATAATTGGAACTACATTTTAGACAATTCTGTACAATGGATTCAATCTACTGTGAGTTGAATGAAAACTGACCAAACGCATTACACTTTGGGCTCTTACACTGTGATAGAGGACGTTCTGTTCTTCTAACCCTGAGTTGAATTTAAAATCTGAACCCAAACCAAAACCAGATGCTAACTCACTGTACTACACAGCTCTCTCTCTCCACCTCTCTCTCTCTCTCCTGTCCCCTCCCCCACCACATCATTCCCCTCTAGTTTAGCCATAAGCGAAAGTTTGGATCATTTCAACGCCATTTTCTTCCATTATCAGGAAACCGCAAAGGACACCAAACAGACAGCAGCGTCCGCAAATTATGTGTTTGTTTATTTAACATTGCTTTCCTCCAATGAAATTACAGAGAACAATGAAATCACTTTGATGCTGTGCTGCCAGATACCGTGAGAGAGAACTCCCATTAGAGGGTATTGGTCCTATTTTGTTAGACATCACTTAATGCCTTTAGGATTTGAATGATGTACAATGCTGCAGTTTCATTAGACCCTGGAGATGAGAGAATTGCACAGTCTACTCCAGCCCTTTTCCACCAATTCATCATTATAAATTAATTACCAGGACTGCCCTTTTATTGAATCGGCAGAGCATCATTTGTTAAATCTGAGGTGGCCGGGCTTTCAGCCGCTCTGCTCCCACACTGTGGAACTCCAACCCGCAGCTCCTCCGCCTTCTTCCTCCCTTTCCTCCTTCAAGGCCAGTCTCAAGACCTTCCTCTTCGGCCATGCCTTCGGCTGCCCCACTAACTCTTCCCCCTCTCCCACTCTCCTTCCCCTTCCCCCTGCCCTGCCCTGACCCTCCCCACCCCCACCACCCCGCTCGGGTCCCTACCTGACTATTCAGCGCTTTGGGACGTCCTCCCGACGTGAAAGGCGCTATATAATTCCATTTATGTTGTTGTTGGGTGTTATTCACCATTTTAGCCTCACGTGCAGCTGCCTAACAGAAACGCACCAGCCGCCCAACCCCCCGCCAAAAAAATAAAACAACGAGATGCAGTTCTCTAAAGCCCTTCATTCAGGGTGGTGTCTGAGTGCTGAACAGTGGCGGAGCCTGGTGCTGAGGCAGAGGTAGGGGAAGGTGTAACCTTATGCACAGTCAAGGAGGAAAGACTTCAGGCGCAATGTGAAAATGGGGAAGAAGGGGGCAAGGTGGAGGGATTGAGGGATTGAGGGATTGAGTAATAAGCAAGTCAGGGAGGTAGGGAGGTGCCGGGGCATGAAGGGATTTGTAGACAAGTGTAAAAAGCAACTGAATTGAAGTGAATGGGAAAATGTATTAGAGTGGAGGTTGTTGGCCTGGGAGAAGCTTATCTTCGCTTCAGTAAAGCAGAGGTTCTCATCCCAGAGTTGGTGGGGTTCCAAATATCCCAATTTGGATTCCATCCATAAGGAATCCTATTAAAAAGCACACACACATTTGTACGTCAATAAAAATGATCCACCTTAAGAAGGAAGCGGTAGCTATTTTGTGTAGATAGCTGTGTAAAACCATCAGAACCCTGACCCGGAGGGGATCTTTCACTCCAAGACAGATTGCACTTCCATTATCTCTTGCCGCTAAACCGATAATCCTCAGTGTCATTACTTCTCAAGCCGGATTCATCCCTGTTTTAATGATGTTGGTCGGAAGGAGCTGTTATTTCTGAATCATTTTCCCCAGTCGAGATCACACATTACGTCGTGAGCTTACTGGGTTAATGGACTTGAAAAGAGTTACCCTTCAATATTATTACGTTTATTTCCCATTAGACTGCACAAACACATCAAAGCCTGCACAACAGAACTGACTGTATTTGCACCTCAGACTTTTGTCCACTTTGGTCCCAGTTGCTTCCACAAATCGCAGTTCACATCACTTTAATTTCTGAATCTCCAACCGATGCAACACAGCACCCAAACGGCAAACACGAAAATGGATCAAATTCATCACTCATAAAGCGATTTGAGATGCCTAGAAACTTGATAAGTTATATCAAATGTACGGATTATTATTATTATTATTATTCACTTCATTGCTGTTCTTGAGACATTGCTGTGAGCAAACTGACAGCTGCATTTCCGCTTAGAGATTTCCCCCAGACTGTCATCTGAAGCTCACTCTTTTCTGTGGCTCTGTTCTCCACATGCACTCAACACTTTTTGAAATGAGGTTTGAACTGAAATAGAGCAGATATTATTCAATCAAAATGTTTTCAAAATGTTGGTGATTTTTGTTATATGAATGTCACGCGCTGCAGCATCATAATGACAACTCCTGGTTAAATGTGCAATTTGAAGCTTCAGATCACACTTCCCAGCAGTCTGCTTCTGAAGATAAGCGTGAATTTCTACATTTTATAGCTGGCAATAAATTAAATCACCCGGGTACCTTTATGAGTTGGGTTGTATTCCTATTCACGAGACAAAAAACACATTGTTGCTGAGAAAGAGATACAAATACAAATGGTCTCAAGGTGAATGTCAGTGCAGTAGCGCTGCTCATTGAGATGCCAACAAGGATAATTGAGTGTATGGGTGTTACTGCAGAGGATTTGAAATCCTGGCTACATCATTGAGGAAGAAGACATGGGCTGCAATAAGAGCTGGTTATATAGTAAGCGTAAGCCAGTTACACAAAACTGTTGGCTTCTCAATTGGAGAGGGTAAATCGTTTGTTGGGAAAATATCAGGAAAGAAGGAACAGCTCCCTAGGGAGACAGTGAAAGCAGAAAATGTTGTTTGGTTCAAGAGCAAATTGGATAGATTTCTGCAAGGAAACAATACCTTGGGCTACAGTATAGAGATTGGGGCTTAACACGTCAAACGACTGCCAGGATGCTGGAAGGCAAACTAGATGGACCTTGATCTTACTTTGCCCTGCAAATTCTTATGCTATTAAAATAAATAAACATTATAGTATCACTGGTTTAAAACAGTATTGTCTCTAGAACAAGACTATTTTCAATCCTCTCAAGCCTCTCGTCAGCTCTTGATTTTTTTTTACTCCCACCTTCCCACCCCCCTCTCTGTTCTTATAAACACCTGGGTATCCTCTCTAGAGAACTGGCTGCAGAGATACAAAGGGCTTTCTGTTGGAAAATAACATTGCATGCAGAACCAGAAAGAAAAGAAGCTCCCGGAGAGAGGAAACAAGCTAAATTAAAATTCTCAAAGCAACCAAGCAGAACATTAGGAAGCTTTGAAACAGAAGCGGCTTCTGTGGCAGTCCAGCTTGCAGGAGCATGGTAATTGTAGGTTGTGATCATTGATGTTATCGTGACTAATCAGGGGCTGGTGTTGAGAACGCAATGCACACATAATACTTTGATTCTCTGTGTCATACAAGTGGGGAAACAGCAGGGAAAGGCAGGCAAATACTTGCTTGACCTTTCGATTGCATTTCACTGGATAGGTGAAATTCACAGTACAATAAAAGGGCAACCGAAAGTAGTTATAAACAGGTTTTATAAATGGTTTCAGCACAGAGAGCACAATGTTTTACATGATTTCAATTAATGTTGTAGTTTTACTGTATATTAGGGTGTTAATTGTCCCCCTCTTTATTGAAGCAATTTGCTGACAAATGTGCAATATAAACAGGGGACTCAAACAGTACAAATCACTGGAACTGTAAAAAACCCCCCACAATTTACAGCCAAGGCTCACATCAGGACTTCAAACTCACAGTCCAGACAACACTCTGATACAATGCTGGGGGTGCACTACGTTGTCAGAGGTACCATCCTTCAAACGAAACTCCTATCTCTCTGACAAAGTGGATATTAAACATTATTATTTGAAAGGAGAATGGAGTTTCTCTCTGTGTGCCCTCGCCAACAACCCCCAGACAAATTTGCTCATTCTCTTCATGGTAGTTTGTGGAACATTGCTGTGAATAAATTGGCTGCTGTGATCGCCTACAAAATAAACCACAATTTATAATAAATCCTCCGAGCGCTTCGAGACATTCTCCCGACGTGAAAGGTGTGATAGAAATGTAAATTGTATAATATAAATGAGTCGACAGAATTTTTTCATCTGATTCTCTTGTGATCTGTGAGTTCTCATTGGGGATTATGTGATGCTTTTCACAATGAACTGCTACAAAAAAATTGCTGCTATTCTCTGCAAACAACTGAATATAAATGGGTGTTAGCATGGTCGACAGGTGTTTACACTAAATTGTTTGCCAAAACTGAGACACAACTGAAAGGACTTCTTTTAAGCTTCTTAAATTGGATAAATCATGCTGCATTGCAGATATATCTATAAAGAACATTCGATCTAGATTGAAAAAGTGGATGCATAATGATGATAAAATTCAATAGAGATTGCTGAGTGCACATCCCCTGAATTCAGAAGATCGGGTGAATTGCTTTAACTTCCCATTTGACATGTGTAAGTATGATAGTATACAGATAGATCACTCCTTCTCCAATGCCTCAATGTTTGCTCCCTGTATTAATGCCTTGCGATGGGTTATAATAATAATAATCCTTGCATTTGATATAGCACTTTTCACGTCTTCTAGACGTCTCAAAGCACTTCACAGAATATACCGTAAAGTGAATTGACTGTACAATATATTTGTGGGTGAAACGCGGCAGCCATTTGCGTACAGCAGTGTCCCACAAACAGTCGTGGATTGAGTGACCAAATTATTATTGGGTTTTTTTGAGGGTTTATTATTAGGAGTGTGGAGTAAGTAAACTTGCCCAAGGTTTCGCCCTGCCGGGAATTGAACTCAGGTCTCTCGCTCGTTAGGAGAATACTTTAACCACTGAGCTACAGGACCCCACAGTTGTTTGGATCTGGGATGCATTGGATGAAAGGGTGGTGGAAGCTGACTCGATAACAACTTAAGAGAGTAGATAATTATTTTTGGAGGACAAGTTTGCAGGGCTATGGGGTGAGGGCAGGGCAGCGAGATTCATTTGGACATCTCCTTTCAAAAAGACACGATGGGCTGAATGACCTTCTGTGCTATATTCTTCCAATTGTACAGCAACATTTCAGGCTCAAGTACAATATCACGCAGACTGTCAGAATAGACCAGATATTGAGATTTTGTAGATTTGAGTTTTGAGATTTGAGCTATGTTAGAACTCTGGAACAAACAGGATGTAATGTTCAACAAAAAAAAAAAACAGAACCTGATAGAATGACGCAGTCTTCTGTCTATCAAACTCAGAGTGCCTGGTTTTAGGAAAAACACATGGTTTGTTTCCCTCAACACGCAATGGGAGTGGAATTATCCAGTGTCTTAGAATCCAAACAGTCCCTTGCTGTAAAGGGCATCGGACAGTTTCTTCTCCCTTCAAACCAATAAGGTGGATTGAAAATCCTCTAGGGTATGAACAGTTATAAATATATTTAACATCTATCCTGCTTTGTACATGCAGGAGCTTACAGGGTGACCCCAATACAAATTTGAATGATTATATTTTGGAATAGTTTTACTTGATCCCAACAATTTGACTGTCAGTTTCATTGATTGAGGGGATTGCAATTGAAATATATGAAATAGCAAAAACAATTCACAATACTGTATAAAAATATTGAAATTAAGAATTCACACAATGAAATAGCAAACCATAAATCAATTCAATCAATCAATCAAAACTTACATTTATATAGCGCCTTTCATGTCGAGAGGACGTCCCAAGGCTCTGTACAGTTAGGTAGGGACAAAAGGGGGGGAGGGGTCGGGGCAGGATGAAGGAGAGTTGGAGAATTGACTATTTGTGGGCAAAATAAACATACATTAAAGAAACAGTAATTAAGTATCATAATTTATACTTGGCAAACACAGTGGAATCCATTTAAGCCGGACAAAATGAAGTAGTCCCAGTGGGTCCAGTTTAAGCAGCTTCCACTATATTGAATAGGAAATGGTGATTCACTGTAATAGGTATAATAAATAAAAATAATCCTTGCATTTGATACAGCACTTTTCATGTATTCTAGAAGTCTCAAAGCACTTCACAGAATATACTGTAAAGTGAATTGACTGTATTTTGTGGGCGAAATATGGAAGCCAATTGCGCGCAGCAGTGTCCCACAAAAGTCAAAGGGTCATCAGTCTGCGGCAGCAATCATCAGCTCCCAAACACACCTTCTCCTGCTTCACACATGAAACCATGAGAAGCCAGCTGCCAGCTCTACCTTTCTACCGCCTGCTGTTCTTTGGCTTTGTTAAGTTTGCTGTGTTCTCAATCATCCCTTATTGACTGACATTTGCATCAGTCTGAGTCACACCGAGCTCTCCTACTCCGACTGTCTCCTCTTCAAGACCCTTTTGAGTTTCTTCATTCATGAGCTGTAGAGAATTACACATCTCGACTAGAGACCCAAGACCTGCATCGGGTTTGTGTATTATTACTGCTCATCTCTGCAGAACCCACACCCCTGTAGCATACTCTGCTAAAAAGCTGAACAAGGCACTTATTTGAAAATCAAGCAACTGTGATAATGATTTTGACTTCTAATCATACACTGTAGAAATAAACATCTAAATTACATTGACTGCAAAGAAAACCAATTCTTACTTCCAGATTACAGCCCTTTGTCTGGTGAGTTATGCTGTTTTACACCACTTGGAGGTACATTATAACATTTTAAGGTTATTTTAAGATTGAATAAGGGACTGGTCAAATAACAAACTACTGCTGGAACATTCAGCAAGATATTTAGCATATTATATGGATTTCTGTACATTTTTAGGGATTCAGATTTCAAACGGTTAGGAATACCCTTAATCTTGTTCTATCCTGTCGCACCATTGGCAGCTAAACTTTCAGTCGCATTACTCCGACTCTGAAACTCCCTCCCAAAGCCTTCCACCTGGCATCAACCACCACCGTCTTCAAAACTCCTCTAAAAATAGAGCAGGTTCCTGCCCAATATCCAACAGAGTTTGACCTTTCACCTTGTGCAGAACCACAACATAATAATAAATAATCCTTGCATTTTATATAGCGCTTTTCACGTTTTCTTGACATCTCAAAGCACTTCACAGGATATACTGTAAAGTGAATTGATTGTATATTTGTGGGCAAAGCATGGCAGCCAATTGCACACAACAGTGTCACACAAACAGTCGTGGATTGAAATGACCAATTTTTTTTTTTTTGTAGGGTTTATTATTAGGCATGTGGAGTAAGGAAACTTACCCAAAGGTTTCGCCTTGACCTGCCTGGATTTGAACACAGGTCTCACGCTTGTAAGGTGAGTGCTCTAACCACTGAGCTACAGGATTCCACATAAAACTGCAGTTGGCACAATAAGGCCTAAAAGCTGGTCAGCACATTGGGGTGTCCTCCTACTGTAAACGGCACTATATAAATGTAATTTATTGTCATTGTTGACCTGAAGTGTCATGATAAACGAAAACACGGCCAACAGTACCAGTCACAAGGAATGATCGGGAAGCAATGTCTCGATGACCCTGTGTCAAGGCAACTTTCTCCAGTTATTTCTTTCATTTAATTCACATTCCTATCCTATAGCAAATAAAACGGGAGGGGAGGAGGAGAGAGGTAACATACCTATTTTCTTGCCCCCAGAGGAAGTCCATGTTGCAACTGTGTCAAGCATTCTGAATGGTTTGTGAAATTGCAAAACCTTTTAGCCTCAACCAGCACAATCATTTCAATTAGGCTTTAACAAGAAAAGATCAAAAGTAACAACATTTTAATCACAAGCTTTATAAATTCAATAAAACTTATGAAAAGACCCTGTGACTTGCCTTGGCTATAATGGATCAGAAAGCACCACCAGAACTCGTGCTCCAAGTATAGCATGGTATTTAACACACCTGGTCTTGTTTGATGAATAGACAGCTAAATACATTTGCATATCAATAAATCCTTATCCTTAAATAAAGCCGAGGGCACCAGTCATTACTGCAATCATCTCAATTTCTTTTGGAGGCTGAAGGGTTCTAGTTTATCTTGCTGTTCCAAGCAGCTCATCCATCCAATATTGTTTTTCCACTAAAATTCAGCAGAACTGGTGCTTTTATTTGGTATGTGGACCTCTTGCAGCAAATCATTTGTTGCATTTGCCTCAACAACAACTTGCATTTATTCAGTGCGCTTCATCATGTGGAGTAATATCATAGAGTTACACCAAGCTTGGGGTGGGGAGGAGAGGGGGAATCAAGGAGATGACAAGCTATCATTGAATAGGTTAGTTTTTAAGGCAGCTTCCTAAAGATGAAGGAGGAATTGAGGGAGACTTACAGCAAATGGGGGGCATTGTGGCTGAAAAATCTACGGGTATGTTTGGGTAGCTTCCTTTTGATCTAGGGACTAGAACTCTGAATGACAAGTGTCTCCCGTTAAGAGCATTCATTGTTCAGCTCGCAAGTGAATTTTGCAGAGTTTACCCATCTGATTGGCAGAATAGCACCAGATTCAGTTTAATGCATATGTGCACTGGAATATATAAAAACAATCATATAAATCATTCACACTGCAGTAATCCTAAAATATTCATAAACAATGAGAAATCACGGGAATTATGAGTTTCCTTTTGTACACTTGCAAAAAAAAATTGAAAGTTATAAGGATTCACAATCTTGTTCTATTAAATGATATGAATATTTTGGCAAAGGTAAGCTGGAGTCAAAACAGCCAGAAACGTACACAATTTGTTTGAATAAGAGAACCCAAAGCTCGAGATTTCATCAAGCTCACTGAAGCAGAGTCACAAATGGAGGCAGGATAAGTGAATTTCCACCCAACAGACGGATAACTTGTAACACTTAGAGCAGTCGTAGAAATTGCAGTAGAGTAAGCCATTCAGCCTATCATATCTGTGCTGTACTTCTCCATCCAAACCATCAACTACAATCTTATTTCTCCACTCCTTCCCCACCCCATTACCTTCTCAACCTTCATTTTCAAGTTTTTTTTAAATCTAATTCCCTTTTGAACTCTGTAATTCATGCAGCTTCAAGAGCCACTTGTGAGAACTCCTTCCATATCTGAATAACCCTTTATTTAAAACATCTCTTGGTACAAATTCCACCTGGATGTAGATTTTAAAATATTAACATTAACATTTCAGCGAGTCCAGCACTTGCCAGGTTCCTGATCATTAGTTCTGATAAGCGAGTTTTCTGTGAGTTATTTTGAGAATTATATTGTAGGCAGGTGTTAAGAAACCCGGCCAACCAAAAACAAATAATAGGCAAATGAGACCAAAGTGAGAACTAATTATTCAGCATTTCTTCTGCCATATGTAAATACAAGAACAGGCAGAACAATAGATCAATAATTTAACCTTCCCATTGGAACAGTTTGTTTTATAGTTTGTAATATGTACTTTTTCAACAGATATCTATTTTATACAAATGACTATTGCTGTATTTTTCCAACAGTATGATTAAAAACAGATCTACATTTGCAATACTGTGATGACAAAGACTGAACAATCTTTTGGCTAAGATGTCAAACCAAAGTCCATCTGCCTATTCAGACGGACACTTAATCTATTAGAGAAGACGGGTTACTCCAAAACTTTGGTCAAACAGTCCTTGAGATTAATCGGACATTCAGCTCATGTCTGTTTGTGGCACCTTATCGGCTACCATGTTTTGCCTGTAATATCAGTCATTACTTGACAGCAATTACTGCAAAGCACTTGGGAGATATTTCCACATGATAAGGCACTAAAAATACAAGTTCTCTAGGACACCTTAAAGATTAGTCAGATTTCTGAGTCTTGCAGTCACTTATCTCTCTGTCCTGAACCGCAAATAGCAACAAATCAATCAGACCACTTAAAAACGGGCTGAGTCAGCCTTGTGACAAACTGCATGAGTTGACACATTCTCGTCACAAAAAGAAAAATTCAGCGCATTATTTCTAAAGCACTCTTGACTGTATATCTGAAATAATGCTGAACTCCTCCGGGCTCTCTTCCCCTCGTGCTAAAAACCACTAGTAATCAATCCCCGTCCGTATTGCCACAGCAACAGATGATAGGAAAGCATCTCTCCCAAAATAAACGTTGTTTCCAAGGAGCCCTGTTTCACTTCACTGTTTCTGCTAAAGGCCAGTCAGAATAATGAACCTTAACATCTGTCAATCACTGTAGACCAGTGCATTGCCAATGACTCACTCAAGGAATTCAGTCAAGTAGCTGTTACAGGAGTGAACAAGTGACTGGTCTCAACTGGTACCTGGCATTCATTGAAACCCTCATCACTGCCAGGGTTTCGTTTCTGAAATGCTTTTTAAAAAAAAGGAGTCTTCAAAGTAGCACGATAAAAATGTGCTTTACCAAGTTGGATTGGAAAACGTTTTAAAATGGATACGACTTCATAATAATTGTGTTGGACCATTGGGATTCACAGTTTCTGTTCAGCCTCCGGAGCCCAGATCCAATTCAGAGATGAATGTTTCTTCTCTCAGATAAGCAGCAGGAGTTTGATTGATGTCAACTTCAGTGCAAATTGCAGGGTTCTTGGTCCTGCTGGCTTTGCAAGAGAGATTCAGATGAAAATAAAATCTCTCTCACTATCCATCTGATTTTATTCTATTTCACCTCAACCTTCTAGAGTACCTTTAAATTCCACTGTCCCAGTCCAAGTTCTCAACCTTAACCACACTTCATTGCAACCAAATCCAACTAATGACTATCTTCTGTAGAAATATGTTGCAGTGCTTGTCCTAAAGTTGCACTTCACAATTAACTTATACTGTTTGGCCTGTTGCTATCCAGTTATATCCCTGTGTCTGTGTCATGAACCGTTTGTTCTCTCTCCCTCAGTTTTCTATTTCAATAGGTGGGTCTGTTATGTATTTGCTCGTGATGCAGTGCTTGCTCACAGTGCATGGTTACCAAATAAACCCAGGCTGACATCCAGCTTTACAAATATGAGTATATTAAGAAATAATGGAAAACACAGGAATACAGCAAAGCGTAATTGAGGGCAGCTAGGTCGCCTGAACAGCCAGACCTGCAATCATACCCTTCGACATAAGAACATAAGAATTAGGAGCAGGAGTAGGCCATTTGGCCCCTCAAGCTTGCCCCGCCATTCAATAAGATCATGGCTGATCTTCCTGTCTAACTTTACCTACTCGTCTTATCTCCATATCCCTTAATCCCTTTATCCAGAAGAAATCTGTCAATCTCAGTCTTGAATATGTTCAAGGACTGAGCCTCTACAGCTATTTGAGGTAGAGAACTCCATAAATTCACTACCCTCTGAGTGAAGATGTTTTTCCTCAACTCAGTGAGAAAAGGCTGACCCCTAATCTTAAGATTATGAGCCCTAGATATGGTTTTTCCAACCAGGGGAAATAGTCTCCCACTGTCTACTCTGTCATGCCCTTTAATAATCTTATAGGTTTCTATATGGTCACCTCTAATTCTTCTATGTTCTAGATTACTCAACCTATCCTCATAGCTCAAACCCCTCATCCCAGAAACCAACCTTGTGAATCTACACCCTCTAAGGTGAGTATGTCCTTTCTTAAATAAGGAGACCAAAACTGCACACAATACTCTAGGTGCGATTTCACCAGGGCCCTATACAGTTTCAACAAGACTTTCCTAAATTTCTTATATTCTAACCCTTTTGTAACATACCGTTAGCCTTCCTAGTTGCTTGCTGTACCTGCAAACTAACTTTTTGTGACTGGTGTACAAGGATACCCAAGCCCCTCTAAACGCTAACACTATCTAGTTTCTACCTTTCTAGAAAATAATCCGTTTTTCTGTTTTTACTACCTAGGTGAATAACTTCACACTTCCCCACATTAGATTTCATCTGCCACCTTCTTGCCTACTCACCTAGCCTATCTATACCCCGTTGCATTTGTTTTGTGTTATCCTCAGTGCTTACTCTCCCTCCTAGTTTAGTATCATCTGCGAATTTAAATATTTGAAGTTTGAAGTCCTCGTCTGGATCATTAATATAGATTGTAAATAGTTGAGGCCCAAGCATTGATCTTTGTGGCACTCCACTAGTCACATCCTGCCAATCTGAGAAGCATTCATTTATCCCTACTCTCTGTTTTCGTCCTGTTAGCCACTCTTCAATCCACGCTAGTATATTGCCTTTAATTCCATGGGCCCTAATCTTGTGAATCAGCTTTTTATGTGGCACCTTATCGAATGCCTTTTGAAAATCTAAATACACTACAACCACTAATTCCCCCCTATCTAACCTGCTAGTTATGTCCTCAAAAAAATCTAAAAGATTTGTTAAGCATGGCTTCCCTTTTGTAAAACAATGTTGACTGTGCCTAATCATCATCAGCTACTATCAGCTACTGCCCTCAATTATTACCCATCGCATGACTCAAATTCCTTATTGTGACTTGATTGCACAAAGTAAATTATAGGTACAGTGTATATTTAAAAAAAGACATGTTGCTAAATGTCCCTTCACCCTTGTGCTTTGGAAGGGACCCAAACTAAAGCAGCCGTTCAGAAGCTGCACTTTAAAATGCATTTGATTATTGTAGTTTATGGGGAAACATTAACAGAACCCCTATCACCACTGATGGTTGCACAAATTGGCAATGCTAATCTCATGGTCCTAGTTTGGGCAACTCTCCAGAACTGGTAGTTATGGAGATGCTCTCAATTTCCCCAAGAGTCTTCCTCAATCAAAACCTGTGAAGGATGTATCAAACACAGTCAAATAGAGCCAGGTGAGAGAGATATTTTCCTTAACAGGATTATTCCCTTGTGATTATTTCTTGAAAATATAAATGCCCCAGTGTTTTGGAGAAAGTTTGATGTATCCTGTTTAGAATCTCTGTCATTTTCCAATTGTTTTCTCATTTGCTTTCTGGTATGGAGTCCGGGGGACGGGGGTGGGGGAGGGGATCATGGGGAGATGTATTGTAGGCGGAACAGTTTGCCTCTGACTAATTATTAACCTGAGCATGTACTAACCTGCACTTCCCCAGTGAATAAAAAAAACGGAGGCATCCAGAGAAAAGCTGTGCCGAAGGCTGTTGGTTTACAGCCCTCAGCTATTAATTTTAGATTACTAAATGGAAACTGTCACAGTGAGGATAAAACGCAAATAATAATCCTTGCATTTCATATGGCACTTTTCACATCTTCTAAGCATCTCAAAGCACTTCACAGAATATACTGTAGTGAATTGACTATGTATTTGTGGTTAAAACGCAGCAGCCAAATGCGCACAGCAGTGTCCCACAAACAGTCGTGGACTGAGTGACCAAATTATTTCTTTTGAGGGATTATTATCAGGCATTTGGAGTAAGGAAATCTGCCCAAAGTTTCTCCCTGCTTGGAACCAAACCAGGTCTCTCGCTTGGGAGGCGATGACCAGTGAGCTACAGGACCCTGCAAAATGACAACAAAGCAAGGGACTGCAGCAAATTGAATTCATGGTCACCATATTGAATTTTTCAAACAAAATTGCTACCTTTCTACAGTGTGGGACATTGCTATGCATACGTTAACTGCACTTTTGCATGCAAAATACACGATCATTACATTCAGAGCACTCGCCTCGTAAACAAGAGGGCCCAGGTTCGACTCCTGGGCAAGGCAAAACCTTAGGCAAGTTTCCTTACTCCACATACCTCTGTTTACCTAGCAGTAAGTAGGAATCCGGTTAATAATAATTATTATTATTATTAGTCAATTACTGGATTGCTTTACAGGACTAATAAACCCTTTAAAAAAATGTGGCCACTCAATCCACGACTATTTGTGGGACACTGTTGTAAGCAATTGGCTGCTGCATTTCACCCACACAATATACAGTCAATTCACTTTATAATATACAGTAAAAGCTTGGCTATCCAGCACCCTCAGGACCCGACTGGTGCCGTTTAATCAAATATGCCGAATATTCGAGCGGCAAGTTGCCGAAAATACTACACAAAAAATTAACTTATTTTAAAACATACCATATTAATAACAGTCTAAATAATAACAGAATATTGTATGGATACTTACCAATAAAGCATTCCAGCACACTCGGTAAAATAAAAAATCCTGGGTTAAGTCTAATAAGTGCATGTGCGCACACATTGCACGCATGCGCAAAGCCGGCATACTCGCGAGTGTCCTGGATGGCTCCGGTATGAGATCCGGTTGCTGAAATGGTGAATTGTATTGAGAAATACCAGTTGGTTGAGCGTTCCGGTTGGTTGGGTGCTGTATATCCAAGCTTTTACTGTATTATGTCAAGCGCTTTGAAACATCTCGAAGACATAATAAAGCACTATATCAAATACAAAGATTATTATTATTTCCCTGGATCTGGTTCAAACATTTCGAACCAAGTGTTGTAGCTAGTATTTAGGTATGTTTAACAGCTTTGAACAAATATCAACAGTCTTTGCACTGTCTTAGTCAATTAGGGTGTCTTACTTCACCATTAATTCGGCTCAATAACATTTTGAATGTAATTAGCCATTTACTTAAATCAGTGCGAGTGGCCTCCTGTTCTTAAGTTCTCTGAGGAACCAACAGTAATGTAATAAGTGCTGCACGGATGAAGAATGGCAGGCAGTACAAGAATTTAATGGCTTTTAAAATAACATTTAATAAGTCGGCAGGCGACAAGAGCAACATTTCTGATGGAATTCTAAGGACCTTCATTAGAAGGCTCCTGAATTGAATTGCTCGTTGGTCAATTTCATTTTTTTTGCCACAGTGCTCGTTGATATCGACAAGCTGGACTGCTAATAACATGGTCAATGATGCTGTGAAACATTGCTTAGTGTTTTGGATTGTTCCTGATTGTGGCTTGTGGAGATCGTGGCACACATTCGCAGGAGAGCTCGAAAGAGAATTCAAGCTGAACACACCTTATCATGTTCTTCATCATCAAACTGTCAGAAGGCTTCAATGAATACTTTGCTGTGATGTACAACCTTTTGCTGCTACAGGATCAATCAAAAAAATGTGGATAGCGAACTTTTTTCGATTTATTGCAACAATCAGAGCCCAGCCATTTGTGTTGACGGTCTGAAAGTGCTTCTCAGATTTTACTGAGAAGTGCAACAACTGTGTATTGTAGGTTATTGGAGGCCTATAAGGATAATTGATGCCAGAATTGGAAAATGTTCTTATGTTCCTCTTCAGAAGATTTATTGAAAAACAATTGATCATTTCCATCCATGACTGTTTCATAGAATCGTAGAATCTTACGGCACAAAAGGAGGCCATTCGTTCCATCGAGTCCGTGCCGGCTCTTTAAAAAGAGCAATTTAATCCCACTCCCCAGCTCTCTTCCCATAACCACACAAACTTGTCCTCCCCTGTTTGTGGGATACTGCTGTGCGCAATTGGCTGCTGCGTTTCACCCACATATATACAGTCAATTCACTTCACAGTATATTCTGTGAAGCGCTTTGAGACGTCTAGAAGGCGTGAAAAGTGCTATATCAAATGCAAGGATTATTGTTACTGTTTGGCAGTAGAGCGAGTCTTTATCTAATCCTGCGCCAAAACTGGGAGGTCAAGCAAACAATACCTGGCCATAGCAAAACAAGATTGCATTCTCCAATGTGTATGTTCCGAACCTCGATGACCTAAAAATCCATGCAACCTTTTGTATTCTAAGACACTAAATACGAATGAATCTGCACTACCTCAATTTACATACAAGGAAAATGCAATCTGCACATTGTATGAATGGCATTAAATGTCAGAATAAACAACTGAATTTGCACAATGAAAATATTCAGATTATTATTAGCATTCATTTGCAGATGAATTAATTAAAAAAACACACAGGTAAAGCAGCCAGATATTATGATCCTGGTACATACATCATGTTCTAGTAAAACTCTGATAGAAAACTAATTGGCTGGATTGTAATATATGATTGCATTTGTCTAGGATTTCTTTCTCCTGAAAAAGGTTCAACCTGTCAAATAAATTGAAATGCTCGTGCTGTATTTTTATTGAAAGGTCAGGTTCACTTTTTGTTATGTTGTTTCTTTATATGGAACTGTACCATTTTTCTGGCTTTGGGAATTGCACAAACACACTACTAAACCATAAGCATAGCTTCAGTCAATTCAGCTTCTTCAATGTTTCATGTTGCACACATTTGCTCAATATGGGATTGCTTTTCTCATAAACCTGAACAAATGTATTTTTTAAATCATGGATAGCTGGGGATACATTATAAAAGCGTGTATGACACACCATTTATTTACAGTATATTCTGTGAAGCGCTTTGAGACGTCTAGAAGATGTGAAAAATGATCTATCAAATTCAAGGATCATTATTATTCATTTGAGAATTTACTAATCCTTCAACTATACTGTTGTATTTATTTTGCAAAGTGGTAAATCTTTATACTTGCAGTCCCTGAATTGCTTCAGATTCAAGGATCTACTAATTTGGCTACATAAAGGAATGATTTTGCAATTAAAAGTGCTCATTTTTCATATCTTTATCACAAATGGTGATCTTAAAAACAAGCAGCAGTTCACATTACAATATCTGATCAGAGCAACTCAGTATTCACAAGAGAAGCCAACAGCTGCTACATAAGTAAATCCAGATTCCGAAGACCACATCATTTCAATTGTTGTAAATTTTGTTAATATTCTAGATAAAGCAATAACAATCTTTGCCAATGTGGTACCTGATAGGCAAAGCAACTAGCATCTCACACAAAAATGGTCTTTGGTCTTCCTGCGTTGCCAGACATAAGTGTTTTGTTTAACTTCAGACACACGCGTCAGCCAATATTTTAAAAAGACACAGTCAGAACTTTTTTCACCCAACATAATTGAAGACTTTATTGAAGAAAAAAATAAGACAACAAATTTAACCGGACCCCAAGGTAGACAGGAGATTCAAAGAAAACATTTCAATCCAAGTTTGCTAAACTTTACACATTCAACTTTACACAGTTTGAGGAGAATGAAAGAAAGGCAGGTGGACAGTTTAGATAAAGTGCACAGGTTACTTCCCTGGCCACCCTATACAATGTACAATCAATGTTGCAGGGTTCGAAACTCGAACACAATGGTGCTTTATGCCCAAGTCAATGGTGGAATTGTTGTTGTTAGAAAAACACGGATTGAATATGATTCTGAGAACGTTTTAGTTAAAACAAATGGCCAGAAAAGTACTGGGTGCAGATAGCCACTTCATTGTAATTTGCATTGTAATCCAAATCCTTCAATCCAATCCAGCCCCTCTATCCTCAGGAAGTAAACTAAATGTAGACTAATATTTTTTTTTTAGCAGGCAACCATTTACTCCTCTGTTGGAAGTTCGAATACCACTATTATAAAAAGCACTTAAAGACACTTTATATAGATTATGAATATAAAAAGATTCTCTCTGGCCTTTGAGGTCATCAAAATTCCTTGCAGTAGTTTACTCTATTGATTTGACATTTTTGTTTAATCAAAATCCACAAGATATAATAGGAACAATTTGCACTGGGATTGAACCCTTTTTATTCTAGTAGTTTTTTTTAATATAAAAACAAAAAATAAAGCTTTGACCTAAGCCCTTCTTGAAACAGATCTTCCCCTTGCAATATCAAAAAGGCATTAAAAATGCAACATCCCTAAAACTCAACGATTTAGTATCCAGGATCTCTAGACTCCTCTGCACTACCTCCAAGGAATTTAGCACAATTACCCTCAGTAAAGTGGTGGACACTGTGCATTTACTTCACTCCAATCTTCACAGTTGGTTTTGCAGGAAGCCTGCAAGCAATCCCTCTCCACTTATTATTATTAATATTACTGCATGCCTACAGTAAATCTCAACAAGCATGGCTCAAGGCCAGTGGGTGGGTGTCAGCAATCATGAAGAGCTCAGAGCAAATCGAGGCCACCTGAAGACCGAGCGGGAGAGAGAAAAAAAAACTCCCAACACAGGAGAGAGACATGACCAAGTCACTACACCACACCTCACCTCACAGGAAATCCTGATTCAGACCAAACTTTATTCAGGACACGATAATATCAAATGCAAGGCTTATTGTAAAGAGTGGAAACGAGGAGGGGAGAGAGACAGAAAGGTGGTGGTGGTGGTGGTGGGGTGGCAAAGAAAAGATGCTTTAAAAGGCATAAGAGCCCCCAACATATCTCTCTCTGTCACAAGCGACTCTTCTACTCCACCTCACCCCCACCCCACGCCCCCCACTCATCCACTTCCTGTTGCAACCTTTACTATTGCTGTTTAATATGTGAACTATTTAATATAATAATAATAATCCTTGCATTTGATATAGCGCTTTTCATGTCTTCTAGATGTCTCAGAGTGCTTCACAGAATATACTGGAAAGTGAATTCACCGTATATTTGTGGACGAAACATGGCAGCAAAGTGCACACATCAGCATCCCACAAACAATTGTGGATTAAAATGTCCAATTTTAGTACAGTAATAGCCTGTTTATCCGTTACCTGATCAACCGTAACTTCCATATAACCGGCACCTCAAAAAAAGGTCCCCATTCGAATAACCTGATCCTCTCCGGCACAATCGCGGTGGTGCATTTTTTTCCCCTCGTATCGGTAGTTCGGAATGCTGCTACTAGTGCCTGAAGGTGGTGCTGCCGTTTTTTTCCCTCGCATCGGTATTTCGGCTTGACCCTAGTGGAGCCTTAAAGTCGCGCTGCCGTTTTTTTCCCTCACGTCGGCCATTGTACAAGATAGACTGTACTCCAGCACCATGGCTTCAAACCAGGCGTTTACCAGCAAAGGTGATTTTTAGGTGAATAACAAAGGTCTGTTATGATGTCATTATTTAGTCTATTATTAATATGGTGTGTGTTAAAATCAGTTAATTGTTTTTGTGTTGGGTTTTCGGCATCGGATCCGCCCGAATATCCGGCATGTCGTTTAACCGGCATCGGCCGGGTCCTGAGGGTGCCGGATAAACAGGCTTTTACTGTACTGTGTTTTTTTTTTGAGGGATTATTATCAGGCGTGTGGAGTAAGGAAACTTGCCCAAGCTTTCGCCCCGACCTGCCTGGATTCGAACACTGGTCTCACGCTTGTAAGGCAGGTGCTCTTAACCACTGAGCTACAGGACTCCACTCCCATATATGTTTTGCCTCCCCCCCCCCCCCCCCACCTAAACCACTCGCCCCCACCCCCACCTCACGTGCCTAGCAACCCTACCCCCAGACAGCACCTAGTAACCAGAATTCCCCCCCACCCCACCGCGCCCACCCCTCCCCCCCCACCCCCACTTGTTATTCAGCCCCTTCCCTCCTACACCATCATCATGGTTACGAACTCCTCGTAGCTGATCCGCTGGTCGCCGTTGACGTCCGCCTGTTTCATCATCTCGTCCGCCTCCTGCCGGGTCAGCGTGTTGCCCAGGTTCTTCATGACGTGCCTGAGCTCCAGCAGGGTGATGAAGCCGTTGCCGTCCACGTCGAAGACTCGGAAAGCTTCCAGGACCTCGTCCTTCTTCTCGTCCGCCTTCATCTTGTTGGCCATCACCTCGAGGAACTCGGGCAACTCGACGGTGCCGCTGGAGTCGGAGTCCAACCGTTTGAACATGGCCTGGAGCTCGGCTTCGGAGGGCGTGTGGCCCAGCATCTTCAGCAGGACGCTCAGCTCGGCGACGCTGATGACGCCGTCTCCGTCCTTGTCCAACTGTTTGAAGGCGGTGACCAGCTCCAACTTCTTAATTGGATCCATGTGTATTTGCTGCTCCGCCATCTCTTCTTCTCCTCCTCCCCCTGTTCGCTCTCTCTCTCTCTCTCCTGTTGCTGCTGTGAGGTTCCAGCCCCGACCGCCGCCTCTTCACCTGTCGCTCGCTCCGCCCCCTCCCACCAGCGTCACCTAGCAACCGGTCCCCTCCCCAGGGGGAACCCTAGCAACCGGCCTCCATCATCACTCAGCTTCACCTAGCAACCAGCTACCCTCCCATCACCCAGCTACACCTAGCAACCAGCTACCTCCCCCATCACTCAGCTACACCTAGCAACCAGCTACCCCCCCATCACTCAGCTACACCTAGCAACCAGCTACCCCCCATCACCCAGCTACACCTAGCAACCAGCTACACCCCCATCACTCAGCTACACCTAGCAACCAGCTACCCCCCCATCACTCAGCTACACCTAGCAACCAGCTACCCCCCCTTCACTCAGCTACACCTAGCAACCAGCTACCCCCCCCATCACTCAGCTACACCTAGCAACCAGCTACCCCCCCCCCATCACTCAGCTACACCTAGCAACCAGCTCCCCCCCCCCCATCACTCAGCTACACCTAGCAACCAGCTCCCCCCACCCCATGGCAATTAGCATCCAGCTCCCCCCCTCCAACCAACAGCATCTAGCAACCAGCCAGCCCCACCCACCTCCCCCCCCCCACCACCCCAACCCAGGGGGCATCTCACAACCAGCCACTGTCATCACTCAGCTTCCACCTAGTAACCGTCCACCTGCCCTTCTCCCCGGCTGAAGGTCACAGCTCGGGGGAGTGTCTGCCCGCCCGGAGGTGGAGTGTCTGCCCACCCGCCCGCCCAGAGGTGGAGTGTCTGCCTGCCGATATACAATTACCAATATAGCCCGTTTGCCTTTACCAAGACATTAAAGATGGATTTCCTTTCTCCCTCCGAAGCCATTGATGGCGAGAACCCGTTTTTGGAGCTTTAACGAATACCCTTGGAGTCATGATTGGCATTCCAAACCCAAACAGGAGCATCGATCCAACGAAACAATGAGCAATGAAGAAAGAGTGACACACAAAACCTTTTTGACTGTAATGTGAAAAAATTCACCGCACCCGCTCGGGCAGTAATTACAGGCCAATTTGAACCGTGTGTCTATGGAAATTAAAACATAAATTTGTAGTTCAAGTTGATTAAAATTGCTTCAGCTGAGCTCAGGTTAAAAAAAAACTTTTATTTTCTTCTTCCCGGAATCGTTCTCTTCCGAAATGCCTTTATCGAACTCGTCTTCGGCAGTCATCTAAATCCACACGACGGAGGCAATGCATTTATTCTAAACGCAGCGTTTCAATTCCCGTTAATCGCCGGCAATTTGGCATAACAGTCAGTGAGTGCATAATTAAATCCGATAGGTTTGGGGGCACAGGCAGTGAATTTTAATATTCAGTGTGAATTCTTCAGATGCCAACTTACTTCAAAAAATTTCCACACTGCAGCAAACAGTCACAAGTCACTGTGAATGTACTTTTTTTCACTGCTTCAATATGTTCCCCACTTTCCAAATCTGCACCCTCACCCCCCCCCCCCCCCCCCCCCCCATCCCCATTTTGCAAGTGTCTTTGGATAAATAATAGTAATAATCCTTGCATGGAGCACAGTTGTTAGAGCTCTCACCTTCCAAGCAAGAGATCTGGGTTCGATTCCAAGCAGGGATTATGCAAGGATAAAACACAAGGATTAGTATTATTAATTGATATAGCGCTTTTCACATATTCGAGACATCTCAAAACACTTCACAAATTATACCGTAAAGTGAATTGACTGTATATTTGTGGGCAAAACACGACAGTCAATTGAGCACAACAGTGTCCCACAAATTGTCATGGATTGGTTTTTTCGAGGCACTATCATCAGGCGTGTAGAGTAAGGAAACTTGCCCAAGGTTTGTGTGTATAACATGATTGATGATGTAAAAATAATATTTTCACATAGTTAACATATCCTTGTTCCCAATGTCTCCTACAGGATGAGGTACAATCGTGTCAACATTTACTGCTGACACGTTCAAGTTAAAAGGATATGACTAGTGGCATCCTGGAACATTGTAAAGATTGATGTGTCATTATACTTTCTAGAATGATTATTCCACAATAAAGATTTCATATTGTAACATGCAATCATGATGGAGAGATTTAGAGATTTAGAGTATGGCAAGGTTACAATCCTTTCAACCAAAGTTTTAAAAACTTTCATCTTGTTGCCTCAATGGTCTAGTGATCTTCTATCCCTCTTTCCATATCTTTTCTCATCCCATGCTTATCATCAAAAACAATATCTGTGGGAGAGCATTAACTTTTCTGGTTCTAGGCTGACTCCAGCATAATACTCAATGCTTCTGTTTAATCAGATTGCCCAGAGATGCACTTGGTGTTGAATTCCATTGGATGTACAGGGGATGGAAATAATATGTGAGGTGCCTCATATTAATTGCAAACTTTTCTTTGATCAATGTTGGTTTGCCATGTTATACTGTTCAGTCTCTGACCCATTGACTGCTCCCATTCTCACAGGTTTAATGCAATTTTTTTGTCAGGATTACCTCAGAAACCATATTACATACTTTGGGTCTCAACCCCGCACATGAACATTGTTTCATTAGTGAAAGGTTAATTTGCGAGATGTCTTCACCATGTGTAAATGCTGGTGTACACGGAGAAATATTCCTTTTACATCATCTTTGATAATAATAATAATCCTTGCATTTGATATAGCACTTTTCACCTAGGTGCTTCACAAAATGTACTGTAAAGTGATTTTTGTGGGCAAGACACAGCAGCCAACTGTGCACAGCAGTGTCCTACAAATGGTCGTAGGTTGAAATGACCAATTTATGATTTTTTTTTTGCATTCTGACCCTTGGAGTCACGTTGGCCTCAAGCAATTCAATTACATCTGTAACAATAATAATAATATAATAATAATCCTTGTATTCGATGTATCACGTCTTTTAGACATCTCAAAGCACTTCACAATATACTGTACAGTGAATTGACTGCATACTTGTGAGCAAAACAGTAGCATCCTACAGACAGTTGTGGATTGAAATAACCAATTTTATTACTTTTTTTTTAGGGATTTTTATCAGGCGTGTGGAGTAAGGAAACTTGCCTAAGGTTTCACCGTGACCTGTGAGGATTCAAACCAATGTCTCTCACTTTTAAGGCGAGTGCTCTAACCACTGACCTATAGGACTCCACTTTATACTTCAGTCGGCATTCCAAATCCATAAGGAAATCACCATTCCTCAAACTCTGTGACCCACTGCTATTTATACAGAAACCTCACATTTATGAACTTGATTAACCATATTCAGAGAATTCATATGTATGGTACCAAACATAAAAAGAGACAATAAAGGCAAGCAACAAAGAGGTGAGGGCAGAGTTCAGGTAAAGCAGAGAATACAACCCCAATTATTTCCTATTGCGATTAAAACCCATGTGAACCCTTTGGCTGCACATTGATCACTATTCTAACATGGTTCTGGATCACTGCTTCACTCATATCTTCATTTTCTTTCCCCAGTGAAAATAAATTCAGCTTTAATCATAGCAAACCGCAGTATTCTCTCCAAGAATATGCGTCCATTCAAAACTGCACACAATATTCCACGTGTGGCCTATACACACACATATTATTTATATACATATATAAATAATAGGTATACAAGTTTAGGATAACATTGTTTAATTTATAGGCAAATGTCCTCAAGATGCATTGCAGTACTCAATCAACTTTGCTGACATTGGCTTAAACATCGACTGAAAATCTTCAGTGAATGATCAATAACCACACTCAACAAAAATAAAGATCCTGCCAGTGTGAAAGAGATGTAATATTTCAAATAAAGCAACGGGGAATTTTTAGGCAGGGTCAAGATCATCATGAAAATAAATGGTTTGTCAGTCAAACATTCTTGTGCAGCTGCTTTTAGGTGAATCACTGCATTCATATATCCATCTGTATTTTTCCACATCAACACAATTTTGTTCCAATGTGCACATTTCGCCCGTAAAAATTATCTGCAAACGTCTTCAAGACCCTTCAGGGCCCTGTTTCCACACCTCAGCCAATCTTCCCTATGGCTGACTTACAGAAAGCGTGGGAACATCCCTTAATATCACATCCAATACTAAATGTTTCTTCTTGCCCATCAGAGTTGTATCATCCTCTGCCCTCGTCTACTGATATTTTTGTCCAACACATGCAGAACCCCATCAACACTTGTGAGTATCTAAACCAGAAAGAAAGTTCCATGTATGTGACCTACACATTGGAAATTCTTACGTTCACAATAGAATGCAAGAGCGTTCTCTCCACAGAAGGGTTGGAGGTTTGCAAGAACCAATGCTTGGGGACCCCAGAGTATGTAGTTTAACTAAGTAAAACATCATAGTTTGCCTTTGAAAACACTGTCTAAAAATCTTCCCACTGTTTGTCCAGCTAGGACCATTCAATACCCATTAAAGCTTTGGCACACAGGATTAGAAGGCTGGCACAGTAAATCAAACATCTTGCGCTGCATAGTACTTAGCAATACAATTTAGTGTTTTTGCCTTATCTTTTTTAATGACTAGAAAAAGAACTGCTGTAGGAATTTTTTTTAAAAAATCAACCAAAAATGAAAGAACAACAAAGTTGCAGATTTGTGATCAAATGCCCAATTATTGCAAACTCAATTATTTTCACAGTATTAAAAAAAAGTAATTTTACAAACAGCCCTACGGTCATGAATAATTTTGCACCATGAAAATTATACTTCAATTGGAAGTTAAGTAAAATCCGAAATCATTATTTTTAGGACCAAACGTTCGTGAAATTTCAATGTCGGAAACATTCCTGGATTGAATATTTATTGATTTAGAAATGCAATACGAAATAAAGCAACTGAACTTGAAATTGCCATTCCCAACTGATTTTCTATTCCTGCTGGACAGAAGGCTCCAGTAAATGTGTATGTGCCTCCGCATAAACTGGCCTCAGTCCAGTTTGCTGAAGCAATCTGCACATGGACTACTTGCTGATCTGAAGCTGAGCTTTAAACCATACACAGGGGACACAATCTACTTCACTGTTCACCGTCGTGTCGGCAGACTTCATTTGCTCACGTTAATCTCCCACTGAATGCCTCCTCTTTTCTGTCCAGATGGTGGTGTGTTTTTTTGTTAAAAGATGTGGGTGACACTGGCATGATGCCAGCATTTATAGCGTCCTCTTTAAATGCTGCATTGCTTACAGTGACGAAGCTCCCATGAGGACGGTAGGTAAGAATTTCCAGGATATTTGCCTCAGGATAATGAAGGAGTGGCACTATATATCCATGTTGCCACTTACTAAAGGAAAGAACAAGATGCTCTTTCCACCACCACCAGTGTTAGAATGGAATCATGTCATGTTCAACAGACATCTCATGGATCAAAAGGAAAATGACAGGACTGGCAGCAGACTCATTTCTAAGAGGAATGGCTGAATTTGGTCAATAGTCTGCCGTCAAAGCAAAGGGTAAATGGGATGTCCTAAAAATGAGATTGATGCACGTGAAATTTGGCTAGGCTTTTAAAAATCATTATATGCACAGTTGACAAAGCTCTCACTGCAAAAACGATGAACATCAATTTTTTTAAACAACCAGAGCCAAAAATAGCTGCCAGTTTTGAAGACCAATTGGATTAGAAATGTCTCACGGTAGAGTAGCATTAACAGACATTGTTACAATGACTAAATGTGATTCAGCTTTGTATATTTTCTGGCGAGGTTTTAGGCAAAGGCGGGGAATGGAAACAATTTTGTCCTCTCATCGGCATCTGATAATAATAATAATAATCATAATCCTTGCATTTGATATAGCGCTTTTCACATCTTATCGACGTCTCAAAGCGCTTCACAGAATATACTGTAAAGTGAATTGACTGTATATTTGTGGGCGAATCGCGGCAGCCAATTGCGCACAGCAGTGTCCCACAAACAGTCGTGGATTGAAATGACCAATTTTATTATTGTGGGGTTTTTTGGACAGATTATTATTAGGAGTGTGGAGTAAGGAAACTTGCCCAAGGTTTCGCCCTGACCTGCCTGGATTCGAACACAGGTCTCCCCAGCTTGCAAGACAAGGCCTCTAACCACTAAGCCACAGGAGCTCCACAATCTGATAATCTGATGATAGAGATTATCTTGAGGTTAGATGCAGATCCAGTAAAACTCCCTGGGTCGTCGATATATCTTAACCTGACATGTATGTAATTAGAATATATCAGTGATTTTTTAATCCACTTCTAGCATCATCCCTCCAAAAAAAAATTGGTCCTTTCAATCCACGACTGTTTGTGGGACACTGCTGTGCGCAATTGGCTACTGCATTTCACCCACATATGTACAGTCAATTCACCTTACACTGTATTCTGTGAAGTGCTTTGAGACGTCTAGAATAAGTGAAAAGCGCAATATCAAATGCAAGGATCATTATTATTATCCACCATTCTGTACCTTCTCCAAATGAGAGGAATACAACAACAACAAAATCACATTTGCATAGCGTCTTTCACGTCGGTAGGACATCCCAAGGGACTGAAAATGTGTGAAGGGTATCCATAAGACCCTTAGTTTTTGAAAAAGAATGTACAGTACTTAGTATAATACTTCATCACTTCAAAACATCCCAAAGCATTTTACAGCAATTACTATCCACTAGTGATTGTTTTCCTGGCAAAACTGGTAGCCATTTTCCAAATAGCAAGATGCCATAACAGATACTTTGAATAGCATTCAAAATTTGACAAATTGTTATATCCGGTTTTAAGAATGTGCAAAAAACCGGGTTTAAAATTAAGACCGGGATTTAAGAATTTGCATAATTCTGGATGCTCTGAAATGCTAATTAATGGCGTATCTAGTCATGGGTGGAATTTCCAGCCTTAACTCTAACCTTGATCCCTAGGATGGCTACGGTTCAGATAATATGTAATTTTCACTGTAACAAGAATAGGAGTAAACCATTCATCCATCTAGCCTGTTCCACCATATTAATGGATCAAAACTGATTTTTTTTTTACCCCATTTTCCAGCAATTTCGCTATATCCCTTAATCCCCAGGTTTCCTGGTATGTTCGTTTGACCACCAATTGATACCACAACATACATAAACACCACTGTCAATTTAGACCTATACTTTATATGAAATTCACACCTCTTCACCAAAATAGCTGTCTGTTGATATGGACCAAAAGAAGCTCAAAATACTGCGGCAGTGGAATCCATGTTTCATCTTTGAGAGACCCAGTGAAGGCATAATCTCTTGATAGAATAGAAAATTAGGACCTAAAAATGGGCAACCCATCAAACAACATGCTAAATCTACTTTAAATGAAGCTCACTTTCTTGGTTTGCTAAACTAACTAAGGGAGAAGTGTGAAGCTTTGGAAGTAAAATATTTGAAATCATACGATACAAGTTGAAGAAAGGAAATTAATCTTCCAAGTATTCTTTACAAATCTTATCTTGCCAATACAGGATGGTCAGATGGATGACCCATATGTCAAACAAACTATTTTTGCATGTAGCACAATCATTGTCTCTGCTCAGGAAGTTTGTTTCCATGATAGCTCTCTTAATGCAGAAACATCAACCTTCCATTGGTAACATCAACTCTGGATCTTGAGTACATCCTGATAAAGGGAACACAACTGAATTACATTCTTGCTTCTTGATATCTTATTATAGACAGGGTCTGTCCTCAGGCACACTGTGGATAGTGTTGAACTGAAACTGAAAGAATATTCTGTGAAAAATCAAGAGGAAAGCCTTTCTGACTATCTAACATTTACTGATGCACAATCTTAGTGCCTTTACTACATCCCCTCCAGTCAGTGGCAGAGGGGTAGAAACTAATTATCACAGCATGGCTTGTACACTTTGTTAGAAGCAGTTGAGAGCCAAGTTTTAATTCTTTCTTCTGCACGTAGAACACATTTGGGATATTCATTCCGTATGCTTTAACAATTAAGCAAGGCATATTCAGCTCACAGGGCAACATTTGACCCACGTTCTAAGAAAACAAAAGTTTTCCAGTATAATGTAATTATACACGTTGATTTTCCCCCTCTCTGATAAATTTGGTGAGCTAGGGAATTGCCAGAAGTGTTGCTGGGAATAGACTAAAGAAAAGAATGTGAAGTATATTAGAACCGTTTTACATTGAATTTTCCTTTGTTCCTTTACACCTAGTAGCCAGATCTCTCTGCATTTCCAATGTAGAACAGGTGTATACAGCTTGTGTCCATAAGATCAGTGATATTCATTGGATTCGCTTTTCAAAATTAACACTGAATAACGCTTGGAGACGATTCTGTGTTTAAAACACTTGGTGATGCAATTTGGCAATTATAGACAATAATATAAAATGAGTGGTTAATATGAATCGTTAGAGCCAAGAGGCTCCAAAAACCCTGTAATTCTCTCTAACACACCATTTCAGAATAAGGTTTGACCTGTAAGATTCAACTGAGGTACGTTTTTCTTGGATCACGAATTGGGGATATATTGATTGACTAAAAATTCATATTTAAAAAGACATTCTTATTTAAAAGGGCAAGTCAGTGTGAAATTTGTCAATCTCATGTTAATATTTGAGAAGGTGAGAATTATTACTTGGCTATGGGAGATTCAATGGCAATGTATTAATAAATTGAGAAGAAAGGCAGGTAGAAAATGTGTTAGCTAAATCTGTGTGTATCTCAGGCAGATGGAATATAATGAGTTCCCTCCACTCCCTAATGATTTTTCAGACTCTATATTTAAAATAATTCAAAGCAGAGATTTGATTCTCTGACCCTACAATCTACAAAATCCATACATCTTCTAGGTGTCTCAAAGCGCTTCACAGAATATACTGTAAAGTAAATTGACTGTATGTAGGCGAAATACGGCAGCCAATTGCACACAACAGTGCCTCACAAACAGTTGTCTATTGGAGGGACCAATTTATCATCATTTTTTGTTTGAGGGATTATTATCAGGCGTGTGGAGTAAGGAAACTTGCCCAACGTTTCATCCCGCTGGGAATCAAATCCAGGTTGCCAAATTTGTCTCGCTTGCGAGTGCTCTAACTACCGAGCTACAGGACTACTACACTTTACAGTAAAATCCTATCAACAGCTTTGAGAATGTTTGAATAACATGCTGAGATACTACAGCTGATTATACAGCATAATCACGTCAGGATAAAGCTTCACGGTTATAATCCAAGTCTTGTCACTATAAATGTGGAAGCATTTGAGACTTATCGTATGCAAAGTGAGGAGTTTTCCATTTCTAACAGTGTCATAAACACACACACACACACACACACACACAATACACACACACACACACAAAAACAATTCTCAGTATAAGATTAGAAGTAGCAGTGATTTTTCTTCTGAAATTTCTTACAAGCTGCCAAATTTGTCTTCTTTACTAGGAGTGACTTAAGGCTAGCACTGGTTCTGAAACTGGTGGCAATAGGAACTTCACCTCTGCTCACATGTCTGTCTTTGCATACAGATTTCTTTATGCCGCAGTGCTGATGTGCTCAAAGGATCAACATTAACTGGATAACAGTAAGCCTGCAGTAAAGTATCAGCAAAATCCTAAACTTATTTGATGGCGATTTTGAATTCAATTCCCGGGCGAGCTTTCAATACATCTCTATATTTTTTTACAAGGCAAAACAGGGAGAACAGGCATTTTTGAAGCAAATTCACAGATAGTGCAAGCACTTGCAACATAAAGTACAAATTTCACAGTGTTCTAACTACAACAACTTGCATTTATAAAGCACCCTTCACACAGTCTAAAGTCCCAGAGTTACAAAACATTAATAAAAATTATAATAATAATAAACCTTGCATTTGATATAGCGCTTTTCATGTCTTCTAGCTGTCTCAAAGCGCTTCACAGAATATACTGGAAAGCGAATTAACTGTACATTGGTGGGCAAAACTCGGCAGCCAAGTGCGCACAGCAGCGTCCCACAAACAGTCGTGGATTGAAATGACCAATTTTATTATTGTGGTTTGTTTTGGAGGGATTATTATTAGGTGTGTGGAGTAAGGAAACTTGCCCATGGTTTCGCCCTGACCTGCCTGGATTCAAACACAGGTCTCACGCTTGTAAGGCGAGTGCTCTAACCACTGAGCTACAGGACTGCACAACATTATACCGTGGCCTTGAGGAATTGGCGCTCTTGACTCAATAATGTGACCCAATAAATCCAGCAGAAATTAAATAATAATCTGTGAGCATTGTACTTGTCAGGTACATTAAAGTGTTTTAGTGTGGGGGACAAGGTCCTTTCTAAAGCCGTTAGCGTGTACAGACACACCAATGCATTACTGAGAGAACAACCGCAAGAAATGTTTTCGAAGCTCTTGAGTCCTAATTTAAGCTTTGTGCTTGAAGAGTCCAAATTTCTTCCTAGGAGCTCTGCCGTAACATCTACTTAAAAAAATCGAAAGAAAAAAAAAAAGATATAGAGAAAGACATCTTATACAGTCGAAATTGGTCTCCCATGCTGATGGTTTAAAATTCCAGCCTTTATTGACCTTTTTAACCCTATCGTTCTCAATTGGCGAGTAGACTTTGGTCCATGAAGCACAATACAGGCTGGTTCCTGATGACGTTAAAGGTAGCCAAGTATATCCTCGCCTTTCAGATGGAGAAGGATATTTTAGAAACTATAAATCAGTGGCAAAGAAAATGTTCACGCCTCTCTACTGCTGTAAACAGGATTCACCCAAAGCTTTGCTGAAGGAAAAGCATTCCAGTTGATTGATAGATAATAATAATCCTCGCATTTGATACAGCTCTTTTCACATCTTCTAGACTTCTCAATGTGCTTCACAGAATATACTGTAAAGTGAATTGATTGTACATTTGTGGGCGAAACGCAGCAGCCAATTGCGCACAGCAGCGTCCCACAAACAATCGTGGATTCAAATGACCAATTTTTTTTTTTTTTTTGGAGATATTATTATTAGGCATGTGTGTGGAGTAAGGAAACTTGCCCAAGGTTTCGCCCTGACCTGCTTGGATTCGAACACAGTTCTCATGTTTGTAAGGCGAGTGCTCTAACCACTGAGCTACAGGACTCCACAAAGATAAGTGCATCTGGAATAACTCACACATTTATTAAATAGGAATTATTCAAGCTGTACATATTCATAATTATTTGAGCAGAATCACAACTTTCAAACATATGTGAAGCCGGAAAATGACTCTAGGAAGTCTAGGTGGTAATAGATTAATGTATTGGTTGATCAGCAGAAAACACACCAAACATCCATATTTGTTTCTAACCAGATAAAGAGAGATCAAGCACATACTCACTGCTTAGACCAGCTGGATGCAATCAGTCAGTCAGTCATTGAGCACAGACTACTAACCTTTCAAACCACCACAGATTGACTCGTACTCACATTGTCTAGAACAGCAACAAATGCGTGCCCACCACAAAATTAGCTTGGATCATAGCAAACATACAGGATGTTTATCGGGTTGATCCCAAAGTGCAAACAAAATCAACCACCAGGGAAAGAAAATCGAGATTTATCATTCCCTTCTCCCTCTGCCACCAGACAGCACAGACCTCAATTTTGTTTTAGAGAAAAAACATTAAAAACGCTTGTTGTTGCCAGCCTCATTGACGGTATATTTTGCAACATCATGTCTTATGAGAAGAGCCGAATGACAATAAATGGAATCCATAAAGATTTGGCAAGGTTTGTAGCAAGGTCTGTAGCTCAGTGGTTAAAGCACTCGCCTTACAAGCATAAGACCTGTGTTCAAATCCAGGCAGGTCAGGGCGAAACCTTGGGCAAGTTTCCTTATTCCACGCCTAATAATAATCCCTCCAAAAAACTGTAATAAATTGGTCATTTCAATCCACGACTGTTGTGTGACACTGCTGTGCACAATTGGCTGTTGCATTTTGCCCACAGATATAGTCAATTCACTTTACAGTACTGTATATGCTGTGAAGCGTTTTGAAACGTCTGTCTAGAAGATGTGAAAAGTGCTATAACAAATGCAAGAATTATTATTATTTATTACTATAATATTTACTATGCTATGGAGCAGAACAATATATTGCATTTATATAAAGAGAGTAACCAGTAGATTTCAATACAAGTCAAGTCAATTTGATAGATTTCTTTTGCAATCCTTTCTGAAGCATATTTCCACTTCATTTGAAAAATCTGTCACCTTCTTATGTTTTATCCAGTCAGAGAACATTGTACAATGGCCAAACAATTTTGTTGGTCAATCATAAGCCCCAAGAACAAAAGTGTGTCTGGAAGCGAGATATGGCTTCACTTAGTGCCATTTCTTTACCTCGGTCAGGCAAACTGTCTGTCTGAAAAATCCAGGAGCCAAGTTATGTTTCTGAGGGAACAAATACTGTAATAGTATTTGCTGAAGAACAAAGGAACATCAATGCATTTGTTTTAAATGATCTATTAACCTTCAAACGAAAAAACTGGAAGAATTTGGAATAAAAATGCTCAGTTGGCCCAAGACTTCTTTTGGCTTGTCTCAATTCTTTTTTCTGAGAAAACTCGTCTCTTCAATGCATTTGTATTATTTGCCTCAATAACTTATTCCAGTGTTGGAAGAGAATGTTCTTTGGCACCTGTTTCCATTAGTATGTTGTACGTGACTGTTCGTTCCATCAAAGAACAGAACATAACAGAACCACATTGTCCTACTCCCAAATTCTCATCTATGGTTCCTGCTTTTAACAACAATATTTGTATATGATGTAACGCCTTATCATGTCTTCAAGACGTCTCAAAGCTCTTCACAGAATCTACTGTAAAGTGAACTGATTGTATATTTTGTAAGGTTAGTACACACAGGCTAACTTCTGTTGCTATAAAAGCAATTCACCTAATTAAATGTATTTCCAGTGTACTAAATACATCTAGTGACATGTGAAGAGTACTATACTTGGTCTTGGTCACACATCAACACAGCGGGGCAAACATTATTGAGCAAAAATGACTTCCAAAATTAACTTTAAACTCTAATTCCCACAACTGCGGAGCACAATTCAACGGCTCTCACTTTAAGCTCAACCTGTAAGTCAAGCAAACAAACAGGGCATAGAAGTGGTGTCGGGGGAATAGAGCAGCAACTGGCTATTGCTCTGTGACCTCACACGGCACATATATTGCTCCCTGGGTCTATTCTAAACACTAGAAGCTGCTGTAACCTGGTTCTTTATTTGCATGAAAAATGGTCGGACTCTTCTTGTATGTCAATAGGTGCCCCCCTCGGGTTCTTGAATTGGTTTCAAGTGCATCACAGCAGCTTCATTTAACCTTAAGCCCCGTCACTATTGATCTTAGCAGGAAACCTGGCTGAAGAAGATCTAACGCTGCAGAAGGCACTGCACAGAATGGTTGGCTTCGTGACTGGTGGCTGGCTGTGGGATCAAAGAATAGATTTCATTCTTTTCCCAGAGGCTGCAGGATTCAAAATAACATCCTTCTACTTCATTGCCAGTTGATTAAAATAATTTCTGCTTTCAAACTGATCTTGTGACTGTAAAGTTTTCTTTCCTTGTAAGACGCCTTTTCTGTTATCCATTTTTCGCCTCCTATCACAATTTTCCACCGTCACTTAACACAATCTATGCTTTACGCATTAATCATGGATATCTGAGCATTTCTTTCAGGGATAATTTTACAGCTGGATGTTTCAATTCAATACATTCTGTATTTCCAATACCAGTTGAGACAAAGTGTGGCTAAAAACAATAATTTGAATTTCTGTAGTACCTTTTACTTCAGGAGAATGTCTCAAAGCACTCTAAAAAGGTAAGAGTGGGAGCCTGAGGTGGAATGGAAGTGGCGTTGGACTAGTGCAGAGATATTCAAAGGGACAGGTCTTTGGGCTGGTTTTGAAAGCAGAGAGGAAGAAGGATGGGGGAGGGATTTTGCAAGAGAGTGTCAGAGGACAGGGGTGACATGGCTGAAAGCTCGTCTGCTACTAATGGGGTGAAAGGGGGTATGAGGCAGAGTTGGTACAGTGTAAGGAGGAGAGTTAGTTAGTATCAAGGGATATCACAAGGCTACATGGGGGCATTTGAGTGCAAGGGCAAAGACCTTTGTGGAACTGATTAATGATGGGTTGTAGGTCTCGTGAAGCCGAATGCAGGAGAGGAGGCAGGCTGCAAAGTTGACCTGTTGACAGACTGTATACGATAAATAAAATGGATCATGTTTTGCAACAGCTTTTGATTTTTATATTTTAAAAAAGTTACAACTCTTTGATTCTTCACTTGGCTCCAATGTAATGTTAAATTCTCTTTTATTTTTGTTTCATTTACCCAATGCTCTGCAAAATCTATACCTGAATGATTTTCTTTTACATCTTGTAATGTAAAGTTTTTTTTTGCCACAGACCCAGAAAGCACAAAGCAATTTTTATTTTGCACAGTAAAGGAGTGTATTGTCCTGAGTGTATTATCCAGAATACAGACAATAACCAATATTATTTTGTTGCCTTCGCTGCTGCACACCCTGCTTGGTCAATTCCATTGTAGAACTCATTCCACCACTAATCTACAATGAGAAAGTATTGACGTTATTATGGATCAATGAAGCAGAAAAGGATAAATCTGTAGGAGACAAACATTTTCAACGCGCTGACTGAACTGAAAAATTGTGTTCTTCAAAAAATAAATTCCATAACCTGCATTCAAATTTCAGCTTTAAAACACAATTTGCATTTTCTGGCAAATTATCCACCACATCTCTTGCAAATCCAATTGTCAGTTGACTTGCCAACATTGGGAAATGGCCCCGGCCTTAACAGATATTATTATTTTTTTAAAAATAACACTGAGCACATAGGCAAAGAGGACTGTTTTTGTGTGAGATTGGAAGGTAAATGATTGAATCTGCATTGAGAAACACATTCGCCAACTGAAATATTTCTGTTCAATAGAGCCACAGTTCTCAAAGGATTACTGTTCATGCAATCTACCGCTGAACATCTGGATTACACCACTCAGTTTCTACAGAGATCAGAACTTTGTTCAGGAATGGTAGTACCAGTCTTAGCAGCACACCTTAGCACTCTGAGACGCCTACCCTGCTGGAGGGCGCTATACAAGGGCAAGTTGCTGACGATCTTCAAATTGGATAACAATTTCACGCTGCTTAATGTAGGTTTTTCAGAACAACAGTAGGGAACAACTTTCAACAGCCCTCTTTGCCTTTTCCTCGTCCATCCTCACCCACCCCCATCACCATATCTAGGACAAACGTAAGCGGATTCCCTCACAAACCCCAATGTCTTTCCATCTACACATTCAATAGGCACGCAACCTGCTTGCTGTAGAACACCAGTGATTCCACCCTAGGTCAGGTAATCTGCCTCCAATGGTATGTACCAACATGCAATCTAAAGAGCTGATAGAACTCATTCCATGCGGGCCGGATGGATTTGATTGAGAGGAGGCTTTTGGCATTCAGAATGGGGTCGAGGAGGTCAGTGCAAGATACTTTCGTGAATGACAAAATGTGAAGCACAGTTCGAAGATTGCACTGATGGAAACCATCAAACTTCTAAAAGGTTCACAGAATGTGTTCGTCACACAGGAGCTTTCTTGAACACCTTACACTTATTGTGTTCCATCAAGTGTCTCCGTTTAACTTGGGCAGCTATGATTTATTTGAACAACACCACTGATGCTATTTTGTAGGGGAAAAAATCTGGTTGGGGAAAGTGTAAAGTCATAGGTCTGAAATTACCATTCAGTTGCAGATTACGTATCTGTTAAATAACTAAACTGATTTCACATCTGCGTTTCTGTGCAAGATTTTTCTGTTTTCTTATAAATATGCACAATGATGAAATTCACAAGTCAGGAAATTCATTAAAACTGTCTATTCATTCATATCTATTCATAAATAATCACATCTTCTCCAAGGCTAAAGCAGCAACATCATGCATATCTTTAAATCATGCATATGAATATACATTATTTAACAATATAACATATTAAATATACAAATATATAATATGTATCATCTTCATGTGGAGTAGTGTCTCATATTACATCTAAAGAGATCAGTTTTCTTTCTCTTACAAATAGCTTCTCCTTCAACAACAATTAATTACAAAGCTTAAACTTATCCAAGACCTAAGTAGAACTTTCTTCCATGATGAGTAGTGCACAGAATGGAAGAGAAGGTTTGGCATCTGACAGGTGATCATTGTTCACCTGTCCCCAGTCTCTCTCACTCAATTATAACCTTTTCTATCCTCTTCAGTGTTAAATCAATACTGAGATTTCAGATCCTAAACTTACTACAGTACCTTCCAATAGATTGTTTCACATGCTCGCTTCTTCTCCAAACCTTCAGTGTTGAAATCAAAACTCTCACCAGTTCCTATTCTGTGCAGTCCTGTAGGTTAGTGGTTGGAGCACTTGCGTTGCAAGCGAGAGGACCTGGGTTCCATCTCCGGACAAGACAAAAGGTTGGCAAGTTTCATTACCCCACACACCTCTGTTTAGTAGCATTAAGTAAGAGCCTGATTGTTAGTCGTTCGGGGGATCGCTTTTCTCGGATAAGAATCCCATTTAAAAAACGTTAAAAAATGATAAGTTTGGTCACTCCATCCAGGACATTGGACATTGCTGTGTGCAACTGACTGCTGCGTTTTGCCCACAAAATATACAGTCAGTTCACTATACAGTATATTCTGTGAAGCGCTTTGAGACATCTCGAAGACATGATAAAGCACTATAATCAAACGCAAGGATTATTATTTATTATTACCCTGTGATTTTCTCTCCTTCATGACCTAAATAATCCAGAACTCTTTACCTCCTCAATCTTTTCCTCGCTCACGCATTTACAAGCAAATAAAATCCAAACTCATTTCCCCCAATCGCTGCTTCTGGACTTTGCTCGTTCCGTGCCTATTCTTCAAACCTGACAGCTTATTGCACATTGGGACTTAGCTTCCATCAGGGCTCTACACTATTTTTTTTGTTGGCATTACCTTTTCCATCAACAAAGACTGAAAGCATCCTAGCATATTGCTCTAATTCCAATTCATGTATTGATTTTCCTTGTTTGAACTGTAACTAGACAGTCAAATAATTTAAGGCTTTATCTCAACATGACCATTGTCACCTGGTAAACTTTGTAAACAGAGGTACCTGCTCTAAATCAATACGAACCCTGTTTTGCTGCTCATATCCAACAGTATTCACAATATCAACTATTAGGCTGAATCAACAGCTCTGAACACTGGGAAGAAGTCAATGTGTGAGACTTCGGATGCGGTAGTTTCTATCTATAAGGAACACAGAAACAGGAAAAGGTAATTCAGTCTCTTGAGCATATTATACCTCTTTATTAGATTAAGAAATGGTCACTTTAATTTAAATTTTAAGTTACTTTTTTAAAAAACAATTAAACCAACAGTATTGTGCAAAAATTAAACAATTTGATCCTTAGAAATCTTAAATAACATTTCCTTTAACAAAAGGTCAAATATCCAGTGGTCTGACCTTTAATTCAAGGCATATAGTAATACATGTATATGTACAGTATTGTACATATATAATACCTATGACGCTCCATTAAAATCTAAATTCCACCTAAGTCAACAACATAGCAAATTCGTCTACTGATACAGTACAGTACTTTGATTGTAGTAGATTTAAGAACCAAGCAGCAAAAAATGTTCACAATCCGTTACATTTGTGATTTGTACCCCAAATTGCTAATTTCTCTCTCTTATTCTCTCTCTGGACAGATTAGCAAAAGCATTGTGCGCAGCAAAGGGTTTGAACAGTTTGGAAGGAGCGAGTTGGATAACAGAATGAAAGGGATAATTAACTGGCACAGATGCTGCAGTGAAGACCACTTTAACACTTTGATGTCAAAGCGAGTTCCTCTGGACCTCCAGCGCAGTGGGGGATTGTAAATGTGCCGGTTCTGCCTTTGATACAATGTTCTGTTGACTGCACACAGCAAGTCATAGATTGCCATAGAGCTGAGGGAGACCACGTATATATGCTTCAGACAACATGCTCGGAGTGCTAAGCAGTTATGATTGATATATTGCTGGGCTTTGATACTAAACCCCGACTGCAATCTGAGGAGCTCTTTACAGTATTAATATGAATACAAAATCAGCCAAAAATCTGAAATAGTTTCCATTACTTATTTCACCCTTTCCGTTTCAATCCCCTTTGCATAACAAACTTCAAAATTCACACACAAAAATCATCAGTATGGGGATAGCTTTAGAATAGGTAGCTGTTGCAGGACAATTACAATGGGACAAACCATCCCTTCTGTGCTGTAAATTCACGATTCTAGGTCAAGCAACCTCATAAGAAACAAGACATCCAATCTCTGGGCTGCAGAGTTGCACGGGGTGGGGAAGGGAAGAGTCTGCAAGCTTAAAGAACACTTCACAAGACTGCCCGCAAACACAATTGATCTGAATTAACAATAATATTGCATCTGCCTTCATTACCAGGTTCCTTCGAGATATTATCGAGTTCAATCCAATTCAATGGCTCAGGTTTCAATAACCCTTAGAAAAGATCATAAGAGCTGTTCAGATGAAGAGAGTCCCTCAGTCCATTTGATCTCATCCACCTCCAGGATACTCGTCCTAACGTCCTCCAATTATCAAATCAGCCTTTTCCTTGACCTTAAACACTCACTTACTTTCTTCTCATCATAAATGTTGCCTGACCTGCTAAGAGTTCCCAGCGACTTCGGTTTTAATTCTTGAATGACTCCAGCAACATGACTCCACCACTCTCCGGTAACCTATTCTAGTTGTTAATTACCCACGTAGAGTCCTGTAGCTCAGTGGTTAGAGCATTAGTTTTACAAGCGAGAGATTTGAGTTCAATTCCAGGCAGGACGAAACCTTGGCAAGTTTCCTTCCTCTACACGTCTAATAATAACCCCTCAAAAATAAACAATAATAAATTGGTCATTTCAATCCACGACTGTTTGTGGGACACTGCTGTGTGCAATTGGCTGCCATGTTTCGCCCACATATGTAGTACAGTCAATTCACTTTACAGTATATTCTGTGAAGCGCTTTGAGACACCTAGAAGACTTGAAAGCGCCATATCAAATGCAAGGATTATTATTAGTTAAAGAAATATTTTGTGGTGTCATCCCTGAAACTGCCCTTTGCAACCAAGCTAGTGTGCCCTCCTTGCTGCTGTGTTGGCATATCTGAGAGTATTGTTCTGGGTTTACTGTCTCAATCTCCTTTAAAATCTATATACAGTAGTTGGATACACTCAGGACACTTTATGCAAGTCATTACATGATGCTTGACTTCTTCATGTTCCATTTCATTTCTTAGTAGTTGTTCCCACAGAAAGAAATCTAAAGCTTTGTGTGCTTTAGATTTGTATTTTGTATTTTCTTAAAGCCTGTAGTTGTGGATTTGGTCTTTAGCCTACAACATTATGGGCAACGCAAGGAGACTTAACTTGTACAGATCAAGACATTGCCATGATTGAGTGGTCATAAATGCGAGCAGTGTAAATGGCATACAACCATCAGTGTCTAGCTGCTTTCCTTCAGTTCTCCAGATGAATGGATGTTAAAACTGACACAAGCAAAGTAAGTTACCATTTAATGCTTAGAAGCAAAGCCTCACCTTTCAATGATCTTCACCCAGAGTGATTTTTCATAGCTACCAAGGCGCTGTGACAGGCCACATAAATTAGAGGTGGAGTGCGGGCCCATTTCATCATAAACCTGCTAAAGATTGATATCCCTTCAAGTCCACTCATATTATCTTTGGTGAATAAACTTATTCATTCCTAATCTTGCGCGAGTTGATTATTCTAATCGCTCCCCAGTAAAAAAAAAATCTCCACGCATCTGTCTTTTTTGAAAAGGATTGTCTTGATTGGAATTATTATCAACTGCTGGTTCTACAATGCCCTTGAAAAATGTATGAATTTCCACAGCCTATCCTCAAAACCCATCCATCAAAGTCTATCCGGGTAGTATATGCAAATTGCGCATTGTTCGATTACACAATTCTGTGACTGGCACTCCATCAAATAAAAACAAAACACAGGAACTTGATGTGCATTCATCAACATGTGTTGCCTTGAGTCAGCTAGTTTGTACTATTCCATCAAAAAACAGATATAAAGAGCATGTGAATAAACAAATCCACTAAGTACTGCACCTTAAACAACTGGAGCCTCAGTCAAACATGACACTTTGAACCAGCTTGTTTGTTCAACTAAACCAATGACAACTCCTTAAAGCAGTTCCTTTAGCTGAAATCAACACGTGTTAACTCAGTATACCGCTGATCTAAAGCACTGTGACTGGACCCATCAAAAAAAAAACATTGGGACAAATGAAAGCATGGATTTTAAATATCAGGGAATCTCATTTGAGGAGATAAAACAGCAAATATAAAATATTCCCAGAACATGTTTTTTTAAATTTACACAAGATCTTCAGGGAACCTTTACTGGGTCCCATTTACTATAAGAGAGTAAGTGAACGAAATGATCTGTATTGGAGATCAAGCACAATAGGTTCCAGCAATTTACACGAACAAGGCCAATGTACTGTACATACAGTCCAGTCATTTGACAAGATTAATCACCTGCAACAAATGTCAAACGTCATCAAATTTTCTATTTGCACACCCCTCACCTAGCACTCTGTGCAACCACTCTAGTAATAAGAATCCTTGCATTTGATATATCAATGTCTCAAAGCACTTCTCAGAATATACTGTAAAGTGAATTGACTGTATATTTGTGGGCAAAACGCAGCAGCCAATTGCGCACAACAGTGTCCCACAAACAGTCATGGATTGAAATGACCAATTTTTATCATTGGACGTTTTTTTTTGGACAGATTATTATTAGGCATGTGGAGTAAGGAAACTTGCCCAAGGTTTCACCCTGACCTACCTGGATTCTTACACAGGTCTCAAGCTTGTAAAGCGAGTGCTCTAACTACTGAGCTACAGGAGCTCCACAATATGAATGAAGCTAACAGTTGGACCATGATGAGCAGACCCAGAAATCACTTCACCTACAGGAAGCAACAGTCTCATTTCCACTGCTCCTCCTTACAGGTGAAGAACCTCAGGAAGTATTCATTGCTGACCAGGTTGGCAGGAAATGTGGTAAGAGGCCAGGGCACTAGACTCATTTAAAAAGCATCTTGATGTTGCGATGGGTAAGTGGGAGGGTAGGTGTTCTGAAAGGATGATATCAGATAGGTCGAGGGCCCTTCTTTATCCAAACCGATATTAAAAATAATAATAATAATACTATTGAGATCTTATGAGAACACAGGTCAGAATCAGCACCCTCTAGTGGAAGGGAACCATGACTGTTGTGGAAAACTTGCCCTCGGGGCTGGCAAAGTTAAATTGAAATAATCCAATGATAATAATCCTCACATTTGATATAGTGAGTTGCCACATCATCAAGATGTCCCACGGTGCTGCACAAGATTCACTGTAAAGTGCAGACAGTGCCCAATGACGGCCAAGAGTGAAAAACAAGGAGTATTTGAGGGAATTCCCAGTAAAAACGGTTACGGAAGGCCTTTGAAAATTTGAAAAGTTCGATATTTTATGCTTTCAAGTCTTCAAAGTGTATATCTCGATGAATAAGAGCCTGTTCATGTCCAATAATGAAGATCCATTCAAAACAGATGCATTTAGAGATTTATTTTGTCTTAAAAACATTAACTCAAGCTAGGTGGAATTCCTTTGAGAACCACAAAAACAGTGCACAGTCTAAGTTAAGTGCCAAGTCATATATCATGAGAAAGATACGGAAGAATGCCCTTCAGCCAGTTTGATCTCGTTCCTCCACAGCAAGCTTCACCCTACCGTCTTCCCATTACACGTCAAGCTGTTTATATATTATGTTGCTCTGCTGGAAATAGACAGATTTCATTTCAACTAATTCCCTTGTGGTTTCATTGGCACCGTTGCCATGTCCAATGATGGTGGAACATTCCATCTGACAGTGAATTTTGGCTCAGATGGTAAAGCTTGGAAACAGATTGATTTGTGTCCCTTTCTGTTCTAAAGAAAAAGATTGCTGTCCCTTAACTGTTCACATTCAGCTTGTCCCTGGCCAGTGGCCAGATTGTGTTAACCACAACAGGACTGAAAATACACAACACGCTGGGACGCTCACAAACTTTCAGGACCCAAACTGTGAGCTAATCAAATGATGTCCAGCCATTCCGAGAGCTGGTTAGTTCCATTATTTAATCACTGGACTGAAGAAGTAGAGGGCATAGGGCACCATTTCCTTGCACTTTGGGGCACCCAACATCAGATGACCAACAATTATTGCACAATCTCATGAAGTGGGACCACCTTTACCGAGGTCTCTATTCTGACTCGGGAATAATAAAGTTATCAATGTCATGTGCAGCTGCTGTTGATGTTGATGTTGATGTTTTTTAACCGAACCATAGAGACAACTCCAAAGATGGTTACAGAATATAGCGCAAAGATTATGCAAAGAATTGAATCAGATTGTACAGTAAATGCTTTGGGATGAAAGCAAATTATATTCTTTGGGTATCTGAAAATCTCAATCAGATACCGAACACGTTGTCCCAACAACTGGACCCAATAAACTGACTCAAGGTCAACATCTCCTGCAAAGTTTGACACAGAGTCCATTACTTATCTGAATGTTAGATATAAGGTTCTCACAACCCTCGCTGAAGAACCATCACTCCCTTGGCTCATCTACTTAAACTGTCTTTGTTGGCTGGCATTGCCCATGCAAGTGGAAAGCATTGAGCACTGTGCTTAACCCCGATCTGCCAGTTATGTCAGGCACACGGAAATCAATGGACTTAGCTGTATCTGAGCTCTTGTAATAGTTCCTGTTCACAACAACCCGCCAAGTTGACTCTAAAACAGATTAGTTAACATGCAATCAATCCATTGTGAACTTAAAAGGTCCAAATGGGTTGGATAAGCTTTAGTTTTTTTTTAAATAATGTCTCGCTGCCCCATTCATTGCATCCTGCAGAAGAACGCAGGGAGACAAACAGGCTAGCAATATGGGCAGACAGGTGGCAAATGGAAGTTTAATGTAGAAAAACGTTAAGTAGTTCACTTTGGCAGGAAAGTTAAAGATGCTTTCTATAGTTAGACTCTAGATGGTAGGAACAAATATCTGGTGATTCAGATCCACAAATCTCTAAAGGTAGGTACAAATGTAGATAATGCTATAAAATGGCCGATAGGACCATTATTTCTAGAAGAATATAAGTGGAGTCCTCACTTTAGTCCTCACTTAGAGCACTCACCTTGCAAATGAACCTGGGTTCGATTTCAGGCAGTGCACAACCTTGGCAAATTTCCTTACTCCACACGCCTGACAGTAATCCCTCATTATAAACAAAAAATTGGTCACTTCAATCTACAACTGTTTGTAGGACCCTGCTGTGCGCAATTCGCTGTGGCATTCCACCCACAAATAGATAGTCAATTCACTTCACAGTACACTCTGTGAGGTGCTTTGAGATGTCTAGAAGTCAACAACAACAAACAACAAAATTACACTTGTATACGCCTTTCACGTCAGGAGGACGGACGTCCCAAGGTGCTGACATGAAAACCGCTATATCAAATGCAAGGATTAGTATTATAATAAACATGAGGAGGTAGGTATGGTAATTCAGATTCCATGCCAGTACTATCATGGAATTGGGAATTTGAGTAAGATTTATGGAAAGGGTTGCTTTTTATGAACAAAGCATTATTAGTGTGGGATAGTCAGTCGCTATAAGAAGAATCAAGAGAACCAGGTGTGACTTTACAAACTGAGGCAGCAGCATTGAGAACTTTATCCTTCCTTTTGATTCACCCCATTGTTTCTATTCATTTCAAGCAAATTACAAAGCAAAGGATGGTGACAGATTGGTGTTATGTGGATGTTGCTGGCCAGCATTCAACCTTGGAGATGGAGAACCATTGAGAGTGAAAATTGATCCACAATAATGCGGCTGTTGCTTGTTCTGGGAAAGGAGTGAACTTGATGGTCACAATGGTTGCTTCTAATCCTGTGATTTCTCGTCTTCTCACTTGCTTGAAATGAACCGTTCAAGATGTGCAAACTCCACCATTGCCACCTGCTGGCTATCGAGGTACATCAAGACCGAGGACCTTCGCTGATCCACTGATGGTTCTGAAGGGTTACACCTCTATTTGCCTCATTCTCTACTTTACCTCAACAACAACCCTTTGAAAATTCAAACTTTACATCTCTGAATGGACCTTGGATCCCATCTTCCTATCTCCCCTAGGGAGTGGAGTCCTGCAGCTCAGTGGTTAAAGCATAAGCAAGAGACCTGGGTCCTGGGTTCAATTCCAGGCAGGGAGAAACCTTGGGCAAGTTTCCTTAGTCTACACGCCTAGTAATAATCTCTCAGAAAGAAAACAATAATAAATTGGTCATTTCAATTCACGACTGTTTGTGGTACACTGCTGTGCACAATCGGCTGCCACATTTCGCCTACAGATATACAGTCAATTCACTTTAAACATATTCTGTGAAGCGCTTTGAGACATCCAGAAGATGTGAAAAGCGCTGTATCAAATGCAAGGATTATTATTATTATTATTTCTCACTTCGCTCGAGATTTCCCGTTCCATCTTTGGCAAAGTGTTTCCAAACCAAACCCCCACCACCCACCCCCCTCCACCACCTCCCAATTTATGAAAGGTGATCAAGATCAAGTGCTCAAATGTTCCACTCTTTTAGGTGCTAATGGGGCTGATGTGTGTTTCCAGCATTCAAGACATGTTTTACCATTCCATCTCCTTACCTATTGATCACAACAGTAGAAAGAGATCACCAATTGGTATGGATGTGCAACGCCAATAATGTGCTCAGTCACAATGTGTCAGGAAGATTCCAACAGCACTGTTATGGGCCCAATTACACAGAGGGAGATTCAGACATCGAATTCATTAGCCCAAGTTGCTATTGAAGCCCAATCAATTAGGCTATAGCAAAGAGAATTAGAAGAATAAAGATAGAGGAGAAAATGAACAGAGGAATGAGACTGTGTTTAATGGTTACTCTGCAGAGTTAGTAATGGTACAGGCAGGATGGGCCTAAAAGCTTTCTTCTGTGCTGAAATTTGTATCATTTATTTCTGGAATAAACCCATCCAAATCGGCAGGATCTATACAAGGCAATGTTCCTCCATAGTTTTATTCTATCTCTGCTGAACAGTCTTGGTCTAACTTGTGCCAAATCCAATTGTTGCAGGAAAATATCAAAACAGTTTCTAGATGGCTGCCAGCTAGCTGCTGCATCTCAAAGGTTATTATTATTATAATTACTATCAAGATCAAAACCCACAACCATCAATTGTCCTTTTCCTCAATGTACTCGAGTGCAGCAACCACACACAATCCAAACAAACGTGGTAACAAACTCAAGGTACAGTTCCACTTCTTTGGAAGTGAATCAGTCATTTCTGTCCAAAGTCATTTCCATTATCTCACGTTCATCTTCAGCGTTGACCCTCCAAACGCTTTTCATGCTGATTAGTTTCAGAGCAGCTGACTGCTTAATTTTACGTTTTTTTATCTGTCCCTGTACCCATTCTAATCTTACCTCATTCCTGCATGGTTAGCACTGTTTAATAACATTTACAGTTTGTTAAAATAAAATGACTGTGATGAATGAGGCTGCAAGTCCCAGTTATTGCACAAGAGGACAGGTTCCGAGATTTCATTTGAACTGCTGCTTATTATATTTCACAGTTCAGAAGGCAATGCCGTCACCACCAATTATCCCTGGACGCTTCCAAAGCCAATTTCCCTATTTCACTTCACCTGTGATTCTGTATTTAATAATGGAGACCTTCTAATCCCTAATTATTGTCTCATCATTGATTCTTACTGGAAAATAAGTGTTATTTCCCAATTGTCTTTTGCCCGGTAGACATGACAATCTTAGTCTGGGTGAGCATATTCATCTACGAAAGGTCAGATTGGTTGTCCAATATTGTTCAGGATTTAACAGCCCTCAGTCTACTGAGCTTCCACCCCATGACTGATTACATTACTCTTTCCCTAAGCAGGGCTTTGCTTTCACCAACCAGTCAATAAAAACGTTGCTTTGTTTTTATCTGTGAAAACTCAATAGAAAATTTGGAGGAATTGTATTTGTCTAAATAGCTACATAATCCCACAAAATATGTGTGAAAATAAAATGTTGTTGTTGTTGTTGACTCAGTATCTTAAGAAGTCAGTCAAATCCAAGTGGTTGACTCCTGTGGAGTCCTGTAGCTCAGTGGTTAGAGCACTCGCCCTACAAGCATGAGAACTGTGTTTCGAATCCAGGCAGGTCAGGGCGAAACCTTGGGCAAGTTTCTCGCATGTATTATTAGGTGTGTGGAGTAAGGAAACTTGCCCCGGGTTTCGCTCTGCCTGGAAACGAATCCAGGTCTCTCACTCGCAAGGCCAGTGCTCTAACCACCTAGCTACAGGACTCCATAAATGATAGCTGATACATTAGTATGGGGGTCAATTTAGCTAAAAGCCCTGTAAGTCAAGGGAGTCATTTGAGAAGTAGAGACCACTGAGTGTATCAATAGCGTTATCTCTCACATGTAGTTGTTTGGTGAACGTTCAGTAACTAACTGTGTTTCCTCTAAGATTTTTATTCAGGGAAAGGACGGAAACTCACTTCAGCCTTATCGGATCAGAAATGATAAAGGGAGAAACAAAATGACTGCAAAGGGGTCATTTTTATGCAGATAGTTGCGATAAAAAGGTACAAACAAAATAGCTGAAAGCAGAAGAAATAAACAGAGGGTTGTGCAGCAGCTGCAGTTACACAATAAATCAATAGCACGTCTCCTACGGACAATATCCACCTACACAGCAGAAGTAAATAGCTTTTAAAAATCCTAAACATGCTTCTTACAGTCGATGCAGATTATAGCTTTGTGAATCTTTCCAACACAGCTGACTCCAACTGTTGCAGTATCATGGAACAATACTGGTTAATGAACTATAAGTTGTTCAGGGTCTCCTTAACATGACTCCCATTGAATATAATAAATCCACCTCCAGCCCAGCATTCAAATGAAGGCAATTCAAACGCAGCGTGTTATTTCAATCTGAGACTTCCAACCTATTTTTTGGGGGGGAGGTGTAATAGATCAGGTTATTAAGGGATGCAGTCTTTATGAATAATGTATTTTCTTTCGCTCCATCCAGTGCTACCTTTTGTAAAAAATCCATTCAAAAGCCTCAAGCATACAGTTTTGAATCAGGTAGCTGCAACTCAGCATTTTAATTTGTATAACTTCATGCATCTTCATTACAACACCAAGATACCCACGGAGCAGGCAGCAGGTTTAGTTCAATAGCCATTTGTCAAACAATACCTTGCAGTAAAGTGTCACTTAGGGTTACTTGAGGGTGCAAGGATTTAAAGGTTTTCATTGCCGCTCTCTATCTCCGTACTACAGTAGTTAAGGTAGAGTTCCCCCGCTACTCCAGTCTACAAGCATTTAAATAAACCGTCAGCAATGTAAACAGCAAAGAAGTTGATCGTCATTTCATATTCCATCAGCCCGCTGTAGAAACAACCTAATTGCACTTGTATTAAGAACAGCTATAATGGGATTCCCGTGTAGGTCAAATGTTTATATATCAGCCTACAAAATACATTCACTTTACAGTAAATTTACAGCGAAGAGCTTTGAGATATTTTCACGATATACTGTGCTATGGTCGTTATTAAATGGATCAAATTCAGCTGCACTTATAAACTGTAAGTGTGCTGTGAATTCAAAGGTTAAAGAAGTGACCAACAATCTTTAAAAGCCAATGGTGAAGACAAGTGGGGTTAGTTACATAATTACATTTCCATTCATTTAGGATGAACCCGGGTAAGGTGGAACAGATTTCACATTATACTAAAGATAATAATTAAGCTTGCATTTGATATTTAAGTGCCTTTAATGCCAGGATGTCTCAAAGTGTGTCACGATATACTAATAATAATTCTTGCATTTGATATAGCGCTTTTCACATCTTATTGACATCTCAAAGCGCTTCACAGAATACACTGTACAGTGAATTGACTGTATATTTGTGGGCGAAACACGGCAGCTAATTGCGCACAGCCGTGTTTCACAAACAGTCATGGATTGAAACGACCAATTTTTATTATTGTGTTTTTTGGGGGGGCGGATTATAATTAGGTATGTGGAATAAGGAAACTTGCCCAAGGTTTTGCCCAGATCTGCCTGGATTCGAACACAGGTCTCACGCTTATAAGCCGAGTGCTCTAACCACTGAGCTACAGGAGCTCCACCTTAAAGTGAAGTGACTGTGCATTTTGTAGGTGACCGTGGCAGCCAAATTGCACACAGCATTGTCTGGCAAACAGCCAGAAAGTCAACGGCCAATTTTATTTGGGGTGGGTGGGAAGCTTAAAATATCTCAGGAGATGGGACATTAAGAGATATTGTTATTCATACGAAACAAATCCCTTCAGGAATCAAGAACACATTCATTGGTGACCTCCTCTAGGACATTCTTGGCAACAGTTCAAGAAAAAACATTAAGGAGAGAGTTGGAGATGAATATAAATAGTACAAGGCAGAAGAGGAGCAGTGACGAAATTATACAGGCATGCCTTTCATGAAAAACGTTTGCAAACTCTCTCTCTTTTTGCGACAGAGAGAGAGACTGAGAGAGAGAAAGAGAGAGAGAGAGAGAGAAAATAAGAGAGATAATCAAAGTAACATCATGTGCAGGTAGCATAATGGATTCATCCAGCAGAATTGATTCCATTATGTTATGTGTCTGCTAACAAATGATGAAATAAAATGCCAAACCCTTTGAGCTGAGATATTTTCTAGATGAATGTAAATGCCTCTATTGGTGAAATGCTGCAGTTGGATGCCCTTCTGATCTCTCACAGCGTTCTCCAGTGGAGGAATTGCAACCCTATATTCTTGAAAGGAACAGCAACTCTGCTGAGGAACCTGAACGGATACAATGCAATACACAGAAGAGTTCACAGGTATAGGGTAGCAAAGAGCAATTGCCATAGGAAAACAATGGGTAATATGTCTTTACCCAGTGTGTATGAGTGACTGGAGTAGGTTACCAGGAAGGATGGTTGAGATTCATTGATTAAACAGCTTGATGCCATGCTGGGAGGAGGGAAGATAATAACGAACCAAACAACCTTCTTCTAGAAATATAATTTTGTTGTTGTTCATCTGAACCTCTCGCCCCCTCTCTTCCTACTTTCAGGTCTCGGCTAAAGACCTTTCTTTTCAACTACGTTTTCGGTCACTTTTCTTCCCCTCCGCCTGACTCAGCCCCGGGATGATCTGTTATTGTGAGGTGCTCTGAGACGCCGTCCAGCATGGAGGGCGCTATATAAATCCACATTGTTGTTGCGTTGTGATTTTACGGAAATTCGTATCACATTCATAGATTCATAGATTCATAGAATTTTACGGCACAAAAGGAGGCCATTCGGCCCATCTAGTCTGTGCCGGCTCTTTGAAAAGAGCGATTCAATCCCACTGCCCTGCCCGCTCCCCATAGCCTAATAGACCCGTTCTCCCTAAATAAAGATCTAATTCCCTTTTAAAAGTTGTTATCGAATCAGCCTCCACCACCTTTTCAGGCAATGCATTCCAGATTCGAACAACTCGCTGAGTGAAAACATTTCTCCTCAGCTCCCCTCTACTTCGCCTTGAAACTATTTTAAATCTGTGACCACGAGTCACAGATTCACCCACGAGTGGAAATAGTTTTTCTCTATTTGCCCTGTCGAAACCCCTCATGATCTTATAAACCTCTATTAGGTCTCCCCTCAATCTTCTCTGCTCCAGAGAGAATAACCCTAGCCTATCTAGCCTCTCCTCATAGCTGAAGTCCCTCAATCCTGGCACCATCCTAGTAAATCTTCGTTGTACCCTTTCCAATGCCTTCACATCCTTTCTGTAGTGTGGTGACCAGAATTGAACACAGTATTCCAGCTGAGGCCTCACCAAAGTCTTATAGAGGTTAGTCAGCACTTCCTGACTTTTGTACTCTATACCCCTATTTATAAAGCCTAGTATCCCATATGCCTTCTTAACAGCCTTGTCTACCTGTCCTGCCACCTTCAACGAGTCACTAACACAAATCCCCAGGTCTCTCTGTTCCTTCACACCATTTAAAATTGTACTATCTAGCCTATATTGCCTCCCTTCATTTCTTCTCCCAAAATGCATCACCTCACACTTCTCTGCATTAAACTTCATCTGCCATGTGTCTGCCCACTTTACCAATTTGTCTATATCCTCTTGCAGATGGCTACTATCCTCCTCACTATTTACTATTCTCCCTAACTTAGTGTCATCTGCAAACTTGGAAACTGTACTCCGTACACCCAAGTCCAGATCATTGATGTAGATTACAAACAGCAATGGTCCCAAAACTGATCCCTGTGGCACACCACTGCTCACTTCCCTCCAATCTGAAAAACAGCCGCTCACTACAACTCTCTGCTTTCTGTCTCGCAGCCAGTTGTGGATCCACGCTGCCACTGTCCCTTTTACGCCATGGGCCTTTAATTTCATAATAAGTCTCTCATGTGGCACTTTGTCAAATGCCTTTTGAAAGTCCATGTAAATTTTACATGGACATGAACATTAATTTTGTTCCTCGCAAAGCACCTAGGGACATCCTCCTGACGCGAAAAGCGCTATACAAGTACAATTTTGTTGCTGTTGTGATTGTTGTTTCAAAAGGTGATGATAATGTTGTGGGTTTCTCCCCACCTTGGGACGCAATGATATGAAATGTTAGTCAGCTGTCAGCTTTTCAAGTTGCGAATGGCTGAATAGTCGCTCACCTGTCTCTACAGTCCAGCCATTTGTGGAGTCCTGTAGCTCAGTGGATGGAGCATTCGCCTTACAAATGAGAGACCTATGTTCAAATCCAGGCAGGTCAGGACGAAACCTTGGACAAGTTTCTTTACTACATACAGGTAATAATAATCGCTCGCAGAAAACCCAATAATAAATTGGTCATTTTAGTCCACGACTGTTTGTGGGACACTGCTGTGTGCAATTGGCTGCTGCATTTCGCCCACAGATATACAGTCAATTCACTTTGCAGTATATTCTGTGGAGCACTTTGAGAAGTCAAGAAGACCTGAAAGGCATTATATAAATTGCAAGGACCATTATAATTACCGGTAGGTGTTTCTTGCCTGCATCTACTTTTTCCACAAATAGCCAACTTGCACCTTTATAAACAACAGTGGGTGCGCAAACATACCAATTCTTACAATCTTCCATCTGAAAGGGGCTGTGAGATATATAAGCCGCATTGAAGGACTTTCAGGTTATGAAAATAAATAAACCTTCCTCGCTGTAATTAACGTTGCATCAAAAATCAGATCTTTCTTTGTGGTTCGCCCTTCCTTTATTCAACGAGATCCAGAATATAATCTCTTGTTTTACTGATTTATGAGTAGCTTGCAGAATTTCATAGCAGCCGATCAATTATCTTTTCCTCTAAAGTTGTTCAATTGGAGGCACAATAATGCTCTTAATTTGGACTGGATTCATCGATCAAGAGGTCAATCAGAGCAACAATTGTTCTTTCAACTTGACTCCCTCATTGCGATGGGCTCAGTTACTTTTACCAAGCATTTACCTGTACAAAATGCAATTTGTTTTTTTTTTAGAAAAGAAAAGTTTTTAAAATGTGAACAGAGAAACAGACTGCTGTATTACATTTCTGTTTGATCCTTTCACACTTAAAATGGTCCGCTGACAGCAAACCTCACCCTCTCTCTGTGACCTTTGCCTTCAGGACAAATATAATCAACGGATGTGTTGTTTGGGATATTGGCGAACATCGTCGTCTAAAATTCTGTCGCTCTTGACAGGGGCATTTAGTGCAATGTTCTAACAACAGGAACAACTTTGATTTATACAGCGAAGTTATATAAATCCACACCAGACGGCGTCTCAGAGCGCTTCGCGGTAATGGAACCCGGGACCGAGCCAGGGGCAACACTTGTAGGATGCAGAGCAAAAGAGTTCTGACTCACGGCTCGTGGACAATGTTTGATTGATATCACATCTGCTGTGGCAGAATAGGTTGAATGCACTACAGAAACCGATATTAATGGGGAACTAAAAAAATCTCGCATGTACATTGCCAGCCACACAATATGTGTCTTGCCTGCTCAAATCAATGTTCTTCAGTAATTTGACAAGAAAATTATAGCAGTCGGTGCTACAAAAAGTAATCTTTAGCATTACAAAGAATGTGACTGTGTCCTTGAGGCTTCAGCAAGATAGCCCGATCTTCCAGACGCACGAGAGAGAGATCTGGTGCTGGAGCTGCCATGTCAGACGAGCTCGCGAGTGACAATGTGACAAAAACGCATCGACTCTCTCTTGATAGTTTGAGGTGGTCGCATCTGGTCTGTGGCTGGTATCAATACAAGTCAATAAGCATAAACGAGAAGTCAATTTCAGCCGCGCAATGCATTTATACTGGGGTTGCCCACCAGGTCCGAATGCTCATCTCCATGTAATTTGTTTAAGAGGCTGAGGAATTGAAATGATTTGTAAGCGATGGATTATAAAATGCCACCGTCGTGGGTTATGGCACTTTTAAAATGTTTCTAAATAGTAACCACAAATAGGCTGCGTTTTCTAATAACCAGTTCAGTAGGAATAGCAAATTGCTTGTTTAAGCACGATTTGTGCTAACATGCAAACATGCACATTGAAGCATCTTTGTTTAAAACTGGACAACAATGATAATAATACTTACATTTGACATAGTGCTTTTACGTCTTCAAGATGTCTCAAAGCGCTTCACAGAATATACGGTCGAGTTCATTGACTTTATATTTGCGGCAGCCAATTGCGCACAGCAGCACAGTATTCCAATAAACACCAATTTATTATTCTTTATTTTGAAAAAGTATTATTATATCAGACATGCGGAGTAAGGAAACTTGCCCATCATTTAGCCCTGCTGGGAATCAAACCCATGTCTACTTACAAGGCGAGTGCTTTAATCACTGAGCTGCAGGACTCAGTATTGGAGAAACCTCCAGTCATTGAATCTAATATTTTCATAAAATTAATACTAATTGTTGGATAAGATAGAGCAGTGCACACCCCACATGAATCCATTTATTCTGCAATATGTCCCCAATTAACACGTTTATATTATTTTCTCCTTTTTTCCTGAATGATGTCTGAGGAATTGCTCTAATCTGATCAATACCTGGGTATTCAAAGGCATCATGAGGTCCAATCAATTCAGTAAAGTGTCACAGGAGCCACATCACCGAAGGGAACATGATCGCCTTGGGACATCCTCCCGATGTGAAAGTCGCTCTAGAAATGTAATGTTGTTGTTCTAATATGGCGTCACCATCAAATATTCTATACGATGAGATGGAAAACTGGAGTCCTGTAGCTTGGTGGTTACAGCTCTCACCTCACAGGCGAGAGACCTGGGTTCAATTCCAGGTCAGGGAGAAACCCTAGAGCAAGTTTCCTTACTCCACACGCCTAATAATAATCGCTCCATAAAAAAGCAATAATAAATTGGTCACTTCAATCCACGACTGTTTGTGGGACACTGCTGTGCGCAATTGGCTGCCGTGATTCGCCTACAAATATATACAGTCAATTCACTTTACAGTGTATACTGTGAAGTGCTTCGGGATATCGATAAGATGTGAAAAGCGCTATATCAAATGCAAGGATTATTATATATTATTATTATACATAAAAGCCTTAGGGATGTTTCCACAATTGTAACAATGAACTTCCAAAAGGAAAACAAAAACCAATACAGCTTAAAAAAAAACATGCAAACAACAAATGCATTATTTAAAAAAAGTTTCAAAATATATGAATAAATGTGTTCAAAAACACTAGGCCTCTATGTTATGCGGGGGTACAGCTAATTATTACGATAATATAAGAACAGTTTACAGGGATGTACCTGTATTGTGGCACCTGTCACACCAGGAGGCTATTCCCAAAGCATTTAACAGTGCGTGCCGGGCACCCCAATATGAACTGCTAAGGAATGTATCACATGAAGTAGTAATTCTGTGCTTATAATTTGTATGCCACTGGCTGCTGACCGACTTGCCAGATGATTCAAGAAACACATGTGCTTATTGGAAGTCATACCGCAATCGATCAGCCAATGTGCGTACAAACAGTGGGTCGGTTAGTGAATGCAGTTGAGTCGTTAATTCGATGGCCTGTTTAAGTAGCTCCGCGTTTGGTGTGAATTCCGGAACAGCTCCAAGCGAGCGGGCGCAGGATTTAGACCAAGAGTTAACTGGTACATCCATTCTACAGCTAAATAACAAAATGTGATTACCTTTAAATTACTTTCTTATGCATAGCCTACTGTTGTAACCTCAAACTGTTGGGAATGATTGCACTGAATTTCACAGATACCTCTGTGCATCGCTCGTTATTTTCCCCCAATCAATCACAAACCCTCCAAACGTGTGCGAGGCTTGAAATGCAGGCGGCAAGTGTCTGGGAGATTGGCAGCAGCCTCTCCGAGGGCCGTGAACTCTGCCCAACACTCCATAGCTTGGCTCCATCATTATATTTTATGCATTCCAAGGCCAATCAGCTGTTTGAAAGACAAATGAATCTTATCATTGCAGCCTGAGCTCTGTGTGTTCAACGACGAGTCTTGGGACAAATGTTACACAGAAGGGTCTAATCATAATATTCCTTGCATTTGATATAGCGCTTTTCACATCTTCTAGATGTCTCAAAGAGCTTCACTGAATATACTGTAAAATAATTTGACTGTATATTTGTGATCTCGGCAGTCAATTGTGCACAGCAGTTTCCCACAAATACGCACGGATTGAATTGACCAATTTATTATTGTTTTTTGGAGGGATTATTATTGAGTTTGTGGAGTAAGGGAACTTTCGCCCTGACCTGCCTGAAATCGAATCCAGGTTTCTCGCTTGTAAAGCAAATGCTCTAACCACCGACTCTACATAATACATTACAGTAACCTCACTCACACACACACTTATACAGGCTGGTTACTCAGATTGTTTGACAGAAGCTGAAGCCATTTCAGAAATTTAACACTTCCAACATGCTGTAGGAAAGAAACAAACTGTGCTCCTTGATGAAATATTGAACAGCAAGGATACAAATTGACTGGTTGAACCAAACAAACCTGTTGGTTAGTTAGTTAGATCAGTAAATGCGCGCAGAAATGACAAGCTGTACTTGTTGATACTGCTTTAATGTTCCAATTAATCATTTTGAATCTCCACGGATTGGAGATTGGCACAAGATCGTGTGCAGAGTGAATCAGCTTCTGCATCTGTGAGCAGCCGAATTGTTGGGCCAGATTAAAAATGTGTTCCGTTACAATTACTCACTCCCGCCATTAGCAATGGGTGCATTGGACTCAAGGAATACTGAAAAAAAAACATTTTGTATAATAGGGCAATATCTATCCTGCAATTGAGGAGATTTGTCAGTGACTGTGACAATTAGTAAAAGATGTCAAAACTATCCTGAATAATTATATAATTTAATTCCAGTCACTGCAGTTAAAGCAATCACAATAGATCAGCTGGAGACCAACATCGCCTTTTGCTTCCAACATTCACTCTGGGTTAAAGCTGGCAGTTTATTTTCATATTGGCTGCTGTGTTTCACCCACAAAAACACGCAATCAATTCACTTCACAGTATATTCTGTGCAGCGCATTGAAACACCTCGAAGACGCAATTAGGTGCTGTATGAAATGCGCTTTGAGATGTCGATAAGATGTGAAAAGCGCTATATTAAATGCAAGGATTATTATTATATTATTCTTACTGTGACCGGATGATCAGAAGGAACCATATTGCAGTGCAGTTGATGAACCAGAGATAAATTGTATTCAAGGAGGGATTGAGGACAGGGTAGAGTTTTGTGAGTTGAGGGACAATATCATAGAATCATCATCATAGAATCTTACGGCACAAAAGGAGGCCATTTGGCCCATCGAGTCTGTGCCGGCTCTTTGAAAAGAGCAACTCAATCCCACTCCCCAGCTCTCTCCCCATATCCGCGCAAACCCGTCCTGCCCAAATAAACATGTACCTCTCTTTTAAAAGTTGTTATCGAATCGGCCTCCACCACCTTTTCCAAGTGTAAGTGGCACAAGTGAAAACTCTCAATCTGGTCTGGATGCCCACTTAAAACATAAGAATTAGGAGCAGGAATAGGCCATTTGGCCCCTCGAGCCTGCCCCGCCATTCAATAAAATCATGGCTGACTTTATAATCTAACTCTACCTATCCCCATATCCCTTAATCCTTTTATCCAGAAGAAATCTATCAATCTCAGTCTTGAATATGTTCAAGGCCTGAGCAACTACAGCTTCTTGGGGTAGAGAATTCCATAAATTCACTACCCTCTGAGTGAAGAGGTTTTTGCTCAACTCATTGCGAAAGAGCTGACCCCCTAATCTGAAGACTATGAACCCCCCCCCAGCTTTAGTTTCTCCAACCAGGGGAAACAGTCTCCCACTATCTACTCTGTCGTGCCATATTAATCACTATCCTTGGACAATGAGTTACAAAAAACATACCAGAGCATAAACGGACACCATTGAGGCCAGTTTGAATTCCAGCCATTTTTGCAAACCACCATACACCTTGCCCACTTTCCCGACTTCACCAATTTGGTGCAATGAATCAGGACTATTCCTGCCACGCACAGACAGCACTAACTCTGATGTGACAGCGTCTGTCAAATCGCATGGAAATCAACCCATCTCCACAGAGGAGACTAACATCGACAGGTACGGTATCTCGACTCACCACACTTTACCCCCGCTTAAGATACAAATCATTAATCACTGCAATATGGTCCCTTCACATCAGGCTGTCACAATGCGAAAAGTCTGTACGTCTTTCGAAAACCTGCGCATTTCCTTTTGGTTCAAAGTGCTCAGAACCAGGAGTTATCTGCAACTTGAAAGTCATATAAAGCTGTGCCCGTTTCCATGGGGACAGACTGCATTGGCTACGGGATATGACTACTCCTGCCACAAGCAGATTTTCAGTTGAATAATAGTCAACAATAGCAACAACAACCTGCATTCAAGCCCTGCCTACACAGCCTGACTGCACCATCAGGACAGTCTCTGTTTCAATCACATCCATCGTCTAAATAAGACATTTTTAACTATGTAACACCTGCCAATCTTGCTGCCTCTCAAAAAAAAGTCAATTCTGTCTCCAATGGCTATGTATGAAAGTGCATTACGAGAGTGTTTGCTGAATGCTGTGGTATAAAGTATGTAATTGCCTGGTTGATGTTGAATGGAGTCAATATGAACAGAAACAGCCATAGGGACACTACAATTGGAATCAGCAATTATGGTTTACAGAAGAGAGAAAAACAAACATCTTCTCCACTGTACCTTTTCTGCAATACTTTTGGAACTGTATATGTGGACGTGTGGGGGTGGGGGTGGAGGGGAGAAGGAATTGGATTTGGCTGTGAGATTCTACAGTCAGATTGCCTGCTCACACACAATATACAAGCTGGTATATGAAGGGCAGTCAGTCTCTTTAGGGCAGTACCTGTAATTAGTATTGACTAACCAAATGGCGTTTATAGAGCCAGACCCTAAGTCCAGTCCCCACATTCAGCAGATGAGACTAAAAAGAATTTGGGTGGGAGACAAAAATCCGAAGAACAGCGTATTTCTGGTACACGACTGTGGAATGAACGGCCTATCATCCCAAGAATTGTCATTTTATCTTAAAATATATTTTGCTTAAAATATGTGTTGTGTTCAAAAATACATTGACGTCGAACAGAAGTTGGGAAAATTGATCTCGGGAACATCAATCAATCAATCATTACAGTACATTTATATAGCGCCTTTCAAGTTGGGAGGATGTCCCAGGGTACTAAACAGTCAGGTAGGGATCAGAGCAGTGGGGCGAGGGGGAGGGGGAAGGAGAGTAGGAAAATTCACTGTATATTTGTGGGCGAAACGCGGCAGCCAAATTGCGCACAGCATGGAGGGAAAGGTGAGGTGGGGTAAATTCTGGGAGGAAGGGGGGGGGGAGAAAGTGGGGAAAGGTGGGTGGGGGGAAAAAATCAGAGAGAAATGGGGAGAAAGGAGGGTAAGAGGGAAGAGTGAGGGAAGGGGGAAAAGGGGGAAAGAAAGGGGGAAAGGGGGGAGGGAAGAAGAAGAAAAGTGGGGAGGGAACAAGTTGGCATACAGAACTTGCAAATCATTCAAAGACTGGTTTTCTATAAGCCACAAAGTCCCTTCAAACCACCATCTTCTCCTCTGACAGCCCTCAGTGCTGCCCAGTGCCCTCATCAGCAAACAGCAAGATTTCCTCTACCATTCAACTCTTAATTTAGCAAGCAGCTGGACGTGTTTCACACTAAGCCTGTGGAGAAGCGCATTCCAGTAACAGCAGATATCTGAAACCTATTGCTATGGTTGCAGAGTTAGAATATGTTCCTCTATTTTCTTCAAATCATAAGATTGCACATTCTTGAATGAAAGCATTCACTGTACGGCATTATCCTCTAACACCTACGATTTGATGTGCCTTGGATTGCTGAATCTCTGGAACCATGTTTCTAAGGATTTTGAGCAAGAAAAGCATGTGAACCTGTCGAGCATTTGACGTGCCAGCATTTTTTTTTAAAAAAGGGGTGTTCCTTGAATGGAGCTTTGTGATACATCTAAACCGCAAATTCCCCCTAAAACTGCTTCCACCTTTGTAACCCACTCTGATTATTATTATTATTATATAAATTATCAGTGCTTGCATTCCAGATTGGAATCACTTTCAAATCAACCCATCAACAATGCTTTTTTTTATTATTAACAGAAAGCCCCAACAGTTGACATATTTCTACACATGATACTGAGCTACATAATATTCAATCAGTTGGAGCTTGGCCAAGGTTATTTGTGGATTTAAAAGCATCCTTTGTAAACCCAATGCCATTGGAGAGAAATTTCACCCAAGTTTAGATTTACTCTATTGAGCAATTCAGAGCGTGAGCAAATTGTCAAATGCAATCTTAACTTTAAAGTTGTTTTTCTGTAGTTCTTTCAAAAAAAAGTTTAAAAATAAAAACTATGCAGATATTGGCCATCTGTTTTTTTTAAAAAATTGGTTTAACTCTGAATTGATTTCAATGGATATAAAAACAAACTCGCTTTTCCATGTCTGTTAACACAAAACGAACCTCTCTCTCTCTCTACTGCATTTCTATCCTATTTAAATAATTTAAACATCAAGAAAATTAAGGATACTTTAATGAATAAACACGGTCAGCGAGGCAAGACCACGCAATTATTAGCTCAGTGAGACATGCTTCTATTCCACCTCAGCCACATTCATCACTTCAGTAAATTTCCTTTAGTCCTGCTTAACTTGCAGCAATGTACTTAAGCGTAATAAAAGATGCATGCAAATATGAAACATCCCCCAAATGGATATGGCTCATTGCCATATGTAAAAGTTAGTCATTTGCTTACATTAAAGACTGCGATAGGGTACCTTGGCCGTTTTTCCCAGAGAATCAAATAGAGGGTTATTTTGTACGGACTATTACCATAATGTCAGTAGATTCTCAAGGCACAATGCATCACTTCCAATCTGGCCTGTGTGATAATATGTATGAGGAGTCTCAGGTGCTCTAGTCTTCAGTTTCACTAACGGCAAATGTGCGATCCGAAACGACTAGGAAAGGTCACCTCTTAGCAGATAAAGCAGGTAGGAAGTCAACATTTCCATCAATCAATCAATGAATCAATCTAGCTCCTTACTTGGTTCTGGTTCTTACTTCATCCTTACAATGATGCGTGCATTCAAGGTAGCGTCTTTCACGTTGGGAGGACATCTCAAAGCACTCTGCAGGATTCCACTGTAAAGCATATCATTGTGTATATCTCCAAGGGAAATTTACCTTACCGGCTCCAATTTTCACTAGCTCTAAGGCGATGTACACACGAAAACCCAATGACATTGCATGTGTTGCTTGCTGTAATAATGATAATAATCTCTACTTCTAACTTCATCCTCTTCAGGGAGAGAGTCCAAGTGACGGACACTGCATACACAGAGAGCACATTCCCTATGCAGGCAACTCTATCAGAACAACAGCAGAAGATGCACAGATGGAAAGATTTAAAGATATGAGTTAAAAAAAAAGACTGAAGAGGTAATTCTGCTCCACACTCCATGTTTAAATCTTTTGTGCACTTACAAATAATGCAATTTTATATCTATATTTAAAATTTACATTAATATAATGCCAGAGTGCTTCAGAATGATCCAAGTTACTTATGGGGGACACAGCCTCAAAATCACTAAACGTGGCATCCAAAACAGTGCTGAGACTACACCCCCAGATTCACTAAGTCAAACAAACTGTTCCAAACAGTGCACAACGACAATAATACCAATAATAATCCTTGCATTTAATATAGTGCATTATCACAGCTCGGAAACGTCTGAGAACGCTTTGCAGGATATATTGTAAAGTGGATTGACTGTGTACATTTGTGGGCAAAACACGACACACAATTGCGCACAGCAATGTCCTACATTGTGGTAGATTCAGTCACCGCTGGCGGGGGAGTGGGGGGGAGGGAGGTTGGGGGGTGGAGTGAGGAATTATTATCCCCCGGAAAGCGATCCGCTAATCAACGAACTGCTAGGTTGAGGAGAAAGAAAACTTGCCTAGGATTATGCCCCACCCGGGAATGCAACATAGGTCCGCTCGCTTGTGAGGTGAATGTGCTAAGAACAGAGAGACGGGAGAAACCATCAGTTTTAATGAATGAAGCAGGGTTTATTTTAATTAATTCCGTTTTTTTTTGGTAAATGGGACACGAATGTGACGTTTAATATGTACAACCCAGATGTCTAGGAATCGACAACCTGGAGGCTAAGAAGCAGACGTATTTTTAGATTTGGACCGGGATTTGTAGAAAATGTGCATTTAATCATAAAGCGTTTAGCATACCTTATTAAAATAAAAGGTATTTTGGTGATTCAGTTTATATCTTCTTTCAAAACCGCAAAAATAACTTCAAAACGCATAATACTGCAGATGCTGGAAATCTGAAACAGAGCTCGCTGGGAACACTCAGCAGGTCAGGCCTGCTGCCTGACCTTCGGAGAAAGGAAAGTGAGTCAACAGTACGGGTCCAAGACCCTTCATTAGAACACACGTTGGTCAAAAATAACTTGACGTGTTATCGTAAAGGTCTCGAAAGTGGTTAACAGTTATCATTGTGGAGTCCTGTAACTCGGTCGTCTTACAAGCGTAAGACCTGTGTTCGAATCCTGGCAGGTCAGGGCGAAACCTTGGGAAAGTTTCCTTACTCCACACACGTGTCACATAATTATCCCTCAAAAAAAAACAACAATAGTAAAATTGGTCATTTCAATCGACGACTGTTTGTGGGACACTGCTGTGCACAATTGGCTGCCGCGTTTTGCCCACATACATACAGTCAATTCACTTTACAGTACATTCTGTGAAGCACCTTGAGACGTCTAGAAGATGTGAAAAGCACTGTATCAAAATGCAAGGATTATTATTATTATTTATTACATATATAAAATATGTAGCTATAAACAACAGACCCAGTTTGGGTCACAATAATATGTTCCCTGTACAGTTCACAAAATAATTTCTACTGTAATTCCATGCAGCTGGTGCAAAGATGGCTAACATAATGCATTAGCCACCTTTATCACCTGGGAACCAAATCAATGGGACTGAATGGCCTCCTATCCTTATGAAGACTATCATTTCACGGTACACTGAAATAGCAGTGAGCATGGAGCAATGATGAATCAAAAGCTGTGGCGCAAAGCATCCGAGCAGTAAATGCTTCCCTTTTGAGTTCGAACCATCCGAGCTATCAAAAGGCAACGGGTTGGGAATGGACAGATGAATGAATGGACCACAGCCGGCGATGTGACTGATTTGCGACAATTAAGGTTGCTGAACTCTTAAAACGCAAGTCATTAGATGTGAAAGGGCTAGGAGACATACCACAGAGGAAGAGAGTAGTCGGTTTATTCTGTGAATCAGCATGGCTGCCTAACATCGTTACCTGTGTACTCACTCAATACTCAGTGCAGCGTCCCACTATTTCTCATTATGTTTTCTATTCACACAGTAGGTAACGGTTAGTAACATTACCAGCCTGCACCGTACCAACTCTCACAGGTTGACGATGAAACAGCCTTCGGGATAAAGCTCTGGCTCGCTCGTGTTAGGATTTGAAAGTCTGTTGCTGCCATTCGGAACAATGAGAACAATACTCTGTGTTTGTTGGCCTTCATCAAAATGTTTCGAAGGGTTTTCACGGAAATGTTTACGTTACGTGCGATGACTGTAAGGATGAACACAGAGACTGACTTGCACACAAAAGCATCTCACAAACAGTCATGAAGTGAATGACCAATTACTGTATTTCTAATACCTGGGGAATTGCTTGTCAGGCCACCAAGAGAAAATCCCTTATCTTTTCCTGCATTTCTTCATTTGCTTGAGAAAAAATGATAGTAATTGCCTCACACTTTGAACATTATATAATAGTAATCCTTGCGTTTGATATAGTACCTTATCACGTCATCGGGTTGTTTGAAAGCACTTTGCAGAATAAAGTGAATTGATATTTGTGGGTGAAATGCAGCAACCAATTGCACACAGCAGTGTCCCCAAAACAATCGTGGATTGAGGGACTGAATTATTATTGGGGGGGTTTTCCTTGAGAGATTATTATCAGGCGTGCGGAGCAAGATTTCGCCCTGCCGGGGAATCAAACCCAAGTCTCTTGCTTGTGAGTGCTCAAACCACTGAGCTACTGGACTCCACTTTGTGTCTTTCATACCAATCCTTTTTAAAGCACAGACGCACCAGAATCTCAGATGTAACACACGGTATTTTTTATGGGGGAATGGGGGTATTGAAGGCAATTAATCTTTTTTTATATATCGCTCAAGACAAAGCCAGCTTCACAAGGATTTTTCCCCTTTGTTTTGCAGGCATCTCATCTTTACAGCAGAAGTTTCCAATATAATCATACAGAGGCTTTGATAGCCAACCGCAAAATCTCACTCTTGCTATTTGCAAGACCCTTCAATCACACTAACTGCCGAAAAACACTTAATGTGTATCTTCAACCTAAATCCTAACCTGTCTCTCTCTTTCTCTCTCGCTCTCTCGCTCTCTTTTATATGCCAATCCACCGGCTAGGTATTTTCAGCATTTTTGGAGGGGGTTTATTTCAGATCTCCAGCACTTGCAGTTTTGCTCAAGTCTCTTTGCATATCACCTTTGTCGATCTCCCACAGCAGCACAAACCAAAGGCCTAGACGCTAATAATGAACACACACTGCTTCTCTGCTCTCCTCCATTTGAATATAATGCAACACACAGCAACACACTGACACACTGAAGCATCCAAAAGCAGTGAGAAACTGTGCCAAAGCTGAATACAAATGTTACACACATTAACCCGCCTCCGCTTCAACAAACACGCTTAAACTGAGGGAATGACTAACATTTTCTAAAAGGAACCAGTAAGCTCCGCATCTTTCAGCCCACACACGTGGTACCAATAGGACACACGACTAGGTGAGCCACTGCTTCGTTTGTACCAAGGCCTGATCGTGAATTGCTGGGCCCGATGTCATTCAGTGTTCAATGCCTCGCACTTTCACGTAGAGAGAGACATTATTAAGCGGACTTTGTTCTGCTGCAGGGGATTATATGAAACGCGTGGCTTATTCACATATTTACAAGGGCAAGGATTGTGATGGTACAGAAATGACGATTCCCCGATAATGCTCAATTCTCTATCATATTGAGCTGACTGAGTGAGGCATTGAAAACCTGAATGGCACCACTATTCAGTCTCGATCGCTGAAGGCGCATAAGGAGTCCCAAATTAGGGCCCTGACTTGTCGAGATGATTTATCACCCGCGGATGCCACAACAACTGCAAGACTGAGCACCCAGTGGCCATAGTCCACTGAGAGAACAAGAGGGCGAGCACAAAACAGACCCCACGAACCAGATGACGTGAAGTTGCAGTTCTTCCAACGCTGCTAATGTGGAAACCAGAACTAAATGTGAAATAGGTAACGGATCATTAACAAGTGAAAATACGGTGGAGTGTACAAAATGAGACAGTTCGACGGTAATTCACCAGGGTTTGATATTTTTTCTTCTCTCGCCTTTTCAAGAAGATACCGTTTCTCATTTCCTAGTCAATTGCCTATTTTGCCACTGTTCGTGCTTCTGCACTCGACAGATCCATAAAACGAAATTACAACTTGATGCTGCCTTGTGATACCGTCATTCAAAAACCTCAACATTTGTCATAGGGTAAAAAGCCTAATCATAATATAATAATAATAATCCTTGCATTTTGATATAGTGCTTTTCATGTCTTCTAGATGTCTCAAAGCGCTTCACAGAATATACTGTAAAGTGAATTGACTATATTTGTGGGCAAAACGCAGCAGCCAACTGAGCACAGCAGTGTCCTCACAAACAGTCGTGCATTCAAATGACCAATTTATTTTGTTGGTATATAACTAGGGAACAGTTTTTTTTTCCTTTCAAGTGGTTTGTAATACTTAAGATTGTAATACTTAATAATAATAATCCTTGCATTTGATATAGCGCTTTTCACATCTTATCGACGTCTCAAAGCGCTTCACAGGACATACTATAAAGTGAATTGACTGTATATTTGTGGGCGAAACGCAGCAGCCAATTGCGCACAGCAGTGAACCACAGTCGTGGATTGAAATGACCAATTTTTATTATTGTGGGTTTTTTGGGGCGGATTATCATTCGGCGTGTGGAGTAATGAATCTGCCCCCAAGGTTTTTGCCCTGTCCTGCCTGGATTCGAACACAGGTCTCACACTTGCAAGGCGAGCTCTCTAACCACTGAGCTCCAGGAGCTCCAATACTTGCACAAATGATGTTCAGCATTACAGTACAATATATAGAGAAGATAATTTGGTCTAGCAAAAGGGGTTGGTGATCCATCTTCCTTCCCCACCACACACACACACACACACAGCCTCCCCCACCAGAAAAAAAATCACGTGGATTTTCCTCGCATCTGCAGTGCTGGTTAAAAGAAGGTAAGAGTATAAATGCAGTACAGCACACACACACTGATGGTTTATTGCAAATGTCTTCCCCTCTCCTCTCCAGGCATTGCCAGACACTCGCTCAAACAGCAGTGAATTTGCATTTAACATGCAACAACAGTATATAATATTGCCAGTCAGCAACCATCACTTTCACTGACTTCTCCTCCCCCTCCTCAACGCACCTCCCACCTATTTTGCATGCCCCCCCAAAAAAAAATTACTGGATACATTGAGCTATTTTGATCCTTGTTCTAAAGCAGAAAAAAAAACTGCAGAGAAAAACTTACAGTCATATTCTTTCTCTGTGCATCTAAAATGTTTGATCCTTACCACCCCCCCCCACCACCCACCCTCTCCCTCCACCCCAACCCCACAGATTGGAAAGGAAATTGATCGTAGAATACAAAACACTGAACAGGTTGGGTTTGAACCCAGATAATAATCATAAATGACAATAAGAATCATCGCATTTGACTGACTGACTGACTGACTCCCTCGTTTAAGATAACATCTTAAACGTGAATCTAGTTCCACCACAAAACAGCAACGAGGACACTTTGCCTTCTCATCCATCAGCTCCTTTCACATCCCATTGAAGGAGCTGGACAGTCAGTTTTGGGGTGAGGGGGGGGGGGGGGGCTGGTGGGGATCGGATTCCACGTTAGGTTGTAAGTTATATTGGGGATAAGGGAGGGGAGGGGGGTTAGGTGAGTCGTATTTCACTCAGCAGAGAGGAAAAAAATATATAATGATAGAGGAAATACAGGATTGATTTGGTTCATTGCCTTGTGGAGCACAAGTTCCTCAGAGTGGCTATAAGAAACAGGAGCAACATTCCCCCTGGTTTTATCACAGGCTCTATGGCCAACAGCAGCTCAGCCAATGAAGACATATCGACAACATAAAGGACCATTACATCCGTTATCTTCATTTGCAGAGCTGCAGCGTCGCCCCACCGCCCAGTGTATATATATGTGTGTGTGTATGTGTGTGTGTGTATGTATGTATGTATGTCACAGTCATCTGAGGCTTATTTATTTGGTTGTTTTTTTTGGGTGCCAAATACCTAGCTTCGTGGAAATGTTTCTTTCTGCCAGTTAACCCCATGGTGATCGTAAATGTACAGTTTAGCTGTTAAATACTGTACTACATACAGTACAGGGGGGAGTCAGTTAATCGGTCCTTATTAAAAGAGGCTGTCATGGACAAATATCACATGTTAATTGTTTAATGTATATACTGCAGAGATATATATATACACACACACATACAATATAATGTGAATAACAAGGAGAGTTGAGTGTAAGGCTGCTGCTGTATGCTGTACCCATTCTTTATTAAAAGAATGGAGTATTATATATATACAGATATATCGACATATAGATATATAGATATATCCCTGTTCATTTGGACGAGTCAATGACAAAGCAACAATAGCAATGAATCCACTGAAGAACTGCTCCCACCCCATCTAAACAGCTACTGACACACACACACACACACACACACAGACAGACTGACACACACACACACACACACACACATAGACAGACTGACACACACACAGACATACACACACAGAGACTGACACACACACAGACATACACACACACAGACTGACACACACACAGACAGACTGTTACACACACACACAGACAGACTGTTACACACACACACAGACAGATTGACACACACACACAGACTGACACACACACACACAGACATACACACACACACAGTTACCCAACTCTAAATTTTTTATTCGCTCATAATCTGACAATCATACATACATAGACACACACACACAGACAGAATGACACACACACACACACACACACACTTAGGTAAACTTTATCCTCCTAGTCTGGTCCTCCCCCTCACTCTCTTTCCCACCGTCACCTTGTTTTGTGCTCACCTCTCAACACATTGCTTAGCAATTCGCATTGCTGAGCCAGTCAGTGTGTGTGTGTGAGTGTGAGTGTGAGTGTGTGTATGTGTGTCTGTGTCTGTGTGTGTGAATCGTGCGTCCAACATACCATCAGAGAGAGAGAGAGGGAGAGAGAAGTTTAAAGACGCCCTTGTAAATTGCAAATGCAGAATATATACAGTACAGTGCTATGATGTCGTCGTCCCCCCCCCCCCCCCCCCCACACACACACACACACAAAATAACACGACCTTAAACATCTCTGAGAATGAAAGCAACATCACGGGATTATATAATTTCCTGCACTTCACTAAAATACACACACACACACACAGAGCACACATACTCACACACACATATATATACATACAGAGCACACATACACACGCACATATACATACAGAGCACGCATATATATACACACAGCACACACATATGTACATGCACACACAGAGCACACACATATATATATATACACACACACATATATATACATACACACAGCACACACACATATACATACACACAGAGAGCACACATATACACACACATATACATACACATAACACACACATCTATAACAATACACAGCACACACACATAGCACACACACACATATATATCCACAGCAGAGATTAAAAATGCAATAGGATTTCTGAATCATCTTGCATTTTGCAGCCCATTTTCAGTAAAACAGTCAGGGTAAAAAGTCTTCCTCGGTCCTTCAAAAAGCCCCCCCCCCTCCCCCCCCCCCCACACACACACACACAAAATAATGATCTTTTTATTGCCAGCCGCGGTGTTACACCATCGTATCCATTCATCGCCCATCAAACAAACACCAGCTACAGATTCCTTCCCCACCCACCCACCCCCACTTCCAGCCCCCCAACTCTCCTTACAATATATTGTGCCTTTATCGATCGCCTTAGCAATGGACCTGATCAAAATCAATAGATCAAATTGAATCCCAGCCTCTCCGGGAGGGAGAACGTAAGTGAAAGACATCGATTATTTTTTGTTATATCGATAATATAATATTAATACGATAACTCCGCTCCCCCCCCCCAGATTATAAATCAAATCAATCAATTAAAACCTGTGTTCTTTTTAACAGTGAAAAAAAACCCAATTCATCCTCATCCATTCATTTATCCGCTCGACATTTTGTTATTTAAAAATATATATTTTTGGTACAGTATATAGATATATATATACATTTTTGCTTTTCGAGCGCAGTCTCGGACCCACGATGCCGTGTATTGTTAACCCCCCCCCCCCCCCCCAAAAATAAATATGTGATGGAATATCGTATTATAATATGTGGACACTTTCATACAACTGGAGGTTTTTTAAGAAAAAACCGAAGAGAGAGAGAGAGAGAGAGAGAAAAAAAGGGGGGGA